>BOPP01000106.1:848380-871000 GCA_017312745.1 Gryllus bimaculatus
CCGCCACTGTAACTTTATTATACACTCCGATGGTCGGCTCTTTTTTTTTCTCTCTCTCTCTTTCTTCCGCTTGCTCTTTTTAACGATATTATCATTATTATTACCACTCCCGCTTTTCTCCCCCTCGTCCTTCTCGCATTCTTGGACCTGATGAAAGTCTCGTACGTGGCGTACAGGCGGCCGGCGGGGACGCGCGGTAAGGAGCAGCGGGAGTGTAGCGGCGCGCGGGGGAAGCTATCATTAAGGCCGCAAGATCACAAGGCTCCGGGGCCGACATAACCGTGTTATTAATTTTGAAACTCAATCCACGCATGCTACAGTATTTGCTCGCCCGGGAGCGCGGGAGGCGGCGGCGGCGGAGTTCGGGGGCGGGGGGTGGGGCGGGAGGGGGCCGCCCGCCGTCGCTACCATTACGCGCGCGCGCGGTGCGTCGTCGCCGCGAGAAGGCCCTCATCAGCGCGACGCCTAGCACGAAAGGCCTCTGCCCCCGCTGGGGCCGGCGGTGAGCGTGGAGGAGGAGGCGGTGGTGGCGGCGACAGGGCTGAAAGTGGTGCCAAGCGCGGGGAACAACTTTTAAAAATGAGGCGAAAATGAAAGGAAAACCAAGACGGTGGAAAAAAGAAAACAGGAGAGAAAGAAGACCGAAAGCTCTGTGAGTTTGATACGGAATTAAGGAAACACGAGAAACCAACTAGTACGTGTGAAGAACACTTAGTAACCTAAACGAAATACAAAGCAAAAGCAAGCAATGTGAAAAGAATGCCACTCATTTTTTGGAACAAATTTCCAAGACTTTTTCCGCGTTTTCACTTTTTTCTGAGCTACGATTTGCGGAGTATTTCACATTAGTAAAAAAAACATGAAAGCTAGTGTGTACTATAATTTGTCAGCTCTCTGATTTGCCGGCGATAAACTAAAAATTTCTTTAAAAATCTTCTCAGACAATTAAAATTGGGGCGAAGCGATACTCAGGTCCTTATTTCCTTAATAACAAGGTACCTTTTTTAACTACGACATTTAACGTTGGGAAACCAATACTAACATTCACAAAATCCATACCCGGGATAATTTCGAAACCCGCGGACCATTCAAGCCAAGGCTTGAATGGTCCCTTTAGCTTGAGTGACCAGGCCGGCACCGCAAGTGTTTGTTTAAAAAAAACGGAAGCAAATTAAAAATACAATTTCCCCAGACGCCGCAGGCACTGGAAGTGCAGAGTCGGCTGTAAACAAAGCAGGAAGAGGCGATGACGCAAGAAGCAAAGGGGCGAGGGGGTAACGGCAGCGGTACCGCCCGCGGGCAGCGGACGCCGCCGAAATTGGCGACGCGCGTGTCACCGGTTCCCGCGGCCGCGCGTTAGTCGCAATTAGGGGCGGCTATCACGTCTTTGCGCGCCGCGCCGCGGGGCCGAGGACGAATCCCGCGCCTCCGCGCCGACGAAGCCTGCGGACGGCCATTAGCGACGGAGACGAACCCCGGGCCCCGCCCCGCCCGGCGGACGACGCCTGGTCATTTCCTCGCCCCCCCCGGCCCCTCCAAAGACTTCCGAAATTAACGTCTTCTCTCCACACTCGTTATTTTGGTGTTTTAATACACGCCATTCCATCTGCTTTGGTCTTGAATTTACAAAATCGCATGCAGATGGACGCATACGAAGATTTCGTATTCAATTTTTTTAATTGAAAGGCTGAGCGCATCAGTGGTCTAACCACCTAAAAATGCAAAAAGAGTTATTGACACAATTTGTTATTTAAGAAGGTAAACTATCTTTGCACATTGTTAATTTGTCCAGTTTTCCTCTGTATGTGTAATTATAGAGTTTCCCCCCCCCCTGACAACTATGTAATCCCAAATATGTAACTTTAATTTTAATTATTTTTTTCCTTTTTCTAAAAATGTAGCTTACATTTCTTTTGCGCAGACTCCTTCAAATGCATGCCAAATGTTTGGATATTATTTTACTCATTTTCATAGCAAACCTATTTACACAATCAAGATATTGTTCGCGGAGAGTGCTTCTAAATAAATCGCAATATCAAAACTACTACTGGAAATCTCGCCAATCACCATAACCTCCCGGTGAAAACGGGATAGCGCTTGTGTGCTGGTATTTCAATTTCCAACTCGCTGGATAATTCTGCTCTCGTGCGCAAACACGTTCTTGAGCCACTCTTCCATAAGCCGCGCAGGGAGCGTCGACGCAGCCTCCACTGGCTTCTCGGTCGAACGCGTGCTCTTTCTGTCTCTCCACCGCCCTACGCGAGCTCTTCCTCTCTGCTCCTCTTCCCGCGTTCGCCCCGCCCCCCTCGCCCCCTCTCCCCCGAATTACCAAGTTTTAATCCTTTGTTGCGCGACCTAACGAGCTACCCCTTATCGTTCACGAGATAGCTGCACGCAATTATCAGAGTCATCTTGCAGAGGAGGGACGTGTCCAATCACGGTTTCCCTGCTTTTGGCCTGAATCGAAGCAGGGTGCCGCAGATAATTTATAACCACTTCATCTCATCTGCATGCGTATCTGTGACAAAAACCTAAAAAAACGGAACTTCCCAGACGTGAAGCGAAGTCGTACTTGCGTCAGAATTTCGAAACCAAGAGACACGTTTTCGGAGTTACGGTGCGATTTAGAAAGTGTTTTTTTTTTAAGGGAAGATAATCAGAATAATCAGAGGCGGGGTGGGTGGGGGATGAGCGCGCCTGGCAGAATACTCGGCTGCCACCTGGAAGGCCAGAGACCAGCAAAATGCACTCTTATTTCGGCGCATAAAAAGCTCAGATTGTTATCCGGCGCTCTGAGCGCCGTGCACGGCGCCGCGGCCTATCTTGGCATGCAATAGTCGACTTTACCACCCTCGCCCACGCTAACGAGAGAAATTCATTTAGCATTTAATACGTGTAAACGCGGTGCGGTGAATCTACATACAGGAATTTCACACGAACCACGTGTTAAATGAGATTAAGGCGCTGCTAACTCGCGTCTCGTTTAACGCGGTTGTGCGATTCGGGACAATAGAACGCGCCCTGCGAAAATTATCGAGACTCGCATCTCGCACTCGGAGGCAGATTTACGCCGCTTCGAGCGAAAAGTCGGTCATTGACTGTTTTCGGCTCTGCGGATTCGCGAAGAAATTTACAGGACATTGTTTGCTCAATGTCACGTGCCAGCCTTTGACTTCGAAAGACAACATATTTCTCTGACTTGGTTCCTTCAAATACTAGAATATATATTGATTCGTATTCACAATAACTAAATGGGCCAGTTAAATTGCATTTGTCATTTGCTAAGCTTTCGTAATTGTCGAGTGCAAAGGCACAAAGGAGACCACATGTTTTTTTTATAAACTACCTCGCGTAAATCAACAGAGGGATTTCCGTGGAAGGGTCCTTGTGTATTACACAGGCCCATCTCTTCACGTAAATAGACAGACTGCAACACTTAATCAGCGATTCTCCACAACATCAAAACACTATTACGAAAACACAGTTTTGCTAAGAACACTTAGAAGAAGAAGATCAACATCGACCTCTAGTTTCTCTCACTCGCGCGAACACAAACACATTCACCAACGTCCCTCAGAGAAGAGCAAACGAAAGTTCGTTTTCAGAAGAGCGCCTCTTCCGTTGCCATCGGAAAACTGTAACGTTTTTTTCTCTCTTTCCCTCTCTCGCAGAAGAGATAACTTACGAGCGATAGAGGGCTGTCCATTTGTCCAATTAGACAAACCGCTGTCAAAACAAATTAAGACACGCCGGGCACACAAACAACGGTCACTGCCGTAATAAATGGTGGGTCCGTAATTGAGGTCGGGAGCAATGAGATTAAATATTCCGAAAGAAAGCAAACACCTTTCCTTGGGTAATGGCATCGTGTCTTTCTTCAAAATCGTTTTTTCCTCACTCCGCAACGTGTTAAAACACCTTTTACTGTTCCGTTTCGTTCCGTCCGCCTTCGCCTCACGCTGTTTTTCTTTCTTTTTTTTTCCGGGACAAAAAATTATCGACATGTGCAGAAGTCTATTAGAGAGCGGAGTAATTACAGGTTTTTCCTTTCGAACGTTAAACGACACTGTTGCGGAGCAGCTACGTCAATTTGTTCGGCGGAAGCCTTCTGCTGCGGGAGCGGTGGAGGCCCTAGAAGCCGACACGACGAGAGAGGAGAGGTTACCGCCAGACCACCCCGGAGGGCTTCACGTAGCACGCGTTGCCCCATCGGCCGACATGGAACGAAACGTGCAGCTGTTATGGGGAATAGTTTTTGTTACAAACTTTGAATGTGGAAGTCCTCGACGACTGCACCCATATGAAGCGCAAAAAAATGTAATGAAATATTCTATTGGGCGCATAAAATACATTTCCAGGTGGATAAGTACGTATATTTCAATGAAATGAGTTGATTACATATAGTTTAGCGTATGTAACAGTGTCCTCAGTTTATTTTAGTTGTTTTATTAGTTTATTAACAGTTTGATATTATCCACCTTCGTCATACGGTGCATACTGAAAATCGTAAACCAAGTAGAAGTCTGTGAAATACTATGTTCCACTTCTGAATTCGGAGAGAGGACCAAATTTCTTGGCTTCCCCTGAACCTTTCGGTTAAGTTTTCCCTTCGCCTTCATTTGTCTCTCCTCACACAGTCTCAGTGAATTAAGTATCGCGTGACAGTACAGGCAGAAAAATAAACGAAAAAAGGCGTGCAATAACCCATTAAGCTATTAGTCACAGAATGCAGTAAGTCAATACCTTTCGAGCGAAAATTGCGAGAGTATTCTACCAGAGTTTATTACAGTGCCAACAAATGACGAGGTGCATTCTAATTATATTATGAGCTTACGCCTCACGGCAAAACCAGGTACTATGTAGGCCACTTCTTACAATGTCTTCGACAGACACCCAACTAATACTACCAACATACTTTCTTCACGAAAAACACATCACTCAGTCCATGCCAACCGATAAACAATAATTATTAATACCATTCAAACTACAGAAGAAAGATTTCTCTCGTCTTCCTAACGCAACCCCTTACGTCGCACGAATTATAATTTCTCTTTTCAAGTAGCTAATACGACTATTCCCGAGACAATAGACCGTACGGGACATAAAACAGAGTCCCTTGTGCAAGTAAAGCTCAAACGAAAATAAAACTCAAGGCTACGCCACGAAATAATTTACGATGCTTTAAACTCCCGTCGTGAAGTTCTTGCCCCACGTCGCAACAGAACGAGATCTCAATCTGGAGGCGCGCGCGACATCGATGACAGCGTAGCGCTGTCATTGCCTCGCTGCCATCGAGCGGGAACGCACATGCTAAATATTTACTAGAAGGTTAATTATTTCAGATTTTTGTCAGAGATCTTACGATCAAGAACATTCCGAGAGAAAACAAACACGAATGTCGAAAGGACAAAAATAGAATGTACGAAAGAGCTACCTCGGTCAGAAAACTCCCTTCTTCCAACGGTCAGAAAACTCCCTTCTTCCAACTCAATTGTATCCAAGTCTTGTTTTTAAGTGGTGAGACTACGGCCATCATTCCCGTTCTTCCTGCTGAGCACGCACATTTGGCTACGCTGTTTTCTAGCGGAGAAATAAAGCATCACTCGGGCGACCGAACAGGCGATTTGAATGTAGTTCAGGGGCTTCTTTTAGGCTTGAAGATATTTTACGTATAAATCTACAACATGGGACAGCCGGTTTTACTTCCCCTTCAAGGGAACAATTAAAAAAAAGTTCTTAAAAATCTTGCTTCGGTCCGTGGACGCGTGTACACTTACAGCGCGTCGTTAGGGAAGCATATCCGGAGCGCATCGCCTCCCAAACCGAAGTGAACTGCACCGCAGACCGGCAGACCGCTCGGTCGGTAGGTCGGCCGGGGCGTGCACGGCGGCTGGCCGGTCGGTCGGCCGGCTCGTTAAGCGGCTACCTCGCCGGCCGCCGGGCCCCGTCACGCAACGGCGCGGCGCTGCGCGGCTCCGCCGGTCGCGAGAAGGCGACCCGACCGCGCGCGCGCCCCGCCACGCCGCGCCGCGCCGCGCCACGTCACGCTCCACCGCCCGCGATCGCCAACGCACCGTACCCGCGGAGCACTCGCTTGCGTACGGCGTTCACGCCTCCGGGAGCGTTCTCAGAGGGGGACCGAGACGGGAAATGTAATTGCTAAAACTTGCCAACGAAATAGGTAACTAATTCAGGATTGCGTTACCGCAACAAATATACCACTACCGTAACCAAATATATAATCAGAGAAAATTGTAGGACTCCACGACATTACTAATTGGGGGAAAATGTTGGAATTAAGTGTAATGACACAGTTTTCAAACAATTACTTACGCTGTACGTAAACACTTCATACAGATAGTATTATCGAATCATTATTGGCAGGTATGAAGGCTGTATGGCGCAATTGCCACTATATTTGGAAAAGTATGAAAAACAGCATGAACGAAAACAGCACAGTAATGAATTATTATTATTATTATTATTATTATTATTATTATTACTATTATTATTATTATTATTATTATTGTTGTTGTTGTAAGTAATGAAATTCCGTTTTTCCAGGCATTAGATTCACGTACCGCCCACCGCCCACGCAGGGCGCGTGGAGTCCCGCCCGACCTTCCTTAACGCCGCGCCGGCCGCCGCCCCTTCCAGCTGTCCCCGGCCGCTGTCGCTGGGGCATCGCGGCGGGGGGCGCGCGCGCGCGGCGCCCGCCTGCCGGTGTGCAAGCGTGCGTGAGTGGGTGCGTGCGTGCGTGCGCGCGCCGCGCGGGTTCGGAGGCTTCTCATCATTCAGCGTTAGCGAGTGGGAGGGGGCGACGAAAGCCGTCGACACGGCACCGCGCCATCAGGCGGCGGCGGCGCTTACGCTCCGAGCTGCGACATCGACCCCGAGCGGCGCGGGGCGGCGCGGGCGGCGTTTCAGCTGCGCGCGGGTCGGGCGACGGCGCGGACGGAGGGCGGACGACGACGAGCGGGATGGGCGGCGCGGCGGGCGGGCGGACGAGCCGGACGGGCAGGCAGGGGGCAGGTGGGTAGGTGGTGTGTGGCGCGGCGGGCCGGCGAGCGGGCGGGCGGGCGAGCGGGCGGGCGGGCGAGACGGGCGAGCGGGCGGCGGGTCCTCTTTTGTCCGAGACCTTCAATCTCACCTGCCACTTTTTGCCGCTTAAGCCTTTCCCTCTCGCAGCCCATTCCGCCTACTTTGATTTATCAACGTAAAACGCATCATAACCCACACGTACTTAATAGGTACTACACTGAACAAAGGACGGACAATGCGAAGTATTCCAAGTATCTGCAACATGCTTATAATTGTTTCAAATAGAGATCGTGAAATTTAATCAATACATAAATTTAGAATGCACATTATGTTTTGTTTTTTTAACGTAAATATGACGCAAATAAAAATTTGAATGGATTTTAAAACTTATACATAACCTGGAAGTATTTAAAAACTCTCAGGGAAATAGTGAACCGTACTTTCTCAGTTTCGGGAGTTTAAAAAAGCCATAGAAGAAAAGTGGCAGTTGCACAAAATCTTGATAGAATACCCTGAATAACTTTAATTTCTATTTAATAATTTATCGTTCAGATTATTTAAAGTGAGTTTGTGCTCAGTTTTACCGCAAAGGAATATTAAGTCTCTCCTCCCATTCTGTCTTCGTCTCACTACGTTTACGTAACAAAGTGTTCATAATTCTGCAGGGTTACAATTGGCAACAAGCTACATTCTACTCAGATCGTTGCAAGTGTCCCCGCCCCTTGACAAACTTGACGACGCGCTCAGTGCGCCCACACTGGCGTTTCCACCCTCGCCGGCCCCGGGGCGTGCCACTGCCCGCGCCGGGCTCTCGGCTGGTGGCGAGTGCGGGGCGATGTTTTCAGCGGGCCGTGGGCGGCGGAGGCGGACGGCGATAAGGCCGGGCGACCAGCGGGCGCGTCAGGCGGCGTTGGACGGCCTTGCTGCGCCCGGTCCTTGTAATAACGCGCGGCGGCGCGTCAGAGTCCGCATGCGATGTGACCATGAGCTCGTAGGCGGCGGCGCGCGCCGGGCCCGGCCAGGAGCAGCAGCCACCGGCTCCACCCCCTCACACACAACACCACACACACACACACACACACACAACCACACACACGAGAGAGAGAATCTACGCGCTCGCAGCCCTTTCCGCAGCCCACTACTCCTGAGGTTGCCAGTAGCTCCTCTTCAAGTTATGTGTGTTCTGGTGGTGCGTGATGAAAAACCAGAAGCTGATGGCGTTATCGTAAGTGCGCGTAAGTTAAGAATACGCGCCTTCACTGAGCCTCGCTATGATTCACTGCGCTACTAGTCATTACGGGGGAAGGGGTGGGGGTGGGGTACGTCCCGCAAGACGGAAGACGGGGGAGGGAGAACGATGGTCCGCAACGGGGAAGGAAGAGATGGCAGCGAAAACGCTAGACCGGAGGCATAAAACGAGCAAACAGGCTGACCACAACCCACACCAGCTAGCTCGCAAGTGGGTTGGTGCGCCTGGGTTGGAATTTATTGTTGCGTTGCTGACCTACTGGCTCTCCCCGACGCATGCGCTTTTGAGACTCAGACAAACCTCCGGGGACGGATACAAAAACAAAACACATCCAATCTTTTTCATTTTCGCGGCCTTTTTTTTGGTACCACCTTACTCAACGTATTGTTTGTAGGCATTCTTTTGATTAAGGACCGAATTTATACGCACTATAAATGACAAATGAGTGTATTTATGCAGTAAAAGTTTCGAAAATATACACTAAAAAGCATCATAACATAGTTTCTCATATTTTTACGCACAGTACATTTATCTGGCACTTCATTATTTCACCGTGCGGGACGTTCTGTTTTGTTGTGAATCGCACCGACGTGCTCATTCAATTTCTAAATGAACAAGACTATTTCCGAGAAACTAGTTTTACAAATATTGTCAATTAAAAAATGAATAAAATACGAATAAGTGTCTGTGAATGACGAAGGACTAATGCAGCCATATCAATAAATTGATTAATCATTGAAACATCATTATAAACAATTACCTGTTTTAAAATCATCACAAACTCGCAATAAATGTATTATCATATGTAACTAATAGTCACACGAATTGCTGAGAATTGATGGGAAATCTCCAAATGTAAGGAAGCATTCTTCTCAAGAGCCTGCGAAGTTCAAGAAATGATCCGAAGTATTTTTTACATTTTATTGCTCTTTGCGTCTCCTCTCGCTTGATTAGCAAATAAAAGCCCTCGGGAAAGTGCATTTCACAAGCGAAGATAATGATGTACACATAGCATGGTAGAGTAGCAAAATACACTTTTATCTTTAAACAGGCGTTGCAACTTTCACTCAAAACGAGTTCATGCCGACTTAGAAATGTCGAGTTAGAACAAGCGAGGTCTGTACAGTAATTACCGCAACAACTTCGTGTACTCTAGTCAAAGTTTTCTTCCGGCGACGAAAAAGTCTGAAATTCCTAAGGAGCTGGTCATTTTTAATGTACATCTGAGAAACGTTTGCTGATTTTTTCCCCCATTAAAAAAGAGGTCACCCCCTGACTTTGGTAACGAGCTGCAAAACTTTTAGAAGTGGTTGTACATCCCAGTCGCCTTTTTCCGCGCCGCAGCTCTCACTCCAGTTCTGAGCCCGACGCGTCACATCGCATTACGTCACTCCCAGGGACCAGTTCTTGTGACCATTGGAAACCATTTCACATCGCGCTCATACACACAATAACAAACGTGCAGGAGTCTGCGGCGGAGACAACACGGATTCCGTGGCCGTTCAAGGGGCTTCTGAAACGAAGGCATCGACGCCGCCAGATCATGAACGCGTCACGCTAGATACCGCCACGCGCCCCACACGCATTGTCACGCGCCAATCACGCGGGGCCACACGCGTGAAAAATTCGCAACTTCAGCGAAAACGTTAAGTTCTAGCACAGGGCGTGATATCACTTGGAACTGGGCCACCTGGAATGTTTGATGTACGACTGCACTGCGGAGGCTGGGTTCCGTTTAAATTCACTAGGCAAAGAGGTTAAAATTCTTAATGGGTTATTTAAGTAGAGTGGGTCCCTTGGAAGCCACTGCAGCGTCAAGAATCTTAAAAGCTAGCCCAGCACGTCGGCAGAAAAAGAGAAAATAAAAGGCCGAGAGCAAGCTCGACACCTTCCACTCGTTCTGAGTACGAAAAAGTTCTCATCAAGCGAGGAATGCCATCATTTAATCAAGTGACGAATCATTCAGCAGGGACATTCAAAGACTCCGAAGGCTTTCTAATATAAGGTTGTGTGCGTGAGTACGTGTGAATGCCCGGAGTTATGTGAGGGGATGAGAGAACGCTGGTTTGCATCTGAGAATATGTATGCGCGCGTGTTCGTGCGGGTAATGCAAAGATAACGCAGGGAAGTAATGTGAGATTTGTTACGAAGAAAGAGATGAAGATTCTCCACACACAAGAATAAAAACCGAAAATAATTCATGAGACGGAAACTGTAGGAAGAAGTTTGTGGGGAAACCCACAAATATACTTTGGGAAACCAAAATAGACCGAGAGGAGTAGAGGACTGAGATGGATATCCTCAGATCCACGAGAAACAAGCTCACTCATTCGCTCCAGGGTACCTTCTCTGAGATGGCCAAATCATGCACCTAGAAGAAATGCCCAAAGTATTTTCATGCATAAATTGTATATGCATTACCACGTTCTATCATATTCAAATAGTGAAAATTGTGAATTAAAAAAACTTGTATAATTCCAAACATACTGCTAACAATTTTCGTAGGTATTCGTTCAAATAAAATGTAAAATGAACTTTGTGAAATTAATTACACAAGTCGGGCCTCTGAGAAATCTGTGGTAAATGCGAATACTGATGAGTCAGATGAAAAAATTCACCCTCTGCAACTAATTTTATGAGTTGGCGCTCATTTTAGCGGAACATGACGCGTAAAACCCGCACGATACAGTTCCCCGCCCCGCACGTTTTTGTGTAGAGATTTGTCGAAAAAACAATCAAACTCCTGAACCAATCACAGGCAAGTCACAAACATACGACATTTTGCTAGTGAAACTAGAAGCACATGTGTTAAAGGCTTTAGATGGCACTGGGGCTGCTCCGTCCAGGAGAGTGGGTGGTCCTGTTCATTTTCGGATAACGTGACCGCGGGTCAAGATGGATGGAGGAGGCATCTGTTCTAGTGTTTGGTCTTGAAAGCAGGCACGCTATCTTCAAGTTACGTCATCGCGTATATTTACGCAGGGTTACTTCCATCCAGGCGTATCGAAGTTCTACGCCTGGACCAATTGGAAAGCATTTAACAGAGTGAAATGATTTGCCGAAACGCAAAAGTGTGTAGATTAGTAGGCGGAGGATGTACGTGGTTTTCATTATATCCCACCCAAGCAACACCACTATCAATCAGTCAACAGCAATGAAGCGCGCAATTCCCCCCCCCTCTTCGAATTCTCGACGAACAAATTCCGATCGTCACGGCACACGCCGACATGCAAAGGCGGCAGCTGGAACAAGGGGCGCGAGCACAGCGCATCGATTGCATCGGCGAGCCGCCCCCGCACGAGACGGCGGCCGAGGAGCAGCACTCGCGCCGCATGCACTGCGCACGCGCCGCGCCCCGGCGGCAGCACGCGGAAGCAGCCCAGCGCACGAGACCACCAGGTACACCATGAAGAGTACGCATGCATGCATGCATGTATGTATGTACGTATGTATGTATGTACGTATGAATGTATGTACGTATGTATGTATGTACGTATGTATGTATGTATGTATGTACGTATGTACGTATGTATGTATGTATGTATGTACGTATGTATGTACGTACGTATGTATGTACGTATGTACGAATGTATGTACGTATATGTATGAATGTATGTACGTATGTACGTATGTATTTACGTACGTATGTATGTATGTACGTATGTATGTATGTACGTACGTATGTATGTATGTACGTATGTATGTACGTATGAATGTATGTACGTACGTACGTATGTATGTATGTACGTATGTACGTATGTATGTATGTATGTACGTACGTATGTATGTACGTATGTATGTACGTATGTATGTACGTATGTATTTACGTACGTATGTATGTATGTACGTATGTATGTATGTACGTATGTATTTACGTACGTATGTATGTATGTACGTATGAATGTATGTACGTATGTATGAGCGCGGCGTGCGGCGTATCGGCGTAATTGCGTGCGGCGATGGTGTAGCAACGGTTAGCGTATCGGAATATTATACCCAAGTTGACGGGCTTAAACCCCATCGAAGCCGTGAATTTTCGACGGCGAAAATATCCTTCGTACGCCTTCCTTCGGAGGCGAAGTAAAGCCGGCTGTCCCACGTTAGTGAGTAGAGAGGTTTAATAACAGCAGATCTTGGTCGAATAGTCACAATAGGGCGCAGTTCAAATTAAAACAGTTATTATTATTATTATTATTATTATTATTATTATTATTATTATTAAAAAAAGAAGTAGTAGCAGCGGAATGACTAGCGCAAGAAGAACGCCGAAAGAGAAACGCAATTAGAACAAAAGGCGAAAAAAGGAGAGAATCCTTAGATCCGATGAGTACGAATAGATAAAAGAGGAGAACGTGCGTCACCACAAACAATGACGTCTAGGGAGTACTCAGAGAAATCAAAGTAAAGGGGTACAATTAAAAGTGAAGTAGACGCGGTGGCGCGTACGAGAGGAAGCAGAGAGCGTTGTGCGTGGGTGGAGGGGGGAAGAGGACGCGGACGGGGGTGCCCAGCGCACCCCGCAGAGGGCGACGCATAATATCGAGTAAGATGTCTTATTGGTGGCGCTGCCAATTCAATTCCGACCCCACGCCGCTGGGCGGAGCGGGCGCGGGACCCGGAGCCGCGAAGCAGGCCCGCAGGACGCTGGCGGGGCATGCAGGGTGTGCGCTCACGTCACTTCCTAGCCGGCTCCCTGCCTAAGCCCCCCCCCGCCCGACGCCCCACCCTCCGGCGACGCCGCGCGGCGCGCCGGTGGTCCCGCCAACCAATCTACTTTGTGGTGGTTCAACAAATAGATTACGTGAACGGCTGTGAGCGAGGCGGCGGCTCCCGGCGAGCTTACATGCTGCACACGTGCAAAGCAGGTCAGAGGAAGGGAAAATTGCTACACATTATAGTTTCCATTTTCGGCCTCTCCGTTCCTCTCCCCCCCTTATTCCACGAGGTCCCTAAGGAACTTCCGATTATACGCCGACGCGTCCCGCTCGCGCTCTCTCTCTCTCTGTCTACGCATTCCTTCGCACGACATCCCATGTTTATTGCAGGAGGCTTTGAAAGTCGCTCAGAGAAGAAAGTATCAAAAGCAGGAATGTGAGTTAGTCCGAATTACTTACCCTCAATCTAGTGTAAATAGAAGAAAAAAATAGAGCTGTGAACATCCCAGTAAGTGATGCCATTTTTTCACACCCTCCTACGCTTCTTTTATTACTAACACCCCTCCCCGGTTAAAAACCACTTAGTACAATACTTGAAACGCCACATTGGCACAACAATATACTGAGCAATCAACCGCACTGGACCATATTCCCCGACGCGATAATAACCGAAGGCACTATCTCCGCGGCAGTGAGCGGAGAAAAAAGCGGGGCTTCGAGCGCAGGCCTGGTCGCCCCCCGCCCCCGATTGCCCCGGTCGTTAAGCCAGGCCTTCCGCGCGTGATTGGCGTCGCAATATGCGGGAGAGCGCGCGGCCGGGCGGCGGCGGCGGAGGCCGGTTCCGAGGCATCGTGCCGGTGCGAGCCTCCGGCCCCGCGTCCGCCCGCCCGCCCGCCGCCAGCGATTTTCGTCTCGCAACTCCGCTTCGATAGGAACATATTCGAGAGAATAACATAAACTACTTCGATGTCATTAGAATCCTGTACCGGCAGGGTCCTCATTCCTTTTTACAGAAACAAATTTCCCTGCCGCTTTCCGGTTTTAGAGAGATTTTTTTAACAGCTTTCACTGATAATATTTGGAGAGTAGTTCACACTGCTTATGAAAATATTATAGGAAGCTTGAAACTAATGTCAGCTCTCGGAATTTTCTGTTATAAAGTATAAATTTTAAAAAGAAAACTCAACAAGTAGAAATTGAGAATATAAACAATGATTTTCTATTCTTGAGAGACTATTATCTAGTTTTATAACCGTCTCAAAATTTTCCCCGACGTCAAACGATTCTTCCATGAATACTTTGATTTTCTCCCTGGCTTTTCCAGAATTCCCTAATTCGACATTCCCTAATTTTTGCAGGTTTTCCCGAAGTAAATGCTTGAAGTATACTTTAAAACATGAAAATACATTATAAAATTGAATAGTTACTTCATATTTTGAACAACGGAAAAGTTCATGACTCTACGTTGAAAGAATATAAGAATAAATAATAAAACTATCCAGTCGAAGGTAAATAAATGCAAACATACAATTTACGTTTCACTTCTGAATAATATGCGAATAATGATGCCAAAGTACTTCACACAAGAATTCAATTTTCATATCCCAGAGCAACTTGTAACAAACATCTTTGAAACACGACAGCAAACAAGTTAGAAGCTGACGTGGCGTACTTATTATCTCTTAAGACATGATGAGTACGCGGCCAACACGCAGGCCTCACAAATTAGGCGCGCGAAAAGCACAATTAAAACACAGCATGAGATACATGTTAAGCTTCCGGCTATACATTTGCTCTCAGGACGTAGTTGAAGTAATGAGCTTCATCAGAATGCAACGACATGACGTATTATGTAGAAAACTAGTTGAACCTAATCTGACATGCCTTATCTATTTTGATTTCATCGCGGCTAGACTTAATTTCTTTTACTTTCGTCATTGCGCCACATTCAAGTTGTTTTGAGATACTTTGCAACACGAATGTTTCACAGACTCTATACTTGGTATTCTGGTTTTAATGTTGCATCAATAAGGCAGGTTCTGGTAAACACACACTTGTTCACAAACATTTAGTGGGCAGTCCTAAGCTAAGGATAATAACGACAATCGAACATACAAAGAACTTACACGATATCAATCTCATAAACCAACAAAACATGCGACCTCCACAAATATTGCAGAAAATATAATAAAACTCGAAAGTGCGAAATTGTAAAAAAATCTACAAAATAAATGCCAAAAAAGGTAATAACCATGAGGTCTATTAATAATTTGGTGGGTATTATTATACAAATAATTTCGATTTATAAAGAAAGATTGGTGCAGAATTATTTTGAAGGAAACATTTCCCCCCAGACACGTCGCATATTTACCATTTTTCTCAACAGGTAAACACGTAACATTAATCACAATATTTGATTAATGAAGTGTCACATCGTCAAGAAACTGTCCTATCGACGGGTTCGGAACGTGGTTTTCTCATATTTGCGGCGCGGCAGGTTGGCAGGCGTGCGGGGCGTTTTCGCAGCGCGCGCGGCGTCTATTTAGGGCGGGGGCGCCAGGCCTCCCCGCGCCGCGCCGCGCCGCGCCGCTATCGCATTCCGAGGGGGCGGGGCCGAGGGGCCGAGGGGCGCCTGCGCTACTCCAGCTCCAGTGCAGCTGAAGTGTAAACGGTGCAGCTCCTCAGCGTCGAGAGCGTCGGATACGGCTCAAGGCATTGCCCGGACCGGGCCGGGCCGGGCCGGGCCCTTCGAGGCGCAGGCCAGCCACACAGCACCCGGAAACGCGAAGCCGCCCAATTACAGGCTGCCTCACACTGCGCTCGGTCTCCAGAACACTTCCAACCGAACTTTCATTGATTGATTGATCGACTAATTGGTGATTTCCGGAGCAGCAACTGATATGGTCAATAGTTTCGTAAGTGTAGTGCATGTTTTTGTTGTTTTTTTTAATTTGTGAGGTCCGCCGCACAGCAGCCGGAAACGCGAAGCCGCCCAATTACAGGCTGCCTCACACTGCGCTCGACCTCCAGAACACTTCCAACCGAACTTTCATTGATTGATTGATCGACTAATTGCTGATTTACGGAGCAGCAATTGATAAAGTCAATAATTCAGTAAGTGTAGTGCATCTTGTTGTTTTTTTTAAATTCGGGAGGTGGTGCAAATCTTCCCCCGCAAGGTGGTGAGATCTGCCGCCGACTAACACGTCAGGTAGAAGGTGTTTCTCGCCACCAAGTATCAACCACCTGCGAGGCACCGCCCCCTACCGGGATAAGCTCAAAGCGCCCAACTGGTCTCCCAGCGTGTGCGGTAGTGTAGTGCATGTGAGTGTAAGTAAGGGATGAGGATAGTACAAGGAAAGGGAAGAAAAGACCGCGTGCGGTCCAGGGCTCGTTTGTTAGGGTGCTGTTTCGGCATTCGCCTGGTGATGATCGGAGAAACAACAGAAAACTACCGAAGAGAGCAGCCGGCTTCTAGAAGTTTGCAGACAGCAGCTGAATCCGACCTCGATATGCGACTACTGACAAAAATACCGCTACCTTGGGAAACGCGTACCCTAGGCCATCCCAGTCATTGGCACTGCAGTGTAATTAGTTAATACCCTGAGTCACCGACAAAATTAGAAATCCCTTCTTCCTATTCGAAGTACTGTCTTCAGACTGGCTGGGGCTGTTTTAATACAACAATAGATAACAGAAATGATCGAAGTTTCAGTACGAAGTTACATTTCCTTTCTTACTCAAAATTATTTTCTGACGGTGCGAACAAAAACATTCTCATTCAGCTCATTTTGATTCCACTGTTCATAAATAAATCTCGACAAATCGACTTCGAATCGCAATTCCTAAGCCTCACGACTTAAATGAAATTCGATACGATTACTCAATGCGTGCGAATGACAACGGTACGATCTGAATTAAGAAGACTAAAACCTACGCCCAATGGAATGCGTGTGGGATACAAAGAGTAAAACACAAAAACGAAAGAGAAGCTAATGTACTCAGATGGATTATGCCGTCGTAGGTTTGTGTTACTCGTAGCTGGGTGGTCTTAAGGTGTCTAGAAACAGAGCAAGGTATTGTTCCTGCGTCATAAACGTTAGCAGCGTAACTTAAAACGTGCCCTCGTATACCGTACATCATGCTCCTTTTGTTTCGCATATCCAAACAACTTTTGCAGAGCTTGGCCCCAGGTACCACTAAGCAATTAACTGCTATTCAGAAAGTGACAGGACATAACCACAATGAACCGTGTACAGTTCGTAATGGATCTAACTTATTCCGAACGGGCAAGGCAGCATTTCATTTTGTCTCGTCATCAAATCTCAGCATTTCTGGGCCGAAACAGCGATTCTACTCAAATCTATTTCAAATTATTAATTTCTGAATGAAATCCCACGTATTTTCACAGCCCATTCATTTTATTTAATTTTCATTCTAACGAGTGCAAGAGTTGATTCGCAAAAGAAAGATCAGCAAGTGGTTTAGAGGGGGGAAAAATAAAATAAAATAAAAACAAGTAAGAAAAACGTTCCTGCAGAAGGTCATAAAAACCCAAGAGTAGCGGCGGCGATATTTCAGCGCTGACCTGCACAGGAATGCGGTGACGTGAAGCGATTCCATTACCCAACGCGCGAATTGCGAGACTATCGTGCAGCATGCTAGCTTCAGTGCTCGCCGGCATCGGCACATTCACGCGAACTCCACCGAATACATTACCAGAGGCGCTTCTCGTCCCATTGGTTCGGATCACAGAACTCACCTTATAAGAATGATGAACTGTGAACTACCCAACTCAGAAATGAGTTCATGACCTTTCAGGTTGTTATCTATATTCTATATTCAAATTATTGACTATTTCCCAAAATATTCCTTCTTTTTATATGGAAATGTGAACTTTTTTATGAAATGAATGCAACAGTAAAGAACTTGAATGCGTTTCTTAGAAAATAGACACAAAATTACAAGTTACTATAACATACATGAAAGTTCATGATAGAAAAGCAGCCAATAGTAATATTAATCTTGCTATCCCCTTTCTCTCGCTAGACGCAGCCAATTGGGAATAATTGCAGGCTAGTTCAAACGCTCTAGAATGGCTTAGCGGATCATCGTACGTCCATGTCATTGTCATTTATGGCGCATTATGTTGCCTCGTTCGTTGTTCTCTTACTGCACTGTCGAAAGCACCATGACTCGCTACGGCTCCATAAAATAACAACGCATGGATACTTAGGACGACTGTATTCCTGTTGCACAAGGCATTAACCGCACAGTGTCGTGTTCACAGAACGCAAGTGTTCGGTTCGGTCGTAGGTGAATGAAAGATTCCGAAGCGATCACACGTGAAAAAGTGTAGCTGCATCTGTTCCTCTAGAGAACAATAAAATCCACGAAATACGTCCTCGGCCATTAAGTCCACGAAATAAACCTACTCCATCGGACAAGTTCTTTAATAAATTCGCTCGATGCTGTTACACAAACCAGGTGAGTTTGTGTTGTCGCTACCAATGGTTGGAGCGGAAAATACTTCTTAGTTTCTTTCTGAATACTGAAGATCAAAGCAAAATACTGAAATCCTTCTCAGACGGCCAATTGCTATTTTTCAAGTCTAATAAGATTTCCTATGCAGGAGAACTTCAGAATTTGTGGGTCAGTACTTGCCACTCAGCGCCATCAGACATCTTACGACAGGCCAATGGTGACACCGCGCTGTAGCTCAGTGCCCACTTACCTAAAGCGTCTGAAACAAACACAGAACACCCATCAGTAAAAACTTACATATAATTAATAATATAAACATATTTATGATCCAACATGCAAACACTATTATAAGTCCACGTCCTAAATTGGTGAATGCTCTAGAATTTCATTGCCATAACAATTAAATCTTGCAAAACGGAAGACGAATCTCATACATCACAAATGAAACTATACGCTTTTTCTAAACGAAAAGTTTTCGATCACTGAACACCCTGTTAATTTCGACTTTTTTAAAATCACACAGACGCAATCGGAAGGGCAGAGTGAGCAATCGTCGGTGCAGAATCGGACCACTACGAAACTTGTCAACTTGGCAGACGTGCTGATCCCTAGCCCGTGTCAGAATCACGCAGTGATTTAATAATGAGCCCACGATTCAAGTTTCGATGTGGCCCTAGGGTATCGCCCAACTCGTTGAACTAAGCGCGCGCTTAACCGTTGAACTAAGCGCGTTCATTAACTGTTGCACCTGACAGGCGAGGAAACGGGTGATTTCAATGTCACGACAGGATTCATCAATCACTACCTTCAATTCGAGGCATGTTTCATCTGGCGAAAATGTTTATAAATTGACCCGTAATCCACATTTTCAGGGATGTCGAGATAAGCAATTCTCCAATACGGCTACACCAATTTCCGTTTAACAAGTCATACGTTTGCGTAATATAATTAGTTTTGATATTTTCAAGAGACACACAAGACCGTATGAAGTGTAAAATGAACCAAAAGTGATTGAATGAAATGAAGTCTGAGCATACTCACATGACAATATTAAAACTAAGATTTGTTTAAACTACACAAATTCCATTCAGCAGCCTAGCGATAATCCGTACTGCACTTAAACCTTATTAACTTGTTTTTCAACTAAAACATACAAAATAATATACTTCCAGAAAATAAATGAGCGCTTAATTTCCAACAATCCATTATTATTAAATGATTTAATTTAAAAAGTCTAATGCAATACACACTAACTCTTTACAGAAGAGAAGGGATGATAAAGAAAACTGAATCGTTTCTATTAAAGTGACGTAGAATATTACACAGGATTTTTAAAGGTAGACTACATGAAGTTTCCATACGTCTTACAAAACCTTACAATAACTAATACCTTTGTCGCCTACCTGAAGTCAAAGTGAATTAAACTACTCTCGCTACAGATAAAATTTAAAAATCGTATGGGCACTTGGTGTAGATTCGTGCGTCCTAGGGAGATAACAGGATGAAGGCGTCTTCTTGATGAGAATGTAGACACTAAAAAGACTTTTCCTAATTGACTTTAGCTCTTTCTGGCAACGCGATTTCCTTCACCTATCAGAATAAAGAGCAACGAGCCCTCGCTCTATCACAAGTTTCTCACACTCGTCCCCTCGCGGAGAATCACGGAACTAATAGAAACGTAGTAACACACGCGACGCACTGCGTCTAAAAAGTGCTTAATTTTAAGCGTTCCGGTAACAAGCAAGCTTTTAAAGTAAAACTTTTAGAGAACATAAACTTCTCGGGTTTGTTTTATAGCGTTCACAAAAACCGCTACAATTTTATAGGCAGGAATGACCGTTGGCTTCACTCGCCAGGAAACGAACACCTGTTTTATTTTCTCTCGGAGAAGTTGCGAGATGACCGCACGGATCCAGTCGATAATTTAAATAGCGTAACTGTACACCGCTTGACGGGGGAGCCAGGTTTATGACAGATGCTGCGCGATATGGTAACGATGGGAGCAAACGGTAGTTACGGGAAAGACCACGAAGGAATTTGCTTGGCGTTAAAAGAAAAGTAAGCAGTAGAAATGTTGATCCTTTGGCCCATATTTCACAACTTTAATCATAAAAACCGACAGAACTGAATAGGCCTTCGCGAGATATTTTATTAATTTTTTGCAATACAACGAATTCACTCTCGGATTTATTAATTCAGTATAGACGATACCCTAGTGTTGTTTCACGGCGAAGTACGAAAAATTAATTGTTTTGCATTTGTTTTAATTAGACTCAAGTAGATTTCGTACTGGTCGAAATCGTGACGTGATATCGAAAATAGTCGCGCTAGCAATAGGCGGCTCCGCGAGAATAGACCCCGAGGCACCGGCTGGCTTCGCGGAGTGAAGAGGAGGCAAGAGGGGCGACGCGACACGACGGCCGGGCGAAGACAGCGCTAGGAGGCGCCGTCGAGTTGCCCGCAGCACATTAATTGCGGTGGCGGCCGCCCGGCACGAAAGCGCCGCTGCCGGCGGGGATCGAAACTTCGCCTCGCTTGTTTGCGATCCGATCAAGCCGTTGGCCACATTCGAAGAAACGCTCAGAGCAGGCACAAAAACCCCTCCGAGTAAACAAAGCAGAAGAAAGCCATTATCGTGCGTCGGCGTTTTGTTTTCGTAACCCTCCTCCCGAGCGTATTATAATAACACTTGTGTGTATGTATTTTCTTAATTCTCACTACAAACGCTGACCACACGACAAATTACTACTCCATGACTCCCACTCCTGCGAGAGCGTTTTTACTCCTCGTTAATTCCCTTCCTGTTTCAGCACTTCTTGTTTTACTTTTCGTATAACGTCTTACGCGTTTTTATTACGTCGGGCTGCGGCTCTCGCCCAACTCTGCATTTTAGCACTTTTTTATCTTCCTGCGTTACGTTAATAGATAAATGGGAAGATAAACACATAAATAACTGGACCTGAATAAGGAACACGTAAGGAGGAAAAGACCAACGCACGAGGCATTGAACACATGAAAATGATATTGAAATGAACGCAAAAACAGAAAATTGAGAATGTGTGGACAAAATTCGAATTATTAAAATTCAGATGAAATCGAAGTCTTGCGATGTCAGAATAAGACAATTAGTCTCAGAGCGTCTCTCTGACATAACGAAACGTCACATTGGCTAAATCAACACGAGTCAGACTGCAGGAGCAACAAGAAAACAAGTGTATCGATCAGATGGAGAACATAACAGGGTAGACGAAGAGCAGTGCTATGTGAGTTGGTTTGAAACGTTTTAAATGAAAATTCAGTTTCCTGAAGGCGGGTTTTGAGGTCCAACCATTCATACGACAAGAGTCGTATTTGCTGAGAGGACGGGCCGCCGGGGGGTCACGCCTCGGCCACCTGTCACCGTCGTCGAGGACGAGGAGGACGAGGAAAACGGGGAGGACGGGCACAGAGGAGGCTCTGCAGAACTCGCATCGGGCGCCGTCCTCTTCGGGAGGAAGTCGGACAAGAAACGCATTAACCCTCTTCGTTTAACTGCCCATGACGACATCAGGCTAGCCATAACGAGGACTAACCAGTTGGAAAGTGGAAGAGACCGGAGGAGGAGCGACGGCGAAAAAACATCGACGCCGCGCCGCGCACCGGCGGCCTCCGCCCCTCGCGCCCATTTGGAGGCAGCTCAACTAGGCCCATCTATCATTGCCTCATCGGGACGGAATTATCTGGGCGAGATAAAGGTACGCGAGTCGTTACCAAGCAACGCAGAAAATTTGGCGCGGGTGCACTTTTAGGAAACTCTAGAAGAACGTGCACTATTATACGTCATTTAAGTCTTTAATCACATAATGAAATATCGGTAAAAAAATAATAAATATGTAAATATTTATTTATAACGTTATATAAAAGTCTAAGAATACATGGGGTTCGCGAAAAATGGATTTGATTTATGTAGAAAAGAATGACTACAAAGATTTAAAGAAAAAAAAATCAACGGAATGCCGTTTATTTCTAAACATTGAAAGATAAAAGAGTCGCACGCGCTAGAACCATACAGTCCGCGCAACCGGCCTCTACAATTCCCAACGCATCACGTCCACCACCCGCTCGTCCTACCGCGTGAATACCTCTTCCACGCTCGCCTCTCTGTTCCAGCGGGAGCTTCACCTCGTGCGTCGCTTCGCCGCATTGTCCCCG
>BOPP01000106.1:871014-894078 GCA_017312745.1 Gryllus bimaculatus
CCTCCCCCTCCCCCCGCGCCCATCGCTCGCGCCAGCAGCCGCATGGGCCACCCGGCCAGTCGCGTCGCGTCGCGTGCGCCGCGCCACGGCCCCCTGTTCGCATTGCAGCTCAACACACTCCACGCAGCTCTCGGGTCCACCCACGAGGCGGATGCGGGATTCTTTTGATCACCCTCCCATCACAGGAGTCTCACATGCCCTACGAGTATCTTGTGGAATATATACTGAATTTAGGAAATTCATTTTGCAAATATTCATCCATCTGACATTGAGATCAATACTAATAGGAATAGTGGGAAGTTAAAAAAATATGGAAAGAAGTCTTTAGAGAGACGCTAGTTACATTTCAGTTAACTGTACAAACAATATACGGGGCAATAATGAAAGGTACGTCAATGTAAGTTGCCTACAACCCGCATGCGTTTGCTGCAAATGAAGGCCGATCGCCAGCCACCGCCACGGGCGAAGCGCAGCGCAGGGCAGGGGCGGACGGCTCCGCGCGCGCCAGGGAGGGAGAGAGAGAGAGGGACGAGCGCAGAGCGAGAGCAGCGCGGCGCAGGCAACGCGCACGCCCGCCACGCCCCCTCAACTAGACGCTGCGGCGACGGCGGCAACCCTTCCTTTCCCGGCCCGACGCCGCAGCCTCCTCTCTCTCTCTCTCATCCTCCCCGCCCGGCGACGGCCTCCGGGTGCCGAGAGAGGCCGCCGCCACCGCCGCCGGCCGTCATTACGGCCACCGCTGCCCCCGGATAATGACGATAATGGAGGAGCGCGCGGCGCGGCGTGGCGCGGGGCGCGGGGCGGGGCGGGGCGCGGGCCTGTCATCAGGCGCCTGCGCGGACGCCCTCCCGTCACCCCCAGCCTCCTCCTCCGACGCCGCCGCCGCCTCCATCCGGCGCTGCGCGGCGCTGCGGACACGTGGCGGATGAATGGGCTTCCGCGCCGCGTCTTGGACCAATCGCCGGCCGCCGAGCGTCGCGACGCCCCCATAGGTTTCCGATCGACGCCTGCGGCGCCGCGCCGCGCCGCGCCAGCTGATGCGGACGAGGAGAAGAAGACGGGGGGCGTTCGCGGCTGGCCGCCGGCCGAAACGCCGCCGCCGCCGCCGCGGGAGATGAATGAGATATAAGAAGGGAGGTGGGGCCCGGGCGCGCGGCCCGGCGCACTCGCGGCCGGCGGCGGATCGTAAATTCGCGCGCCCTGGCAGCGGCGGCCGCGAGAGGTACGCGAAAGATGCCGCACGATGGTCGCGAGCGGCGCGAAAAACTTGCTCCGCCATTACGATTCTTATTTATACGCCTTTTCCATGAAGCGCACGTTAGACACTGCTCAAAACGGTAAAAATATGGATTCAAAAGGAAAGTAAACAATTAATTCGTTAATAAACCGATGTTGATAATAAAACAGGATTTTTACTCAAGCAGATAAAAGTTGCATTCTAAACCGTCTATTCAGCAAATCATAGCAATTGTCTGCTCCGGACAAACCCCTCTTCAAATTTGACAAAACCTAATAATATGTGCTAACGTTTTACCGAAAAAATTTAGACCTAAAATATTCAACAACATGAATTCCCAGCATCTCATAATATAAAATATTAACTTCCAACTACTATATTTATTCAATGAGTCGCAAGAACAAACTTCCACATCAATTGAACTGAATTTTATTATAATCGAAACATCAGTCTTCAACAATCAGGACAATTAGCGTGAGAAAATATGACCAAAAATAATACGAAATGTTGTTAACATGCCTGAGAGACAATACTGGAAAACAGGAAAAATAAATAAAAAATAAAGGAAGAAACTGGCCGGTCAGATGCGCAGGTGGACGGGATCGTTAAGGCAGTAGTGTCGTTTCAGTCTCCGACCACAAGATCCCAAATTCGCCTCGAGCATCGGTGTATTTGTTTGTCTGCATGAGTGTGTCGTCCTCTCTCCCCTCACAATCATCATCATCATCATCATTAATTCACCTGCCATGTCCCCAGAGCCAACAACCCCGGGGCGTAAAAATGAACTTAGCAGAAATGCTTATCCCCCCACACCAAACAATGTTTCATGTGCATACCCCCAGAAAAAAAATATGACTGGGCCTTGGTGAGCGGAACTGCACGTTCACATGGTCTATAGAAACGCAAATTCGCGACAAAAAAATCTCTCCCACACCTTACACGATTAAATTTATTTATAAAAAAAAACGGCATCAGTTTCGTATGCCGTGATAACGTGACCTTGTCGCGGGAGATTGTTCCTAGGATCAGCGCACCCGAGGAATCGCGTGGGGCTCCTCTCAGCTCACGGGTCGGCAACCCTCAAAGGCATTCCTGCGACAGCGCCGGGATACCGGTTCACTCGCCGCCTGCGCGCGCGTCGCGGAGACGGAAGCTATCGGTCGCCTCTGGAATCCGTAACGCACTGCGCTGGCATTGAACCCGGGAGCGCTCCGGGCGACTCCGCCGCCGCGCACAGTCGCCGAGCGCAACGAAACAGCTGCGCGAGAGCCTCAAACACACTAGTGATTATTTTAAATTTCAATAGAATAAACGTTTTCCTTAGAATACGTTTCTAAATTGAAACCGTGGAATTTCGCCAAGACGTTCTGCTATCAATCCTAGATCCAGAAGTAAACATGTAACAGTGATTAAGGAGTTGGTGTACCCTCGAACGTTTAAGCACTATCGATCTTGTGCGCAAGCGCTGTTCTCGTTTCGCATCACGTTAGTGCATCTGCGCATGCGTAGAAGATCGACAGCGCTGTCCGCTATGGCGATCACAAACTGCCTATTACCTCTTTTTGGAATCAAAAGGACAAATTCGAATTCTAGGTTCAAGTCAAGAAATCATCTAAGAGGCCGCGAAAAATTTGAACACACTGTTTGTGACTATTGATAAATTAGCTTTCCGAGATTTCAAGAAAACGACTGTTACGTACGTACACGTTGTCAGCATAAGTTGAAAATCTCGACAAATTGAAAAAGAGAATACAAACGACGAACGTATATAATAGAACGTAGCCTTGATAAATTTTGCTTAATACGAAAACAAATGCGATATGTCTAATAATATTTTGTACTGATTTTTTTTCTGTCTGAAGCCCCGTTACTCAGGCTCTATCTCACGTCTCACGCGCCCAGCCACTACCTCAAACACATTTGTTGTCTTCACCGCCGTCACCATTTCCGCCGCCACCTCCACCACCTTCGCCGAGATGGGCGCAATTAACCAGGTTCCATCCAAGGAAGCGGCGGTAGCGGGAAACCTGGGCCAGCCCCTCCCCTCCCCACCCTCTCCCCCAACGGGCCACGGCCCCGCGTCCGGGTAATTAAAACTTAACCGATATTCATGTATGCGTCCATGTTTAATTGTCCCGCCTCGTGGAAGGCGGACGCCCCAAGAATATCGACGCCCGTTCCTCACAGCCTCACATCTCGTCACGTCCCACCTCCCGGGCCGCCGGCTTCCATCGGAATCGTGCGGGCGCTGGATGACTTCCAACGCCAGCCAAGGGTGACGCACTGGGGGGCTCGGCAGCAAACGCGGATTAAACTAATATTTTAGAGAATATTTGAAAATACAAATTTAATCACGGAGGAACATCAACACTTCCTCCTACACATTCGACTGGACATTAACGGTACTACGTTTATTTTCCTCAGAAGATAATAATATAACTATTGTTTCCTACATGGAGAAGTGAATGGTTTCTAGCATCAATCAGAAGTTTATTGCAAGAAATCAAAAAATTCAGCCGACTGAAACATTGTTCTCTCTGGGCACGTGAACTGTTGTGATATTTATTTCCGTGAATGTAGTAAAAGTTGTATTCCGGGAGTCGGCGGTATTTCTTCCCAGTTGCATGGTGACACCCGGCGTCAACCTGCACGCCATCTTCGACGTAATATTCCCCTAAATGTATCTCTCCAACAAGTTATCCACCTCAGTTCGGACATACTCTTAAGATCCAACAGGTCTCCCATCTCTCGTACTGTTTTTTATGTAAGTGTAAATGTCAAGGGTGAGTAGGAAAAGGAAAAAGAAGGCAAAAACTGCGCGCAGCTCGTAGCACGATTTTCTAGGGAACTGCTCCGGCATTCACCTAGTATAGATAAGAAAAAACATACAGTATACTACTGATCAAAACAGTCAGACGCTTGAATTTTCCTCCAGACAGCAGCTGAACTCAACCTAGCCACCTCGTTGCTGTCGAAAAGCCGTCACCGTCGGGAGTCGAACCGTAGGACCTCCCAGTAAGACGCCGCAGTCAACGGTAATGCCGTCTCTACGCTAACTAAACTCCGGCAAAATTCAGCAGAATTGTCCACCAGGAGCTCGTGCATCGCCAGGCCGCAGGGCCGCCCGCGCGGAGAGCGAGTCGAGTGGCGCACGGCCGTGCCGCGCCGCACGCGTGTCATTTGCGTCGCGCGGAAAGAGGGAGGCGCCCGGCCCCCCGCCCGCCCCCCGTCGCTCGCCCGCGGCCTAATCGCGCTCCGGCACGAAAGCGGCGGGCGACGCGGTTGGGTCGGCACGCCCCCCTCCTCGCACTCGCCACGGGGAGGCAGGCGCGGATCCACGGGAGGAAACGAGGGGAAAACCCTCCCCTAGAATTTTTTCAGTCACTATTAATTTTAACGTGTCACGAAATTTTCAAGCGGAAATATTTTCGGATAAACACACGGAAAACGAGATAAACTCGTATCGCAGAAAGGAGTTGAGTGTAGTCAGCGGCATTTTATAATATGACTCATGCCAGCCGAACCAATTTTGAATTTCCCCTCCAAAATTTTTCTTGGATCCGCCGGGCGGTGGCGGTTCGGGCGGTGGGTAGCGGTGCCGAGGCGGCGGGTCAAAGCGTGGTAGCTTGCGGGGGCGTGCGGGCGTGGCAGAGGCGGCGCGGGACTGGCGGTCGGCGGTGGGTAGCGTGCAGAGGCGGGCGGGCGTGGCGGGGACGGCGGGTCAAGCGGTGTAGCTTGGAGGCGGTGCGTGGCGTGGCAGAGGCGGGCGGACGGGTGGTGTGGTAAGCCGTGCAGGGCGGGCGGTGACGTGCGCGTGCGGGGCTGCGTGCGGAGGCGTGGCGGGGGCGGGGCAGTGCAGGCGTGGAGGTGTCTCGCGCCGTCCTGCCGCCCGCACGTGCCGTTGCGAGGTCGTTGCTCGCCCGTTTCGTTTTTTCTCGCCTCCGCCCTCCGCCTCCTCCGTGCCGCACGCGTAATGAAATAGGTGGCGCGGAGCTGTTTGACAGCGCCGCAACGAGAGGAGGGCACCGGGCGGCGAAGGCGGCGGCGGCGGCGGCAGCCGCCTCTCGCGGGCGGACGTGGAGCACCCCGTCACTTTGCGGAAAGCCGTCGAGGAGGGAGATCGCGCTCGCGGACCAGACATGCCGCCTTGCGGTAGGTCAGGGCGACAAACTCCGTGCATGTCCCGCAACTCAGCCAGCGGTTTGTTTCGTTCCTTTAAACCGCTGATTTTTAAGAAATAACTGTTCCTGCAACCCGGTTCATTTAGTGACTTCGGGCTAATGAGGCAATGAGTCCCGTAAGTGTAGTGCAAGTGTTTTAACGCTGGAGATGGTTGTAATCTTCCCCCGCCGGATGGCGAGATCCGGCGCCGACCTACGTTGACTTAGGGAGATTTACCTCAACTAGGCCTGCGTGGCGTCGCCGCAGCCGCTACCAGCTCTTAAGCTACCGACTGGTCCCCTGGTACGTGTGACAGTGTAGTTCATGTGAGTTTAAGTGCGTGTAAATAAGAAGTGAGTATAGGACAAGAAATCCCCTGCAAGTGATTTTTCTCTACCCTACCAGTATTGTTTCCTTTCTCAAAGCACACGTTCTGTCTAAAATTCTGTGATGTATTACTCATAAAAGTAATTTTCACTAGTAGCTTTTAATATTACCTACCGTATTTAATAACTAAGAAATAATAAAGTATGTATACTTATTCTCGACACGTAAATATTGGAAGGTAGACGAATGTCCCAAGATTTCTCTCCAGACGAAGCCCTCCGAATGCGGTAGTGAGCAACACGTTGGACACATACCGACGTATCTGACAGAACGCACGATACCTTAAACAGCGCCGGTCGATGGGAACGGGAATGGCCGGCTAATGAAGAGCTAATTACAGGCGATTAATTAACTAAATTGGGACGGGCCTCCGAGAGAGCAACTGCGCGAAAAAGCGCCGTGTCTTCGCGAGGGCCACCGCGTGTTTGGCGCACATAACAGTGTGTCCTCGCTGGGCGGGCGGGAGGCGAGGACGTGGACGAGGACGAGGAGACGCGACTGCGGGAGGGAAGGAGGCGGGGACGAAGAAAAACCAACCACGCGGACAACCACGTTGAAGTTGACGCCGCTGGAGCATTCGCTGGAGTGACAACGGTCCGGGGCATATGGTGGTGATGATGGATACGAAGAAGTGGTTGGGGTGGTTCAGGTGGGTCGCGGAGGTGGAGGCGGGGGGCGGCGGCGAGTCTCGAGCCCGAACTTATAACGCACACACGCGCCGCGCGGTCTCCACTGATGAGTTTTCTTTCAGAGCACAGACAATTCCTCCGGGCGAGACATTCTTTTTAACAAGCTGATCTATTTTCTTTTGCCTTACATTTTCAGTCCTTCGTTTTTCTTTCTTCTTCCTCTCCCCTCCTCATCTTGGAGTGTCTTTTATACTTTCAAAACGGGTCCCCTTCAAGAGACAGAGAGAGAGGGAGAGAGAGAAAGAGAGAAAGGGGGCGGGGTATTTTGCACGAGGTCATATGATGAGCAGACTGTAACGTGCCGGCAACGGCTTAAAAGTTTTTGAAAAGAAAAACCCGCTAGGATTAATTAGTAGGTGCCGGCGAACAAAACAAAACAAAAAACAAAAGAAAAGAGCGCACGCAACATAATGCAAGCGGAAGATACTAAAAAGGGTCGAAAATGAATACACACAATATACGGACGAAACGGAGCTGGAAAAAAAAGAATGCGGGGACATATACATGGACGTAGCAACAAGTTCTTTGGCAAGGCAGCTCGAGGCAGGCAAATTCCGGCGGGCGCAGAGGGGGTGGGGTGGGCGGGGGAAGGACAAGGCGCGCGCGTGCCGCACCGTAGAAGAAGTTCGGCCGGCGGCCGCGCGGAGGCAGCATGCCAGAGCAGCAGTCCCGCCAGCGCGGCAGCGGCCCCGGATGACGGCGACGGCCGATGCCGACCGCCGCCGGCGCGTTCACGTTGCACCAAAAAACCACACCTCGACGGCGTTATGTTAATGTTTCATTGTGCTGCGCCCCGGGTCCCAGCAGCGGACAGACGTTCCCCGAACGGACACGAAGACGGCGGCGGCGCCCGGAGCGCGGGAGGCGGGGGCGGGGGCGGGGCGGGGGTGGTGGGATAGCGCGTTGGGCCCACGCCGCTACCGAACACACGGGCCGACTTCGCTTCAGCTTGTTAGCTTTTAAAAATAGTACGCCCATTACTTCCAGAGTAACAAAGTGTGTCTTATCACAAACAAATTAACCGGGCTAATGAGAGGCAGGAGATCGCCGAGGCCTCGCAGAGAGAAGAGAGAGCCTTTGGCACGGACGCGCGGGGCGTTTCACCGAACCTCTCTGAGCGAGACTGTCGCGGACTTATTTTAATGAGATTCGTTTTCGTCTGAAGCGTTGACGGAGGGGGCAGGGGCGCGGGCGCAGGGCAGGGGCGGGCGGCCGCGAGCGGCGGCGGTCGGCGGCGGCGGCTGCGTCCGGACGCGAGCGATATGCGGACTCGCAGCAGACGCGAACGGTTCACGCAGTGGTTTACCGGAAGCCTCTGGCACGGCTGCACTTCAAAGGGATGCGGTAGTGGAGAGGGGGGAGCGGGAAGGAGGATGAGGTGGAGGGGGAGGGGGGGGGCGAGGCAACGCCCGCTGTGGGCGGGCAACGCGACGTCCCAAAGGGCGCTGCGAGACAGATTATCTCCGCGTCTCGCATTGCGAATGAGAAAAAACTGAAAACGCATTGTCGTTTCTAAGGGTAACCATGAAGACAGAAGAAAGAACTATTTTAGTTTCTGGTAGTCGGAGAAGGCAAGCAGCCATTCTAGGTCTCAGTCAATGAATGAATACATGTAAAGGAGGACCTTCACGAGAGATAAACTATTTTTACTACACACAAGAGCTACAGTTATCGACAGACCAACAAGAATATCAACAATACATTCCTCTGCACTCAAAATACAAGTTTATAAATGTATTCCAACATTCCACTTTTATAATTTTAGAATCAGTGCAAAACATTTGTAAACTAGTATAAGAGATCAAAGCTCAGCCGCTTTAAGAAAAAAAAATAGGAATCGTTTTATATCGTTACCACAGCACGGTCAAATACAAAGTAAAACATGAATGAGCATCAATATTTCTATCTTCCTCTTGCATGTCGCATATAACAGTGCTGAAAAATTCGGATTTCTCACGAAAAATTCTCCTCCGCACTCCTAAGTCACCACAAAAATCGGGCGCGGCCGTGGAAAGCAGCGAGTAGCCTTACCGATCAAATCCAATCCGCTGGGTTAACCGCCCAAACACAGGTCTCACAGAGGTTTCGAACACCGATACGTGTTACACGTTGGATGCAAATAAATTAGCGACGGCTTTGAGCGAGTGGCTGGGCAGGGGGCGGGGGCGGGGGCGGCAACGAGCACCGAGGACCTGCCCTACATCCATCTACGCTCTCAAAGAAATGACAACGGCCGACGCAAACAAACTACACAGCAGGCCGACGGCTCTGCTAATTAGGGTTACAGGGCCGCGTGCACCCCCAACAGTGCCCGCGGGGCCGAACACTATTATTGTATGCAAATTAACGACGCTTCACTGCCAGGTACATTCCCGCTTCGACGAGTGAACTGTGTATTCTTCTTAATTGATACGAGCTCCCAGCACAGGATTCGGGCCCTCTCGAGCGAATTCGCGTAATTAAACAGGAGCCTTGGATGGTTATTGGAAGGAAAACTTTCATTTAGCGACAGGTCGGGTTTTCAAACTACGTAGGGAACGGTGTGCCAATGAAAGCAACAGGCGATTTGATTTCATAAGCGCTCTGGAAAGCGGAACTGAATGGTTGAAAAATGGATGCGTTGGCTAAAATAGATGAGGCATATCATGCGCTGGGCATTGTCAAATAAAATATAAAGATGTGTTTCAAATATTCATATCAGACTTGGTTAGTATGCCGAATATATTCTTAACAACGGTTTTATTCTGTAAGCGAACAAACAGTTACTGATACAAGAATAAAAATAAATTTATTCACGGGGAAAGAATGTTATGTTCATAGGGCGTAATTTTAGATTTAATCTTCAGAGCTGCTAAAATTCGCTTTGTTATCAAGTATACAATTCTCTACTTTACCCTTTACCCTTTTCTTAATTTTTGAAACAACTTTGGGTTAGCATTACAAAAGGCACTTGCCTCCAGTTTTAAAAGTTTTATTGTTGTTGTAAGGTCTTAATTTAATTTGTTTGTCGTCTAAATAGGTACGTGAAGTCCATTTTCAAAACTTACAATAATGTAAAATAAAATAACTGATCATTCTTTTCAAACATATTTCTTTAATGTTGGCGTTAATACGGCATTTTTATGCAAGGAACATTCCAGAAGTGGACTCAGAAAGAATTACATGATAAGTAATTTTATCCCCGCACATTCACATACATAGATATTTTAAAAATAATCAAAATATTGTAATTGTCAGATTGAAATAACAAAGAGTTACTCATATTCCTTTGAAATTAAGTAAAATTACATCGAACAAAATATTTCATTTTTAAAACGGGGTCTTGGGAAACAGGATAACGCATCTGGTTTGCACCCGATTTACAGTGTAGGTACTAATTAAAGTTTTGTTGGAATAATGAAATTCGGTATTTTATATTAACTTAAATTGTGAAAATAAATTTCCAATAATCCTCATCCCAAAAAACACAACCGGGTGACTTAAATTGTTCTTTTCAACCCTGTCCATGAATGATCCAAACGCGTTGTACTGGCCCACGCGCGGCCTAGCCCCGATTCGGTGAGGGTGGTGGCGGCGGCGGAGGCTGGGGAGAAAGACGGACGCGCCTTGGCCCGCGCAAACGCAGCCTGTCTCTCGCAACGCCTGTCAAGGCGCCAACTACGCGGCGTCCACACAAAGCGGGCGCTGTTGTCGTCGCTCGCCACGTTCCTCGCGAGGCGGATTAAACCGTCACAGAGCACCACGCGCACGTCTCATTAAACATCCGTTACAGCGGATTTTACTGTACTCCTCAAGCCCAGAAGAAATGCGACCGAGCGGCGCGTGTCACCTCCACGCCCGGCCCTTAGTACCTCTTGCTCAATAATTAACAGGGTTGATTAAAGCGTGTCAGCGTTTTTGAAAGCAACGACTTTCTTGTTTTCGTTCTCATTTCCTATTTCAGACTGGATAAAGAGAAAATGTTTGCAACTCAACTACGAAGCAAAGAAAACGGTAACTAGCAGAGGGAATGACCTTCGCAAATGGATGCTGGCCATTTTAATCCTATGCGCATTGGCGATGCTACAAGCTCTTTCTTACCGCCACCCTTTTTCCAGTAGATAACGTTCACGAGTCTTGTATTCCGATGCCACGATATCAGCGTAAATCCCCGACGAACACCGCCCGGGGATTTCGCGGGCACAAAAATACATCTGGAAGTCAATCGTAGACAATCGAGTGGTCCCGATAATAAGCCTGGCCTCCCCAACAATTACGTCGCTCCTGTATAAATAAACAATTACCGTTGCGCCTAATGAGAGAGCGCTGGCAAGAGTTTTACTGCAGTGCCGTCGCAGCGCCCGCCCTGATTCTTCATCAGACGATCGTGACAATGGCGTATACCGAACACACACTTCATTAAAAAGTCGACCGTGTTATTTGAGGAGTTAAAGCAGCAAGAAGCGGCGCGAGCGCTCTCCAGCGATGCTGTAGGGGAGGGAGGGCGGCGAGACGGGAGTCCACTCGTGAGGCGGGTTTCTTCCAGCGCCAAAAACAGCCCGTCGCCGAAAGGCCGTGTCACCACATCGCTAGGGCCGTCTCCTCGCTTCGCGCCCAACAAGACCAACCGGACGACCGATCCATAAAATTCGGACGCCGCCGCCGCCGTCGCCGTCACTCGCTCCATTCCACCCGACACACCGGGGCGTGCGACTGACCACTAGGACCGCACTGCTTCCGGCGACCTTCTCGTGGTGTAGCGATCAACATTTCTCCGCCATGTGAAACATGTGACTCGCTACGCCACTAAACATATCACGCAGAGTTTTTATTAAGTTTTGAAAATAATATTTCATTCACACATAGCGAACAAGTTAGGTTCTAGAGTGAAACGCGAGAAGTGTTCAAATAAACTCTTGTATGCTTCTGAAATCTTCAATTATTCGCAATATACTGCTTTAAGATCCATCCTTATTAGTAATAGTGGAAAAAAGAAAGAACAAAAAAAGTTAGCAATTATCACGAACTGGACTCAAACTGAAAAACGGTGATTTGTGCAACGAAAAGAAACTGCAAATGATTTGAAATTACAATGTATTTCTAATCATTACATACAATTAATACATGAATGATATTACACCAATTTACGAGATGCTTGCTACCAGATTGAAGCAACTACAATTTTTCGATAGTAACAACTCACTATTAAATTATAGTATTATACGAAGATAGAAAAAAAATGAATCAAAAGTAGCGATAGCCGAATCAAAAGAAGTGCAATCCAAACACGGCTGAACGCAAATGACGTAAGCAGGTGCACCAACTGGCCACGCAGGATGGGTCGCCGGGAAGGTCATCAGTTGCGGCCGCGTTTTACAGCTATGCTGCCAGCAACAACGCGGATGTGACAAGTCGCTTTAAACACAACAACGCGATGGCAAAATCACAAAGCGAACGACGTGGCTAAACCGGGAGAACACGTTCTACAGTTATACTTCTCACTACGTTTATACAATTTTATCGTGCTCCAAGAATTAATTTTATTGGTTCGTTAAACCTATTAGTATGACATAGAGGCTCTCCTAAATGCTCGCCGGGTGCTGAACGTGTATTAGAAAAGAACGTTCAGCTGTGCGAAAAGCTGAGTTGCACGTTTCTCACAGCAGGAGGCAGCAGCGGTGAACGCTGCGATGAAGTGGAGCATTCCGACTGCCGCAACACGTCCGATCTGGGCAGACCTCGAGTAGTTTCTCTACATCATCTTTCTATACCACTAGTCAACTCTATATAACTTAAGTTATAGATTAGCAAAAACTCAAAACGACACTTTTGGTTTTACATAGAATGATTTGTTTATTTGTTTCAAAAGAAATAGTTTAATTTTGCCACAAACAAATGATATGTTTTGATCTAATTCAGGCAAAACAATACTGAATTGAATTTTGTTCAGTTATGAGTGGTTCAACATAATAATGGAATAGAAAAGGAGATGTGAATGATGAAGGAATTATACTTGCGTTAAAACCTTCAACGTAGAGTATTAATTCTACACCGAGCTCTGCTCCCGATCTAAAAGATTCAACAGAATCGGGGTGAGTTCAGTCAGTTCTCTGAGGATTTGTTATTGAGTAGTTCAATAAACAGAAATGCTTGCTTCACATGGCATCCATTTGGCTCACAAAGCAAATTCTGTGCGCGCCCCTCTTTTTCACTTAAAGATCCGGGAAGTAGGGATGCACACCGATTCTGTTTTCAAAACATTATGTTTGGTTCTCGATATTTTACGTTAACGATGTTTGTTCGTGAATGAAAATTTTGTAACAGTTACAATATAAAATAACGTATGTGTTCGAATCATACGATCGTGGTTTGATCTTAATCGAGCGGACTATTCCTCGCTAAAGAAGATCCTGATACACTGGTATTTCCTTAATCTTTTCTCGTATTTTGAACATGGAGAGGCGTTTTTTAAACATTGAAATAAGTAAAATTTCAATTATAATTTAATATACACAGACACTCTCAAATTGAATTTTGTTACGCGCGAATTTACCGTTAGAGGTTACTAAACCAGCTTTAAGTATCGAACTTTAAAAACATCGATGTTTGGCAACGTCGATGTTTTGCCGCATCACCGGGAAGCGTGACGCCGAGCCTTCGAAAGGCCATCGCGGCCACGCCTACGCGCGTGCGCAAGCGAAATGGCGGCGGTGGCCACGACATTGCGAGAAACGCTCTCGAGGGGGTCAACCCGCAGGATTACAAGGCGCGACCCGCACACACCGACTGCCTGGAAAGGTCGCACCCGGCTGGCACTTGCGCGCGCCACCCACCGGCTCAAGATGTGGGACAAAGTTTGCCAACCGCCTGACACGACTGCGAGCACTAGTGATGCGACGTCGACAACAAAACATGGGTGTTCAAAATTAAAACACCGACGTTAATAAAACATCAACCAAAAGAACATCCATTTTGTCAAACATCGATGATTTTAAGCTGGTTTATTAGCCTAACTTTAATTCCATACACAACAAAATGTCATTTGACACTACCCGCGTATAATATATAATTACAATTTAACTGGAAACAAAACTAAAATATTCCTCTTATGTGCGAAATATGAGAAAAAGACGAAGCAAATGTCAGTGCATCAACTTCGTCTTGGGAAAAGGATTAGTCTCCTAGAAGAAGTACAAATCGTTGAAAAAACAAATCGTTGTGACCACGGGAATTTTTCATCCACAAACAAAACAACATAAACGTAAAACCATCGAGCACAAAACATCGATGTTAAAAAAAAGATTGACTTCAATTCTTCGTTGCAACATCGATGTTTTGAAAACATCGCATCCCCCTGAGCACTGGCTGCTCAAGCCATTTTCTCTAGACACATGCCTACGAGTATGTTCTAAGCAGATCATTCCCGAAGATTGTCGCATAATTACAATCATTCTAGTGCGTTATTACAACTGATGTGAAGGTGCGTCGCGATCACGATGGCTCTCACGCGCTTAATGCAATTCCTTTCATGAGAGTCCCGGAGAGTTTACGACGCGTCTGGGCGTCTGAGATAACCACTTCCGCACACCCGCCAGGTGCGCACTGCGGAGCGATAAACGCCAACTGGTTCCTTCAACCCCACATACACGAGTACGCACTGAAATACCCACGCACAAAAACCTAATCCTTACCTACTTCGCTAATAAAACCGAAACATTATTTCTAGTAATGACCACGGCACTTCAATAACAATATATTCTCCGTGGTAACACTCTATACAGCCTACAACCTAACTAGGCACACGTTTCCCAGACCTCATGGTTCTGAGTCTTCTTTTGTTCTTCGGTTTAAAAAAAAAACAACAACAACAAACGAGTACAGTGCGCGTCCGCATTAGGACACAAGACATTCCCACCTCGCTGACAAGCGCGACGTGCGGGGCGACCACGTAAGCAGAAGCACACCGCCGCTTCCTGGTGCTACCGGTCGCGTACCTGGAACCGACTGGTCGCCTGAGACGGGCCTGGTCATCCGAGGCTGCCATCAAGATGCAGCAGCCGCTCTGACCGGCGTTGTATCAGCGCGGGATGGCGGGCTCGGGGATCGCTATCCCGTAAACTCACGATACTAGTTGTTGTTATTGTTCTTATGCTTCATCTGTATCTCTTAGGGGAGATGTTCCAACTTCGGCACGCGATATCACTAACGTGAATGGAGCCCATTATTACTACGCATAATAATTAACGCCACAACACAGCATTTGTTAATTTTTTCTTGATATGGATGTAACACAAGATTTGACGAGTGATATCAAACAACCAGGGTAACAAACTCTTCTAGAGTGTAATAATGAGTTAAATTTTACATTTGGGACGCGACCGTTGAACGCAAGAGACGGTGAACTATTTAACTCAAAACAACTGAAGGCGGCGCCGCGCACGGGCGTAGAAAGCGTTGTCTTCGCAGCACCGCCGTTCCTCCTATTCCCCAGCGTGACGGGATACAGGAGCGTAGGTTCTTATAGCCGCTGCGGCCCGACGCGGACGGCGAGCAAAAGGGGAGAGACGGAAACCAGACGAGGGGGGAGCGAGGCGGGGGGGGGGGGGGGGGGAGCTGGGCGGAGCGGGGAGGGGTAGCGCGAGGCGGGGCGGGCGGGGCGCTGGGCAAGGCGAGGCGGGACAGCGCAGGGCGGGGCAGCGCGGGTGAGGCGAGGCGGGCGGGGCGGGGCCGAGCGGGGCGTCCAGCCGCGCCTTACGGTAGTTTTGCTGTCGTGTAAGTATACGACTCGAAACAACAGAGTTCAACCGGGGCACAGCCTCCGTACAACATGCTCGTCCAGCGACAAGCAGCATGCGTCGTGTCTGGGCTGGATGAATGGTGCTCTTTATTTCCTGACTTTCTTAATTTCCTTTATCTCAGCTCCGACTTCATTATAACCCTCTCAATGAAATTGTCGTTTCTAAAAAATCGCAAATGCATCTTCAACGTCCACGGACTTCAATATTACAAAATATGCGAGATTTGTCGAATCATAAAATCATATGCTCTTCTCTTCACTCAAGAAGAAACATCTCTTTGACTATATAAATATAAACATTCATCTATTAATCTGCTATTTACAAGAAGATTACCAAACACTAAAATATAGGAACTGATGCCTCAAAATTACTTTTTATTGAAATAAATTATTATTACACATTAAAACTGACTGTATAATATGCAATTAGTTTTATATTATGATGTTATTTCTGTTTATAGAACTTATAGAGGAGGAAATATACGAATAACAACGTAGAGCGATAGATACTGCATCGCTTTATGCCATTTTTAAAGCAAGACAAGAAAAATTCCTTAAATTACTTCCTCTACTACAAAAGTAGTCGCATGAGAATTCATGCCCACCAGCATTTCAATACTCATCTAAAGAAGTATATAGTAGCGATAAGTAAAGAGATTTATGAATTACAGATATTACGGTGCTATTTAATTACTGCAACCATTTCATGTAATAACACATTTCAATTTAACCGTATCATAAAATGGTATGTTTTGCGTTAGAATGCACGCTCACTCCACGATTACTGTCCCAATGATGATAGACTTTCAACCTTCAGAGAAGCAGTTGTCTCTTGAAAGAAGAATAGCAAAAATATCGCGTTACAAAATAACGAATATCGCCACAAAAAAATAATTACAGTAATTTTCACACATTAAATAGTCATTAAGATATTCGCAAGTTCTTCGTCTCCTGGCGCCTGACCCTGACTTAAGTCAGGAAGCCGACCGTGCAGCGAGGATTTACTGCCTGTGAGTCACTAAAGTGGGCTGTTGGACTCTCCCAAAACAGGCGGGACGAAAAGAGAAAGAGAATATCTTACACTTTCGCCCACAGAAAAATTCTTATCTAAATGAAACAAACTTCAAAATTTTATCGTTGCGAATGCAGTTTAAAAAAATGATAATGACGAGTTGCTTGAGAATTGCCTTCAAGTACTTTCCCAAGAAGATTTATACTTAATTGAAAAGTAAGATAACCATTCTCAGCATCTATTATAATACGATTTCTTATATCAAATACACTCCCCTATACATAACGACAATATGAATTGAGAATAACGTGAAGAACAAACTAATCGGAGACTCCAACAGGCGAACAAGCCAGAAGTGCAGCATCTCAATCGAAAAGATTTTTAACCCAACATCACCCTCAGAGCACGCCCAGAACCGACTGCCCCATCACCATTAACAATACCCACTACGGTTCAAACGCCTTCCTGGCAGCGCGCAGTCACGGCCGCAATCAGGCGATGGGGAATCCTTTTTCATCGCCAGCGCCTGCGGCCTTATTACAGCGCAGGTAAATTGATCCTTCGCTTGATTATGGTGTTTTGGCGACACCATCAGCCGGCAGCCGCTACCACGTATGACCTCGGTGCAGGCGTTTAATTGAAGACGTGCTGTGCTATTGAGCGCGGGGCTGTTCCGGGGCCCGGACGGTGCGGCGCCGCGGGTACAGCACGGTCGGGCGAACGGCCGCGGCGAATCGCGCTCGCACGCTTCGGAATGCGATCGTCCGCCGACGCTTTTTGCGCCACTTTTCAGTATGCTCACAATTAGGCACTTATGTATATACACTCCGCTCGATTAACATCGGAATAACTTTCATTGCAAAATGTAGACTACGAACGTAATTACGGACGTCCTGCGGAGCGGACTACAGGCGCTCGTGATAGCCTTACGTCCCGATCGACGTCGGCGCTGAGATAAATTAACTGGCGCAATTATGTGGTAGATGTGAGATTTCTGGAAGAGGCCGGGGATGATCGAGTCGGGGAAAGAGGGAGCCCTGACGCGGCACAGCCAGTTCGCCATATGCGAATCCTGAAATGCGCACATTCAAAGCAAATGTAAATTCAAAAAGGTAAGCTTTCATGAAAACTAAATTTCGTGATAATAAACTTTTAAACAACATTAAATTAATGTGCATGATTGAATAAAACCAGCATTTCATCAAATATAATTGTTAGAATTCCATATAATGAAGATTTTCCCACGATTATATACTAGTATTGCAGTAAACACGTATTGCAGTTCACGCAGATGCAAAAGTAATCGTTACGATATAAATGATAAACCTGTGGGAGTATTGGGTTTCATGGCCATTCGCTGTTCTTTGTGCGAGCTCTTTAAATAATGTAAAGATCACATGCAGATTACAACCACCGTATTTAGCAGGTAGGTGGCAACATACAGGCGTTGACAGCAATAATATAAAAATTAGGGTCCGAGCAGACAAAGATAATTTATCCTCAGTGGGCGTGATTGTTAATTACAAACACCCCCACAGCGAAAATCATAGTCTACCTTAATTAGAACAGCACAGTGCCGAGTAATTGGCATTTTATATCAAATCGGGATGGCTTTAAGAACTGAAAAGTAACTTGCGATACAATTCCTGTGGGAACGTCATCTTATAGTGCAGCAATACTTGTATTTTCCTAACACCGAAGTCCAATTAATGTGCTGATTTAAGCACAAAGATCGTATAAGGTGGACGGAAAGTGATTATTGCTGTATGAATCACGCTGTCGCACGGCCAGGATACATTATTAAACGGCCAAGGAGTGAAACTACAAGAATTCTTCAGACCAGAAATAAGAGCAGACGAAGTCCCAGAACCTCATTAAAACAGCTTCGTCGCAGAAGTGGAGTGGTCGCAATTCAGCGCACACGGGACATGCCTCCTTCCCCCTCGCTCCAAGTGACTGGCAATAGCAACCCTCTTCGTTACAAGCGATGATAATGTTGTTCTAGGCGAAGCTTCGGAATGTCAGCAAGTACTTTTAATTGAAATTCAAGGGACCGGTTTCCGAGGTTCTATCTGCATTTCTAATCGTATGCACACCGAGCATCCCCGGCCGGCCGCGGGCTCGTAAAGAGAAATTTGAACATTAATTAGGCATCCCGGACGGTGGCACAGCCAACCCGACGCAGCTCGACAACGCCTCAAGAAGGACCCGGAGGTCACGGCGCGTCCAGCCCATCAGACGCCTCGCTCGGCTGGAATTTGCATCGGCGAACACTCGCTGCCTAATGAAACGCGTTTGAAAATGGAACCAGGCGCCTTTGTTCCAGTTTACGTGCAGACATCAAGACGTTTCAGTTAAAAACAAATACGCGGGCCGTTATTTGAGGATAAACGAGTAAAAGCACTGTATGTATCTTCTCACGTATTTTTATTTTTTGTATGTTTTTTAATAAAATATTGAACTTCAACCCAGCGAGTACCAATGAAGAGAAGATGAACTTAGCTCCCACCACCCGTATTTCGATGAGCCTAGTTGTCAGCGATCGCGTCGTCAGCGTCGCAAGTGCAGGAGTTCCCATGGGGTGACGTGGCGTGACACGGTTTGATGTGGCGCGTCGTGGCGTGGAATGGCGTTGCGAGGCATGGCATGGCGTAGCGTGGCTGGCGCGGCGTGGTATGGTGTGGCGTGACATGGCGTGGCTAGCGCGGCGCGGTGTGGCGTGGCGCGGTGCTGCGTGGCTTGGCATGGCACGGCACGGCGTGGCGTGGCGTGGCGTGGTGGAGCGTAGCTTGGCACGTCGTGGCGTGGCATGGCGTAGCGTGGCGCGTCGTGGCGTGGCATGGCGTGGCGTGGCGTGGATGGCGCGGCGCGGTATGGCGCGGTGCGACGTGGCGTGGTGTGGCGTGGCGTGACATGGCGTGGCTAGCGCGGTGTAGCGCGTGACGTGGCGGCGCCGGCGCCTGTGCCTGCGAGCGGAGCCGGGGGCGCCGCCGGGCCACGCTCATTGTGCCTGCATGTGGGACGCCATTTCCTGTGCAGGGAGGGGTCGGGTCGGCGGCGCCGGGCCACGGGGGAGGCGCGCTTTTGTTTCGTAACCGCCAAGCAAAGGCGAACGGCGGGCCGCGAGGGGGCGGGGCCGGCGGGGAGGGGCACGGCCAGAGAGAGGATAATTTTGTCGCGGTAAATGAATGAACTGAAAGATAGATGAGGAAGCAGGAATTTGAACGCCCATTGGGTCGCGTTAATGGCCGTGTAATCGGGTTACGCCGCATTGTTATGGATGGACGCGCTACCGAGCAGGTAAAAGAATGCATTATAATTTAAATAAATCTGCGCTCAGGTGGGGCGAATTATTCATGAAATGCGGCCGGTGCTGATGGATTCGGATGGATCTCCTTGCCCCGACTAGCCCCGTACCTCGGCTGGCTTTTCTCTTGAGTTTCTTTTTATTCTTTTACATAACGGCATCTAAAAGTCATTTTTAGGGGTATGCATATCGCATCCCTGATAGGAGCCTTTCTTGAGGTTTTACGTAGTTCGAATGAGGAAATATTAACATCCGATAGGTAAATTGGGATCGTCCATGTCTATTGTTTACTCTAGATTTTAACTATTGGTCAAAACACCGGTCGACAGGACGCGACCAATAGGCGGGCGCCTCTTGATTAGTTTGATGAAGGTCGACAACACACCGTTAGCTGAAGCGAAAGCCTCGTGTTCGACTTCTTTCGTGTTGGATGTTCTACTTTGCTCGTCTGAGATAAAGAACTAGGACAGAACAAACATGTTTGCACCAACAGTAACTACAGTGGTAGACGAAAATACTTGAGGTTTATTGAGCAACATGTAACACTACCGTGCTCCATTGTAATTGAAATGAAACGTAACCGAAATAATGAAGAAAAACTTACAAAGCCTGCGTAAAAAATCATTTTGAATATAGTACGAGCGTAAATAATTGCATTTTTAAACTCATACAAACGCAACACAAACACATTAATAAAGTGCACGCGAATGAGTGGTATACTTCCACTATTCTCCACGGGCCACGCGCACCTCCCGATTGCGTGCGAGAGGGCGTCTCAAATCATATCCGCGGGGGAGGAGCAGCGGTGGCGCTCTGACGCGGCCACTGCGTGAACCGCGGTTCCCCCCGCGCTCTCCACACGCCATAAAACGGGGCGGGTCCGGCCACACCTTTGCCTTCGCTGCCCCCGCCACCCCCCTCAACGCCCACGCTTCATCCCGCACCAGAAGCCTCGGAGGGCGGGAAGATGCGTCAGCCAAATAATGATCGGGCTGGAGAGGGGGCTGATCACAAAGGAAAATTGAGAGCGGGGGCGGACGAGCCGGTGGTTGAAACGGACACGATACGGACGAGCATGAGAAGGGCGTAAAGGGCCCGATCCTAAGGAGCGTTGGTGGAGTGGGGGGAGAACCGGGGGGGGGGGCGTGGGCGAGCGTGGATGAAGAAACAAGTAGTTCCAAGAGCGCAGCCCACCGACCACGAGCAGTCAATATTGCAAAGTGGCCCTTCGCACGGAAAAGGACCATTCTACGCCCTCCGCCGAGAATCGCGAAACACGCCGGGCCGGCCGCTCCCCAGAGGACGCATGCTCTTCCCTCAAATAGATCGCGCTCCGCTTGATGAAATATTCATCGTCCGGTGTCAGATCTGCCAGTTGTGCGACAGCGTTTCTTCGAGAAGAAGGCGCGGGCTTGGAGACTTCAAAAGTGAGATCCATCAAAGTAGCCTGCTTGTGTCATGGGGCCCCATTTCACAATAACATATTTTGTATATTTGTAACGGGTACATCCAGAGATCGAGCTTGGACATCCTATTTTAAATAAGAAGGGTATTCAGACTAGCGAATATCAGCCGGATATGTACGTTTTGTGAGCGTCAGCACACACGTAAAATCCGCAGTTTCAGTACAAAGTCACAGACACTACTTGATACAAGAAGTCAACGAGACTAGAGAATTAACGTTTAAGATTTAAGCGCGATTAAAACAGGAGAAACGTTGGAAACTGAACTACTAGTTCGACGAGCCTTGCATGCATTATTCAGCAGTTAATGATAAACGAGCATTTGCTACAGGCAATTGTCAGCCGTCGCCAAGACGTGGCGTAAATGTTGCACACTTGGGGCGCTGTGCATCGTCGTTGCATTAAAGATCACAACTGCAAGCGCCCGCCCCGTTGCAAGGGCCGAGGCTGAGGCGGCTGATGAATATCTCAAGCCCCTGAGGTTGCGGCGACAGCTGCTGTCTCGCCTGCCACAACTCCGCGAAAGCTCTGGGCGCTTCGCGTTGTAAGGTTGCACCACAAATTCTACGTTACTATGCAAGCTGCAAGTTGCAATCGAACAATTTCCTGTCACCACGTGGAAGTCGAGTCACATTCGAACTGTCATCTCAATTTTTGTGAAATGTCAACTTGTCGCAATCCTCGACAGTGCAACACGACTTGACGTTTGTGAAACGTCAAAGCTAATGTCTTGCATATTGAGGATCTTCGAGTCCATATCCTGGTGTCCCATTCTCTGTTGTACAACACTGTCAAGCAAATATCCTGAGAAGGTTTCATGTGTCACTTTCAGGTCGGCCATGAACTTGGAAGAGATCAAAGGAATTGTCACCGAGAAAATGTCTACAGACGATAGTTTTTTTTATTTAATTTTTTAATGAGTACAATCACCTGCTGAATCTCAATACTATTTCCAAAACAAATTAAAATAACGAATAAAATAGTTAATTTCCTAACACACATCTTCAAGAGGGTGAGCAATCCAAATGACGGAAAATATACCCTGAATAGCAGAGAATTACAGAACGATATTGATTTCTATAAAACAAGCCGTTACATATACTATTTTTTCAGCTAATCACGAAGACGCGTGATCGAGGTATTTTCAAATACACGTAGCCTCTGTGGAGACTCTCACTATGCGATTCTAAAACTAGGAAAACTAAAAATATATAAATCGAGAGTTCAGGGAGGAAAAGTTACACAGATGAAATGAAAATACAGAAAGTTATCGACTCGAACAAAACGATCAATAATAGAAAAAAATGCATCGTCAATCATAAATATATCAAAAATATAATCTGAGATACAGAAACTAGATTTCCACAAATGCCGGAGACACGAGTACAAAACGTTTGCAGTCAGGCGACCGCAAAATTTCTGCGCCCGCTGTTGTCAGTACTACCCACAACGAAAATGCAATGCTTACAATTACAACTAACAATAGTCGCGATAACTATCGCGAAAATTATTCCAAACGGCGCGCATAATGGGGCTCAAGTGTCTTGGGGGTCCGACGTGGCGTCGTCGCGCGCCGCCGCAAAAGCCGCGGAGCGCTATCGCTTGCGCAAACGGTCGAGGAAGCCAAGCGCACGGCAATTAGCGCGATAGCGCACGAGGGGGGAGGGGCGGAGGAGGCCCAGCGTCGCCCCGTGCATCGCTGGCGTCCTTCGGCGGCGGCGGCGGCGGCGGGCGCGGATGTGTTTTATGGTGGGCAGTCGACAGCCCCGTGCCTCCCGCCCCGCCCCCCGATGACAGCGCGCGCCCGCGCCGCCACACAAAAGAGACGAATGCGCTCTTGTCAGGCGAACCGGCGCGGCGGCGCGCCGCCCCGCGAGGTAGAACAAAACAACACACACACACACACAGACACGCACACGCGCGCGAGAGAGGGGGAAAAAGCGCACGCACTCCCATAAAAAGACAAACGCACGCAGGAGGACGCCCCACCGGCAAGAGCGGAGTGCGAGAGGTACGTGGGGGGGGGGGGGGG
>BOPP01000106.1:897050-910180 GCA_017312745.1 Gryllus bimaculatus
GGGGGGTGGAGGGGGGACGGGACAGCGGGCGGAGCGAAGAGCGACAATTGCGAGCGCTCCTTAATTAGATTTGGAGTCAAGCAGTGGAAGAGTTCGGAACTCGGGGATTGGGGCGCCGCGACGAGCGGCAGGGCCGGGGGAGGGGGCGGAGGCAGCGAGACCAGAGGGAGAAACCAACGCGCCATGTGATGAACAATCTCCTGATTGCAGATGCCCGTGAATTAGAAAAAGGATGTGGGTGTGTTTGAAGGGACACTGTGCTTGTGTATGTGACATCGTGACTGATCTATATTCACTGCCTTCCTACACGCCCAAGTTCAGCTTTAATAACATTTACAACGCTACCCCTTTGGAGTAGAATAGTCAATGCCTATTGGGGGGTTGCAAAATTTAATCAAAATGATTAAACCGATTGTCGCCCGCCGTATCCCCAACTGTGATTTGGATCGCGAGATTTTTTTTCTGCGTTGGTTCTGAATGTCTGGGCAGGAGATTGAGTTGATATAAAACACCCCATGAAAGGAACAGTGTTCCATTATAAAGGCAATCGTAACAGATCGGCTTCTTTGTTCCCATTAAAGTCGGTCAGTTACGTAAAATTCTGAAACACACTTCCGGTCTCTTGCAAGCGACAACGTTGTATCTGGCACAGACAATTTCCTCTCGCACAGCCATTTCTGCCTCGGGGAGAGTTGGCACTACAGGATATTACAAAAGGTTTTTGAAATCAAAAAGGAAGGTGCTTACAAGAAAATATTCAGACATCATACTAGTTTAATAATAGGCATACGTAATCAACAATTAATTAAATGGTGAACTGCTGGACTGCATTTAGAAAAAGTATTTAGAAGTTGACTGCAGAACTCTAGATGTCCAACTTCCCTAGGACTAATTCGTGCAGACATCGCGGTCATTTAAATAATAATAACGGTATTTCAATTTTTGAAGTTAAGACTCCGATAGAAATCAGATCGTTTCCTTTACTGCTGTTCCAAGTCACTTCGCACTCACGATCGCATTTGCCGTTCACTGACCTCAGAAAACCCCCCATAATTCCCTCTGCGAAGCACGCCTTATAACACTCCTTATCGAGCTGCTAAAACCCTGTCAGCAATACGGAAGCGGCCTAACACCTCTCGCTGGCAACTGCACCTTCGTCGACACACGAGAAGAAAAAAAGAAAAATAAGAAAAAAAAATCTTTGCGAGTCGGAGAATCTTTACTTCTGCAGGCTCACCTCGCGGACGCCGTCGGAATTTTATTTTATTGCAACTATAAAAGAGAATAAGGCACGTGTAAAGATAATTATCGGGACGTTTATTATTAATGGAGGCGGACGCGTCGCGCCCCGTGCGCCGAGAGGCTGCGCGGCTCGTTCAGGGGACTGTTTATAGGCGTCTAATGGGTCGATTTTATTTGGGAGGCGTTTGGCGCTTCCGCGACGCCACTCAGCCCGCGCCTCGACGCTGACGGAGGCGGCGCGATCGCCCGATACGACGCCCCACGCGGTATCGCTGAACCTGTCCCTGTCCTCGTCCCGGCCTGCAATAAAAGTGCACCGCCTGCAATCGCCCAGGCGGGACGTGGCGTGGCGTCTCAATCCCGCAGCCAACGCGCGAACGCCCGCAGTAACGCGGCGGGTTACCGTTGGCGGTTGTCTTCTCCCAGCGACGGGGCATCGTGGTCGTAAACACTAAATGCACATGCAGAATGCTTTGCTGGGTCGTGGAGACACGTCCGGTACATTCTTAGGTCCATGGGTTTATGGAAATGCATGCGTGTTATGCTAGGAGCACTAGCAGTAATGACTTCTAAGTGGTTAAGATGTAAGACTGTACGACAGAAGTCTTGAAAATAAAATTATTAATTTTGTTTAGAAAATCCATTACTTCTCAAAGAAGAAGTTGTCGGTGTGAAGTAGATGATAACCTGTGACGCTCAGCATCAACATAGAATTTATCAACATCGAATGGTATATGTACATCACATTTTTATTAATTCACTGCCATATCCAAGTATAGACACGAGTCATTGATATAGAAATTAAAAGAATGAGAGATTCGTTTATCAAAAAATTCGCTTCGTATAGGTATATAATAGCGAATTTGTTCCTCAACAGCTATCGCACTCACTTTGTGTACATCATCAACTTTTCAAATTGTGTAGATGTTTCGCATGTTCAAAGTGTTCAAAATTGTTATTTGTTTAAAATAGCAATGAAATATATCAATAAAAACTAACTTTGTCGCTCTTATTATGTTGACTGGAAGGAGAAAGAGAAAAGCATCAATTCCTCTTATAAGAGTCAGTTAAATGTCTTTTCTCTTTTTGTAGCTAACATCCCACAGTTTCCATTTTTGTTGAAAAGACCCACATGTATCTTCTGATTTAAATGTAAAGCGAATTGACTGAGATCAGCTATGACGCAGTTATCCAATCGGTAGCTTTAATATAAAAAAAATGAAATTGCAACGAAGTTCCCAATCGAATAATTGGGTGACAGCTGATAGTTAACAATTTTGTCTTACACTTAAATCAGAGTGTAGCAAACTGGTGTGTATACAGAAATATTTTCACTCGCCAAATGTAAGATCAGTGACCCACCATGCCAATACATATTCCCTTCTGTCTTTTGATTCCCTCTGCCCACCGTGTACTTAGAAGCCCCGCCACCGCCTTGCCTCCCAAGGCCCTTCCAGTCCCTGGGCGCCCTCAGGGCGGCGGCGAAGAGGCCAGGAGCATCGCAGGGCTAGGGCTCGGGAGAGCGGCCGAGCCGACAAGCGCAAGGAAGAGAAGTACCTTAAAAGCCATTGCCTTTTTACGAGGAGCGGTATAGAGCCGTTTGGAGAAGGCAGGAACGACCTCAGAATGACCTTATCCCAGGTGGCGATGGTCTCGTTAGAAGCTGCTCTCGGGCAGTAAAAAGGGGGGACACCAAGTGATTCCGATGAGTAGGGGGCGGCGCGGAGCGGGGCGGGGGGAGGGGGGGGCTGCATAATCTCGCGACTCTAACTAGCGAGGAGGGAAGCAGGGAGCAGCGGGGCGGAAAGAAGAGCAGAGAAACGGAGTGAGGGACAGAGCGAGCGGACAAAGACGAGGATGGTTCTGGCCGGTGGTAGACTGGCCGAAATGGCCACGTGTGCCACACCACCACACGCTACGTGCATTCGGAATATTGAAGCACAAAATTAACAACCCTCTCTGCTCATCCAGCCTACAGCATATCCCAAACACAGTGACTGTTATTAAAATAAATAACATTAATTTAAAATATGTACTAGTACATTTACCTCTAGTACTAATTTCCAATGCGCGTCAGAAATTGAAAAAAAAAAATAAGGAGCCTTCGACCATGCGATAGGCCTCTTATGGTTTAGTAAGAAACCCGGGGACTCGGGTAACATCCAATAACAAGGAAAGTTTTGTATTTGAACAAAAAATTTTGTGTAATTCCGCCCAGTATCATACTGCACGTGCCCAAATAATGTCTCATACTCGGTCCGTTGCTGCTCACGTCATTCAAGAGCAAGGCTCCAAGAAAAAGACTGCCCCTATTAAATATTTACTTTTCCCGTGTTGCGATTTCGAAGATTCTTTTATTAAGAAGAAAAAAGTGTCATAACGCGATCAGGCGGTCAAATATTCTGTGTCCATTCAAGTCTCCCAAATCTTCACCTTTCATTGTCCTTCCGTTACGACGAACATTACACATATGCGTTCTCGAAATGCCAGAACTGAAACGCAAAGCGACTAAATAGTAATATGTGAAATCGTAAGTCTTGGAATTACAAAAAGAGATAAGTCCTTGAGTATTTAAAGCGCAACTGTAACACAAGATTTCCTCAGAAATTCGCTGCAGGAAGATTTGAAATCCTGCAACTTGTCACAGGACATGGGAAACAAAAATGAACGTGCCGATTCCACTATTCCAGTCTCGTGTTTTCCCACTGGCCTCCCGAGAATCGCAATAGGACGCAGAGACCTGCAAAGGAAGCCGAGAGGAAAGACCACTCGCATGCCACCAACGACGAATGAGTCAGCGGGAAGATGCGTTGATGTCTATGGACTCTCGAAACGGATTCGTTCCAGTAGAAAAGTAATGCCCTCATTGAGTATAATTTAATGCAATAAGCACGGTGATTCCACATCAGCAATTACATACAAAACAAAATTTCTATTATTGAAATAATCTGTATTTCTTTTTATATTAAATCAATATAATTTCAGTCTGAAAACAAGAACACTAGTATAATTTTCTGGAAATTAAATACATAACACCCTGAAACAAGGAATAAGATAAACACATTTGCTAAACACCCAACACAAACAAAAATAATAATGCAAGTTTTTGAATTTTATTAGAGCAGTCTTCCGGGCAGTTTCGTTTTCTTTTACATCGCCTCCATGTGCAGTACTATGGATACTATAGAAGTAAGGGAATATAAGTATGAGGACGGCGCAAATTTACACTCAAACGCAACATGACAATGCAACCCGAGCGAGACAAATCAATAGTACGCGCGGCAAGACAAGACACAGGCGGGGCGGGGGAGGGGACAACGACTCAGCTGTCACCGCGAAGGGGCGGCGGGGGCGGCGGCGCTGGAGGATGTAATGAGGGACCACGCCACCGGCGGGGCCCCCGCTCAAATCAGATAACTGTGCCGTGTCCACGGGGGGCAGCTAACCGACGGGGCAAACTACCCGCCCGCCGGGCGGTCCAGTCGCCCCGCTCTGCCCCGCCGCCGCCCCGCCCCCGCCCGCGCTGTACAGTGCTGCCCTAAAGCCACCGCGACCGGGTCGCGCCCGCCCAGCGCGAGATGGCTCGTATTCAGACAGCGGAATGCAGCTCCTGCACGGCCAGCGCGCCATCTCCGAGAGCGTTGGCTGGCCGGCTGGCACGCAAGTACGCGGAAGTGCCCTCCGAGGGCAGAGATGAGGACGGATCTACTCCGACGCTTGGTGGTGCAGTGATTTATGGTCGGTAACACAAGCCTGCAGGCGTGTTCTTCAAAATGACAAGAAGCGAACAGGACGGGAACCAGGTATGAAGAAATGTAGATGACAAGATCGCATTAAAGTATGAATAAATTACCTTTGCTTTCAGTGGTCAAGGTTAAGGAGTCTGCGCTCCTCTCCTAGGATGTGACTCGAGAGGAAACGTTGTTAGTGGGAAATGAAGGCCAGCCCACAGCCTGCCCTTGCAAGCGACTGTCCATGATTCATAAGAAGTCAAGTGAAATACCACGCAAAGAATATTAATATTAACATGTAAATTAAAACGAACCAATTACAATGAACCAAAACTAATGTACTCTTTAGATTACGAGGAATGGCATTACATCTAATTACTTCAAAAAAAGACAGTAAGATATTTTAAGATTTCTCGCTGAAATTTTGATTGAAAAATGCACTTTGATAAAAAACTTTAAAAAAGAACGAATGACACGACGGCGACGGCGACAGTTAAGACCCGTGGTGATAGTAAGTTTTAAGCTTACTAGTCCCTCTTCTTTAGATATGAAAATACAAGCTCGCGGGCAAATCCTACTTCTATCGGCCAGATCAATAGGATCTTTGTAACATTCCTTTCCAACACATTTTTGGCTAATGAAGGGCAGCGAATGATGTTTGTGTATACCTGTTCCCATTTCCTAGACTTATTGCCATTAAACTAATAATTTTGCAGTTCTAAAAAAAATTGGACCCTATTTTCAGATCCAATAACTGTTCTTATACATTTAAAGAGCACGAATTACAGAAATGTCTTCCATTATCTTTATATCACATCAGGTTGGTTATTAAAAAAATGTACATTAAAAATCTTCAAAATACTTTTTTGGCCAATGACGGGCGGCAAAAGATGTTTGTGTACCCCACGTTTTCGTTTCACATTTTGAATGATAATAAACTAATAATTTCCGTTAATCGTTCAACTGGATTTGCCTTCAGTAAAAAGCGAACATAGAATTGAACGAACGAGTGTACTTGGAAGTGTCGGGGGCGCGCTCGCGTGACGGACAGCGCGGCGGGAAGCGGTACGGCAGCGGCGCCGTGTCGCCCTCGCGCCGCCCGAATATTATCGGCGGACTAACACATGTAGACGCGCGACGACATCAGCGCGCACGCGGGCGCCCGCCCAGTAAGTACACTGTTAACATTGTTTGCACGTTAAATAGTGGAGGCTGTCGGTTTTAACTTGGTCGCGCTCGCGCTATTTACATATAATACACACACACGCACGCGCCCGCGCGCGCGGGCCCGTGCTATTCCAATTACGCACGTTACAGAAAAACATGACAGCTCACAACGTGTGTGATGGGCTTCGCAGAAATCCTAACGCGCGCGCGGGCCCCGTCCCGTCCCATCCCGCGCCGGCCCGGCGGCCGAACGCCCGAGTTACGGGCGGCGACGCGAAATACGACGGCGCCCGGCGATAATTTAGAGCGCCTGCCCGCGCCGTCTCGTCAAACCGACGTCGCTCTGCCCCTACGCAGCCCTCGCCCCCACAGGCGCGTTTGCACGCCTCTGAATTAGTGATTCTGTCAGTCCGGCCCGTCTCTTGCGTTGGCGTCACCGATACAACGAACGCATCCACTCGTGAACGTTATCATATTATTCACTCGTTTCCAGTCTTTTAGTTTGGACTTGATTTGGACTCTAAATAGTATATTCAAGGTTCGATTATCAAACTTTTGTCACTCTTCGATTATTTCGTTCCATATGTGCATTTTGGTGTTGTAGTTGTTTCAAGATATTCATTTATTCTCATGCAAAATAATTGTAACCGTTGTATTACAAGGTATACAGCATCTAATCTAAAAATACTATGATCGAATCTGCAGACCACAACATTAAACATTAAAATCTTTCCACTGTATCAGCACATATAAAAAAACGACGAGGGTATCCGTGCAGCGCAGTTTCCCCTGTGTGGTTTCCTCGGCGCAGCGCTGTTGCAGGGCGAATGCGCGAATCTGTAGCCGCTAACGAAGAGGCGGGCTGCGAGGGCCCGCTGCGCCCAGCGCCGCCCGCTGCGCCTTTGTCTTTCGGAAAGGAAAGGATGAGTTGGTAGCAGCGGCGCGGCGCGGCGCTGCGGAGCGGCGCTGCGGGGCGGCGCGGGGGGGCGGGGCCTTCATCAACAGGAACAGGAGCGACAGGGGCAGAGCGGGGTGCGCGAGGAAAAGAACAAGACGGGGAGGAAGGAGAACAAATGATCTCCGCCAGGGGCCGGCACTTCAGGACGAGTGAGGCACACGGAAGTGGAAAGAAGGGGGAATGGCAGAATTCAGAGGAACAAAAGTCAATCGAAAGAGAAGAGAGGGCGAAAGAAAGAGCAAGAAATAAAACCGGGAGTAGGGACAGGCACGACAAAGACGAGGATGGTTCTCCGGTGTAGACTGGCCGAAATGCACGTGCCAACCACCACACGCTACGTGCATTCGGAAATTAAAAGCAACCAAATTAACAACCTCTCTGCTCATCCACCTACAGCAATCCCAAACACCAGTTGACTGTTATTAAAATAAATGAACATTTAATTTAAATATGGACTAGTACATCCTCTATATTAATTCCAATGCGCGTCAGAAATTGAAAAAAAAAAAAATAAGAGCCTTCGACCATGCGATAGACCCATGGTTTAGTAAGAAACCGGGGACTCGTAACACCAATAAACAAGGAAGTTTTGTATTGAACAAAAATTTTGTATTGTAAGTTCCGCCAGTATCAATGCACGTCCCATAATGTCTCAACTCGCGTCCGTTGCTTGCTCACTCATCAAAGCAGCTCCAAGAAAAAGACTTGCCCCTATTAAATATTACTTTTTCCCGTGTTGCAGATTTCGAAGATTCTTATTAAGAAAGAAAAAGTTCATAACGCCGATCAGCGGTGTCAAATATCTGTGGCCATTCAAGTCTCCCCAAATCTCACCTTTCATTCCTTCCTTACACGAACATTACACATATGCGTTTCTCGAAAATGCCAGGACAAACTGAAACCCAAAGCACCCCTAATATAATATGTGAAATCCCTCGTAAGTCTTGGAATACAAAAAGAGATAAGTCCTTGAAGTATTTAAAGCGCAACTGTAACACAAGATTCCTCAAAATTCGCGCAGAAGAATTTGAAATCCCAATTTCACAGGACTGGGAAACAAAAATGAACGTGCCATATCCACTAGTCCATCTCGTTTTTCCCTGCCTCCCCCAGAATCGCATAGGACCGCAGAGACTGCCAAAGGAAGCCGAGAGGAAAGACCACTGCGCCATGCCACCAACGACGAATGAGTCAGCGGAAATGCCGGTGATGTCTATGACTCCGAAACGAATTCGTTCCAGTAGGAACATAATGCCCTCATGAGTATAATTTTAATGCAATAAGCACGGTGATTCCACATCAAGCAATTACATACAAAACAATTCTATATGAATAATCTGTTAATTCTTTTTAATTAAATCAATATTAATTTCAGTCTGAAACAAGAACACTAGTATAAATTTTCTGGAAAGTTAAATAATAACACCCTTGAAAACAAGAATAAAGATAAACACATTGCTAAACCACCCAAACACAAACAAAATATAATGCAAGTTTTGAATTTATTAGCAGTCTTCCGGCAGTTCGTCTTTTACTCCCTCCATGTTGCAAGTAAAAGTACTAGAGATCTATAAAGTAAGAATATAAGTATGAGAGTCGGCTGCAATTTACACTCAAACCGCAATGACAATGCAACCGAGCGAGACAAATCAATAGTACGCCCGCAAACAAGACACAGGCGGGACGGGAGGACAAAACACTAGCTTCACCGCGAAGGGCCCGCGCGCCCCTGGAGAGTAATGAGACCACGCCCACCGCGGGCCCCCGCCAAAATTCAGATAAAACTGTTGCCCGTGTCCACGGGGCAGCTATCCGACGGGGGCAAACTACCCGCCCGCCGGGCCGTCAGTCGCCCCGCCTGCCCCCGCCCTCCCCGCCCCCGCCCCGTGTACAGTGCCCCCCTAAATCCACCGCCACCGGGTTCGCGCCCCGCCCAGCCGAGATCTCGTAATTTCAGACACCGAATGCACTCCTGCACGGCCAGCGCGCCATCCGAGAGTTGGCTGCCGGCTGCACGCAATACGACCGGAAGTGCCCTCCCGAGCAGAGTGAACGATCTACTCCCGACGCTGAGTGGTGCTCAAGTATTTATGTGTAACACAAGCCTGCAGGTGTTCTCAAAATAAAGAAGAAGCGAAACAGACGAACAGTATGAAAAATGTAGTGACAAGATCGCAGTAAAGTATGAATAAATTACCTGCTTTCAGTCTCAAGTTAAGATCTGCGCTCCTCTCCTAGGATGTTGACTCGAGAACTGTTAGGGGAATAAGGCCACCCACAGCCCTCCCTTGCAAGCGACCTGTCCCCATGATCATTAAAGAAGTCAAGTGAAATACCACGCCAAAGAATATTAATATTAACATGTAAATAAAACGCACCAATACAATCAACCAAAACTAATGACTCTTAATACGAGAATGGCCATTACATCTATTACTTCAAAAAAGACAGTAAGAATATTTAAGATTCTCGGCGAAATTTAGATGGAAAAGTGCACTTATTAAAAAAACTTATTTATAAAAAAGAACGAATGACACGGACGGCGACCCGCGACAGTTAAGACCCGTGTTGATAGTAATTTAAGCTACTAGTCCCTTTCTTTAATATGAAAATACAAAGCTCGCGGGCAAAATTCCTACTCTATCGGCCAGCAATAGGATCTTTGAAACATTCCTTTCAACACATTTGCTAATGAAGGCACGATATATGTTTGTTATACCTTTCCCCATGTCCGTAGACTTATTGCCATTAAACTAATAATTTTGCAGTTCTAAAACAAAAATTGACCCTATTTCAATCCAATAATGTTCTTATACATTTAAAGAGCAAGAATTACAGAAAATGTCTTCCATTATCTTTATATCACATCAGGTTGGTTATTAAAAAAAGTACATTAAAAATCTCAAAAATACTTTTTGCCAAGACGGGCGCAAAATGTTGTGTACCCCCACTTTCGTTTCACATGAATATAATAACATAATTAATTTCCGTAATCGTCAACTGGATTTTTGCCTCAGTAAAACGAACATAGGAATTGAACGAACCGATGGCACTATGTTACTTGAAAGTGTCGGCGGAGGGCCGCGCTTCCTGACGACAGCGACGCGCGCGGAAGCGTACGCAGCGCCCCGTTTCCCCGTGTCGCGCCGCCCCCATATTATCGGCCGACTACACATGTAGACGCGCGACTACATTCCACGCGCACGCGGTCGCGCCCCCGCAGTGAAGGACCATGGTAACCAGTGTGGCACTTGAATGAGGAGCTGGCGCCGGTCGGGTGGAACGTGGTGCAGCGCGCGTGCGCAGTACATATTAATTACACACCACGCACGGGTCGCCCCCAGCCCCCACCGGCCGGATGCCAAAACGCACCACAACAGGTTATGACAAACATAACAGACCACAGGCGCAATCAAAACAACGCAACGCATCGGAAATATTGCCTGAAAATAGCTCGTATTACGAGCGCGCATTTTTTGGAGAGTCCGGGATCCCTAATTCCTCCCACTCTTCATCCTTTCCACCGTCATTTGGGAGGTAATTAAAATAACTAACAACCGTTTGTGACATCCGGTAATCCGACAGTTTTCCACCCCGTGAAATGATAAAACTACTTGCATTGGGAAACGAGCTGCAGACTAGATACGATAAGAGTCCCCACCATTCCTTCTCGCATCTCTTGATTGAGAGCTTGAAGGACGCGCGCGGATATTACCTTAGGTGTCGCGTTAGCTTTCGCCTCTGAAGAGTTGCGAGTTCCGCCCAGTGGGAGGGAGGCGCTCTTTTGTCCCGCGAGATTATTGGGGGGTCCGTTCGCCCCCGCAGGGCCCGCGACCGCGGCCGGCGCAGAGCTTTTCGCACGCCAAACCGCCGCCGCCGGACGCCACTGCCGCCCTGGCCCGCCGCCACGCCCCGACCGCGCCGGTCGGACGGCCGCCGCCGCCAGCCCGGCCGTCTCGGACGCACGGCGTTACCGACGCCGCCACCGCCACCCGGTACCGCCAACCTGCATCACGCTCCACCCCGCCCGCGCCACCTCCACCGCCAACGGCCGCCGCCGCGCCATCGCCTCCTCCGACCACCCGGCCCCACCGGCCCCGCGCACGCGCCAAACGACCGCGCCGCCGCCATCGCCCTCCTCCCGCCAACCCCGCCCCTCCCCGACGCCGGCCCCGCCCAGAACGCCCGAGTACCGGCGGCCGGCGACGCGAAATACCGATCCGGCCCGCGCGATAATTTAAGAGCGCCTTGCCGCCCTGCCCGCGCCGCGTCTCGTTCAAACCGACGCCTCCTCGCCTGCCCCTACGAGCCCCTCGCCGCCCCACAGGCCGTTTGCACGCCTCTGATTAGTTGATTCTGTTCAGTCGGCCCGTCTCTTGCATTGGCCGTCACCGATTTACAACGAACCCATCCACTCGTGAACGTTATCAATTATCACTCGTTTCCAGTCTTTTAGTTTGGACTTGATTGGACTCTAAATAGTTATAATCAGGTTCGATTATCAAACTTTTGTCACTCTCGATTATTTCGTTCCATATGGCATTTTGGTTTGTAGTTGTTTGTTCAAGATATTCATTTATTCTCATTGCAAAAAATTGTAACCTTATACAAAGGGTATACAGCATCTATATCTAAAATACTATGCATCGAACTGCAGACCACACCATTAAACATTAAAATCTTTCCACTGTATCAGCACATATAAAAAAACGAACGAGATCCGTGCAGCGCAGTTCCCCTGTTCTTCCTTCGCGCAGCGCTGTTGCAGGGCGATATGCCGCGAATCTGAAGCCGCTAACGAAGAAGGCGGGCGCGAGGGCCCGCGCGCCCAGCGCCGCCCGCTCGCCTTTGTCTTTCGGAAAGGAAAGGAATGATGGTAGCAAGCGCGCGGCGCGGCGCGCTGCCGAGCGGCGCTCGGGGCGCGCGAGGGCGGGCCGCCATCAACAGAACAGGAGCACAGGCCAGAGCGGGGTGCGCGAGAAGAACAAGACGGAAGGAAGGAGAACAAATATCGCCTCCCAGGCCGCACTTCCAGGAACGAGTGAGGCCACACGGACAGTGGAAAGACGGAGGGAATGGCAGAATTCAAGAGAACAAAAGTCAATCGAAGAAAGAGAGAGTACATACACGAAAGGAACCAAGGAGAGCACCCGTTATTCAAGAAGGTGAGGACTTCTATTTGTCCATGGAAAGTCAGAATAAGGCGCGAAAAAGGCTCCGGAATAGAGGAGAAGGAAAATGAAAAAATTGAAGGCAGAAGAGAAATAGCCAGTTTAGTCCGCTCCGCATCGGACTCGAGAACCTTAGCCACCCAGGCTCCGGCGATCGTAGAGAAAAGAGAACCATATTGCCACCCCGCCGACATCCTGAGCGGGACGTAGACCCAGAAAAGAACAAACGCGCGCCGCTCGCCAGGGTACGCAGCTGCCGCCGGACACTACCGACTTACATGACCCAGAGCAACAGCGGAAATGTGACACCAGTAACTCGCCTACAATAGAAAGTGGCCACATAACGGAGAGCAGGAAGCACTCAAGCACGGAAATGACCCGGTGCGGGGAGGGGAGGAGGGGGGAGAGGCTGACGGAAAGGATTCAAGGTTATCAGTCCACCTCAAGCATTATCAAGCGACACGAAAGAAACCCAACCACGACGAGATACCACTTTGGGGGAGCCTAGAATATTATTTAGTCCCCATTGTACTCTTCACTTTACTATCTAAAGTGTCCTGCACCTTCCTGGTACACTCTCCGTACACTGCTCTTGAACTACGAGAAATAGAGGGTTAGCACTAAAGTACGGAGTGATAAAACCATTTTTTACCAGTACAAATCTGATGAATTTTAAATTAATTTTTCACTCTTACTGTAGTCAGCCTAGAAAGACGGGATGCCTACTATTAAAATACTGAACAACAAAGGAACACCTAAACATTAATACGCAAATTCCTTTAAAGTCGTACATGATTTTGGGATCATTAGATGTTTCGAAAATTTAATTATATTCACACATTTCTAAAAAGTTATAATCAG
>BOPP01000106.1:923585-940758 GCA_017312745.1 Gryllus bimaculatus
GGGCGGGCACTTGCCCTTGCAGTGGGCTGCCACCCACCCGGCTGATTGCGGACGCAGAAGGAACCCGTAACGCGGCACGAGGCGCTCATTTAGCCACGGCAATAAAAGCCTCCGATAAAACATCAGTCTCTTCGTCTCTGCCCCGTTCACTGTCGCCTTCGGTGGGGTTAAAACCGTGGGTAAGGACAACATTGGTCACAAAATGAAAGAGTACACATCGACTTGAGAACCTAGTATTTTCTTTAATGTATATCACGTCTACCTTCTCACAAAACAGAAATTACTTTTAAAAATACCACTTACGACGATGAACGCAATATAACATCGAAGATTCAAGTATCCTTTTCGAGATTTAACGGTAAGTTACGGAGACACAGGGCTTTCCCCCCCCCTTTCTTCACAGCCACGCCTTAATTAAAGATGCAAGCTATCTTTATCGACCCGTTTCAATGCGAGACCCTCACTCCGCGATTATCACGCTACGATATTCACATACATAAATGTTAATTCACCCGCGCGGCAGTGTAGAGGGATGGAACAAGGCTGCCGAGGCGGTAGGGGAGTGGGGTGAGTTGGGGTGAGTGGGAGGAGGAGAAATTCATGACCCATCCATCACACGCCACCCTTCCCAGACAGGCGCGTGGGGGAGATTTTTACGCGGTCTTCTTGGCGACACGCGGGCCCGGCACAAAGGGCGAAGGGCTTGTGGCCGAGGGCGCTTCAAAGAGGGCCGCGTCCGCACAGGGAACGCAGCGAGGCGGAGGCGGCGATGGCTGGACGCGAAGGCGTTTTCTAGTTACGAACAGCACTGTCAGATGAACAAGTTCATTCAAGTTACCCTTCCGCAGACGTGGACATGGATTTAACCATTCATATTAATAATACATCGACCCAAAACCATCGATGTATTAAAAGTGGTTTAGTAACATTTTACTATTAAATTCGGTAGTAACTACATTTAATTTGACAGTGGCTGATTTTGTTAATTTATAATAATTAAGATTTAACAGAAAACAAAGTTAAAAAATAATACGAACAAATGAACACAGTACAGTTTGTTTGATTAGAAACATACGAAGTGACAGTATTAGCGTAAGTAATTATTTCATATTTTAATATTTACAAAATTCTTATTATGGGATTCTTTTATTCAGCAACAAAACATCGAGCACAAACCATCAATGTTAAAAAAACATTTGTTTTAAAAAATTTGATTTATTGAATACAACAATATTTTCATAAAAAATAGACGGTTTTTGGCCGATGCATTATCAACATTCATGGTTCAATTCCGGCCATCGATGATTTTTAACATTGATTTTTTTTGTAATCGATGTCGCATCACTTCTTGCCAGCGAAGCGCTCATTCGTCTGAGCGGAATTTTTTCGACTTGTGCGGACGGGTAGAAGGGCGAGTAGACAATGCCCTCAGCGAGAGTCGCCACCGCGTCAAACATCGCGCGGATCACCGCGAGCGCATTTCAAATGCAAACTCCACGGCGGGCAATTCGCCGAGGCGCCTGTGACGAGGAGAGGGCGGCGCGACCGAACAATATAATCAATCCCTTTAGCGGCGCCCGCTCACAAACGCGCCACCGCCGCCGCGCGCGAACACAAAGAAAAACACGCCCCGAATGAAAGAATCCGGCTATAAAGGCCATAACGGGACCCCGAGGTGTTAGCGTGTCTCCCGACCGCGACCGCGCCATCTCGGCCAGGGAGCGGAGCGCGGAAGGGGGGGGGGGATAATGAGTGAATTGATTAAAAGAAGAGCGGGGGTTGCGGTCTTTTGTGGGAGCAGCGTATTCAGGCGACCTCTCCTTTCCCCCCTTCCAAGTACAGAACTCCTCACGGCCTGATGGAGTACCCTTCTTGTAAACTTGGGCTTCAAACTTTGTGGTAAATAGGACGCGAGTACTCAAACAGTACGGAGCCAGATTCCAAATATTAAATTATGAGGAGGAATAACTACATGTCTATCTTAACTGTACCTATAAAGAATTATTGATTAAATAAAATAATAATAATAATAATAATAATAATAATAATAATAATAATATAAATAATATAGGTATTGATAGCAGAACGATTGTGACTTTCCAATTTGAGAGAGCTCTCCAATGTACCAACACGTAACAGCTTTAAATTTTAAATAAATACACGAAAAAAGAAAGCTTTTAAAAGCGTGATTATCTTCTGCTCGTTATGCACCAAATCAACAATTCCATTGAGAAATACACATACAATTAAAATATGAATGCAAAACCTCACAATGGCCATGAGAACTTACAATTAAAGGTTACCCTTATCAGGAAACTCAAAGATTACAACCATCAATTCACTTCGTAACTATAAAGTTTTCAACGCAGCTTCAGCAGACCACCTGACACGTCGCAGGCGCCCCTCGCCCTCCGCGCCGCCCGCATATCCACAACCAACTTGGCTTCACGGCGCTCGGCATGCGGGAGCGCCCAGCCAGCAGGGAGCCCAACGATACGGGCTGCGTCTCCCCGCTCGAAATTTCAATTGACAGCGCCATAATTCAACTTCTGCCAAGTCAAACGCCGGAAGCTCCAGTTCCCAAACATAAGTCACGTGATGCGGACTCTTCGGCCTTGGGACCCCCGCGTCTCGAGACTGAATAGGTGCACGATTCTCAAATTACGCTTTCCGAACTGAATGGATTTCCTTGCTTCCCGAACATCAGCCGGGTTCATTGCGATGGGCCCCGTGCAACGGCATGCGAACGAGTAACCCATCCGCCGGACGATACAGGAATCGTATCACGTTTCACGATGTACACAGTAACAACCGCACTCGGGCTAAATGCCATTCGTGCTCGCCCTATCCTCTGTGTACCTTCGAGGAGCGAAAATGAAGCATTGTCGCGTACGTACCCGAGCGTCCATTGTGTGTCTATCACAATGACACCCAAGTTCATGAATACTGCCAGCCGTAAAGTGCTCCGCCCCCCCACCCCCACCCCAGTGCCCATCTCCGCTGCTCCCCCCCCACCTGTCACGACAGTGACCTCTCCCGACCGCGCGTTTCGAGACATCTCGCATAAACGTCTCCGAAGCTGTTAGCGAATGCGCGACTCCAACCGCCTCGCGTTGCATCCTACACACACGCGCACACACACACACAATCACAAGACCACGCACGTGGCAGCGCCGTGAGACGGCGAGGCCGTGAGCGGACACACGCAAGAGCACAGCACGAGGCAGCAAGCCGCTGGACCCCGCTCCGCGCCACTCTCGCCGTCCGCTCCGTGGCAGAGCGGTGGGGGGGGGGGGGTGGGGGCCATGGACCGCATTCCATCCGCGCCGCGCGCAGGGGCGGCCACTGCGCGCCCGCGCGGGCGAGGGTGGAGTTGGTAGACCCACGGGGACAGAGCAGGCCAGGGCAGGGCGCGATGTGTACAATACCAGGCCCGTCTGCACCAATCACTTCACGCCTCGCCACAAGGGCCCTCGAGGTGACGGGAGGGAAGCTATGTGCACGCCACGGCGGCGGAGGCGGCGGCAGCGGCACTTTGCGGAGGGCTCGGCGGTGCTCCAGCCTCCCCACGCACTCGACGGACGCGCGGCCGTGTGTGTGTGTGCCGGGCGGTGGCGCGGACCCGCTCCCGGGGGCAAGAGCGGCCGTGAGAGGCTCTTGTGCGGTATCCCGGGGTGTAATTTACTGGGAGGGCGGCGGCCGTGGAATTTGCACCCGCCGCACCGCGTCGCGTCGCGTCGAGCCGCCTTCCGCCCCAAGAGGGGGGGAGGGGGGCGCCCTCCCGCGCGGAGCTGTCGCGGGCAGCAGCGGTGCTTCTGCCACGACGCGACCGCGGAGAGAGGAGCCGCCTGCGATGGAGGAGTGATATAACGACCACCCCCACACGGCGATAACGACGGCGTGGAGGACGCGCTGTCGCCAGGGGGAAAAAAAAACTTAGCGCGCGAGCTGCTCTGGAGGGCGTGCGTATTCGCGATCTCAAAAGGGGGCGGGGGCTTCAAAAACGAAAACATCTTAATTATGTTTCCTAAGTGTACTCAAGAATAGATCGTGTCAACTCTACCCCTAAGAGCATGAATTTCTGATAAGCACACAAACACAAATACTTTCTTTTGTTTTTAATTCACTGCGTCTCTTACGCTACACGTGTCATAGCCCATTTTGCGCATTGAGCCTATGTACATTGGAGTAATCCTCTGGTATTTTTTTTTTTCGTTTTTCTTGTAACGTCGTGTGGTGGCTTTTATCGGTTCGCCCAGGGGCACAGCACTGTTAGTAACCGGAGTTCCCAGACAGTCACCCATCCGGGAATGCGTGGTGCTTCGAGTTACCTAACTTCCGTGACGTCACGAAGCGTAGTTAAGCAATTCGTCTAACGAAATAGGCATTACATTATCAATCATCTACATCTATTCACCTAGTGACTCTAAATATCTAAATCACTTCGCCAACGCGCGTCTTTCAACTATAAGACACGAACGTAGGAAACATTCCAGGGAACAATATGTTAAAACGTCACGTGATTATCTCTCGTCACATACCACCTTTCACTTCAACAATATTTTTCCGACGATCTTATCCAGGACCGAAACCTCGCGAGAGCGAGAGTTCTAGTCTGCCAGACGTTCGACATATGGAAAAACAGGCGCAAAAATGTGTATTCGCTTTCGAAACGTGGCCAGCGCATTGAGAAACCGTCGCTGCTGCTGCTGCTTGCTGGGCCGAGGCCGCCGCCGCCGCCGTTGCCGCCGCCCAGCGCCCGCCCACGGGCGGGCAGGCCCACATGTGAGGAGCGCGCGCTCTTATGTTTATATATGTGTGGTTATTTTTACTGCCTCTCTCCCCCGCCCCTTCGCGGCGCGGCGCGGCGTGGGGAGAGCGGAGGCGGAGGCGGAGGCGGAGGCGGCAGTCCGGCGAGGCGCTGCCAGCGGCGCGGGGTGGCAAGATGGAAAATGAACGCGAGACGAAAGGAATGGGATGAAAAGCGGAAGAGGTAGCCTCCTGCTGCAGCCATCAGGGTAAGACTTTTGACGTACACGGACAACTACGAAGCAACGGAGGCCTGAAAATATTCTCAGTCTATTTTCCACAAATCCGTAGAGAAGTTTTAATCTACGAAGCAAATGAAGGCCTGGAAAAACATGTTCAGCATATTTTTGACATGTGATTTATTTTAGCACTTTACTGATGATCCATTGTTTGTGTCGAGAGGCCGGCGAGATGGAAAATAAACGCGAGATGAAAGAAATAGGAAGGGAAGCGGATGAAGTAGTCTGTTACAGCTATCAAGATAAAGACTTCTCACATACATGGAGAACTATGAAGCGTAGTAGGCCTGAAAACATTTCCAGCACATTTTGACAATTGCATTATTTCAGCATTTTACTTCGACATTGTCTTCTAAACGTACAGCTTACGAGAACCGAAGAAGAGGTGTTGATCTATTGTTACACCTGAACCAAACGTGTTTTGTTCTAAAAAAATATTACAAAGCGTTTTGAAATGTACAGCAGACAAAGGCAAGCGGCACAGAAAGGTAAGTTGTTACCGGTTATGTGTGGCTGGTTCGCAGAATAAGAGAACGAGGTGAGCTGGCGAACGGTTTCCCTTCAAGTGCCTTCAGTCCCCCATGACGGGGCGGCGAGTAGGGTGAGAACGCCCGTCTTACTCGAGAAAGAAAGAAAGAAAAAAAGACACAAACACACTTTTTTGTGCGAGAGGCAAGAAGGGGTAAAGTGCGTGGTGCGGTGCGGCGCGGCGCGGCGCCCCGGGTTTGTAAGAGAAACCACATGGGACCCACTGAAAAAGAGACGAAAAAGGCGCGGGGGGAGGGGGGGAGGTCACGTCGGACAAAGAGGAGCTTTCAGCGCTTCATCAAGGGGATAGCCCCCATGTGGGGTCAAAAGAATTTATCGCAACGGGTGAGCAGGGGCGGAGGGGGAAGGTGGCGGGCCGCGCCCCAAATCCTGCCGCCGCGCGAGCTGGGGGGGACTGCCGGTTTTTTTTTTAAATATATAATATAAAATAAATTTCGTACAGCTAAAACTGGTCTGCTCTCGGGGATGGCGGGAGTTTCAGCGTCATAATCAAAAGACGCGACGGAGGCGAGGGGGGGGGGGGGGGTGAAGGGGTTGGGCGTTGGGAGCACAAGCGGAGGCCCGACGTAGGGAGACCCGTCTGCTGGAAAGGATTTAGAGGCGGCCGCCCAATCGCTCGTCAAAAGCATACAGTGACTTCGATTGCTAGTTAGCGATGACGGTACGTACAGTAGTGCTAAAAAACGCATAACGTGTCACTTTGGGATCAGAAACATCATATAATGTACATAAAATATAGATTAACAATTTCTAAAAACTGATATTGTTTAAATGTTTGAGGAGAAAATTGATTAGGATAATACAGAATACCAATTTTCGTTAGGTGATGCAGTTATTTTGCACTCTGTCCTTTTAGTTAATAATTCGCGTTTTCCTTTATTAAGCATAGCAAAGCATTAATTTCTTCATTACACACATTTTCCTGATTTTTCCAATTATATTAACATATACGAGTGTCTAGAAAGGAGACGGTGATGTTACGTCGAAATAAATAATATCACATTTTCTCAACGATATTATAAATTCCGACGAAATATAAATTAAATTGAATTCCATTAAAAGAATAAGATGAATGTTAGCATTTCACCATCAAATCTATCTTTGAGTTTAATTTCCTAAGATTTACGGAGAAAATAAATTCAGCCCAATGTGATCTGAGCCAGTATGATCCCCTTTTGGGGGTGGTCAGTAGACCCTTGTAATTATTTTCAACCACTATTACAGAGAAATGATAAGTTATGGAAGGGATCATCACATTTCGGAAATTTTAGTACGCCTTTGAATGAATTGAATACGTTTTTCTAAAGTATGGTATCACATCATTAATATCAATATTATTAACAATTAATTATTAACCATTATTATTATTATTATTATTATTTATAAATTATTATATTATTTATTACCATTATATTATCTTCCAAACGGAAACGTTTTTCTTTGTTACCTTGGTTTTCAAATTTATTTGTTTGAAGTGTATTTAAAAGTAATGACTCATTTTTCCCCGCACAAGCCACGCGTGTTACAAATGAGTGGTAGCAGATTTAGGGACTCCAACACCGCAACCGTGGCAAGTCTCGTCGGAATTCCTATAATCTTGGCGCGGCGGCGAAGCGCCGGCTTGGCCGCCGAAGGTCGGGGGCGGGGGCGGCGCGACACCTTCGCCCGCGAGGGGAGGCGACTGGGACCCGCGCTAATTAATTGGAACGCTTTCCGTCCGTAAAAAGCCAGACATAATAAAACGAGGCAGCGGCGTTCACGGTAGTGTCGCCGCGCCAGACTTTCCGCGGAAAGTCCGCCAGGAGAGGGGGGGGTGGGGGAGGGGGAAAGAGGGAGGGGAGGGGGCTCTTGCTCGGAACGCGGGCGGCAGGCACCAGCGCTATTAAGACGAATCTTCGGAACCCCAATGTTGTTCTACTACTTCGGGCCGCCGTAACGGCGCCTCCGCGCCACCTACTTCCCCGTTCCCTCAACTCCTCCAACATGCTCAAAACTCAACTTCATTCCTTCTGCTTCGTCAGCTAGCATTTATTATGTCTTCATATAATCATCAGATTGTGTTCTGCCTTCCATTATACATCCGACGCCTTTCCTCAGGCGATCTTTTCCGCTGCCCGCCCCCCCCGCCCTCTCGCCTTCACCTGTGAGTCCCGGAAAAGCACGAAAATCCAAAAGCCCTTTTAGCTTTCCGCATCAGCTGTGCCGCGGAGAAGAGGCTTCTAGGGCAAAAGTTTAACGTCTGCGGGAGCCCACCATCGCGCAATGCGGCTCCGCGCCTAATATCTTAGTCGACATAATTGCGCAGCAAGTTTAATCGGGATGTGGGTCCGCAGAGTTCTCTTCGGGAGGCTACGCAAGGCTTGCGCCTCGTGCATCAAATTTTCGTCATTTCTAAAAATGTAGAACTTGCGTAACAGTTGCCGGTTGAAAGAACCGTTACTGCACGCATCGGATGGGTAGGAATCGATCGATAAACATAAAGCGCCATCCACTCTCAATGGCCTCACTATGAAAGTTTATTTCGCTGTATCAACGATCTCGACGTTGAAAGCGCAACGCCATAACCTCTAATTATATCACGAGAGAGCAGAATAATAAAATTCGCGGTAGTGTGAATAATAAGTACATCAAACAGTCAATTCAATCTATCAATCATCGTGGACGATCGGCTGACGTCAAGGTAGAACGAGGTTTCGAGCAAAATAGGGCTAAGGCCCGAAATACAAAATGTCAAACTCGACATTCAAGCCATCACATTTCATTTAGGACTTTATATTTACACAATATGGGTACAAATTGTTCTCATTGTTGCGGCTACATGCTACATTGGCTCGGAGAATTACAAAGAACTGAACCCAGGAAATATAAGATACGTAAACTACTTCATATTTCCAACACTGTTGGTCGGAGTATTCCAGAGCTTTCCTACGTTCGATCTCCGACACTGTATAGCCATTTTTACGCACGATAAGCCAGATTAAGCATTTATCCCTCAAAAAAGATAACAAACTTCGCCTGAGAGAACGCGTGGGTAGGTGGTTCTGTTTTTCAGTCGTAACTTGGGAAGCAGGACAGAAATTCGCACTAACAACAGGGTGCGGCGAACCGCGGCGCGGCGAAGTCCTGGAACTACGGAGCTTGCTAATGGAACTAGTTGCAGAAGAGCGGCGAACGAGAAGGAAGGTAAGGTAGCTTCGAAAATAAAGTTTTGTCCGGCTGCGAGTCGCTCTATGTAACTTTGGCAGAAGTTAATAGCCCTTTTCCGCAAGGCGCGGAGCGGCGGGGGCGGTGCTTGGGGAGGCGTGCGCCCCCCCCCATCTTACTCTCCACCTCGCGGCGCAATCCTCAGGCGCTGGTCCCGCAGCGCCTTCTGTGACAAAGACACTGAAATCGCAGCGCACCGACATTCAGTTAGAACTTTAAGAACCCGCACAAACACGCACCATTTCTCGCGCAGGCGCCTCTCGCAACTTACAAAAATAAGTTCAATGGAACAGCATCGTAATTTCAGAGGGATGGAAAAAAAAGAAAGAAGATAGCGAATTGCCAGAATACTCTCATTTGTTCCATCTCAGCGAGTCATAAATTACGAAAATCAATCAAATTGCAGACCTCATGTATTGAGATCGACAAATTCCCGGGCGCACGACGCGAGGTCTTGGCTCTGCGCCAATAAGTCGCTGCTCTGCGGCTGGCGCTAACGGCCCGACGGGGCCGCACCGCCCCACCGCCCCCCTCCCGCCCCCCACCATCCGGGGGCAGAGTCCCTGCCGATCGACGCGCCGGGGTCAAGCATTCTCGCGGCCGCCAGCCGATAACCCCAATTCTCGGAAATTGTCCCGATAATCCCGTATTAATAATCGCCCTCTTCCCAAACAAAGACGTACCCACAGTAATTATCGCGGTGCCGCATCTAAAACGGGGCGGCCATGTCTCGTGTTGCCAAAATACAAACACGCGAACGCCGGCTTTCTCAGATTAGGCGCGGGGTTATCTGTAGACCACCGTGACGGAAATCTCCCTATCAGCTGTTTTTATTCACTTACCGCCCAATTATGCAGATAGCGTTGGATATGTCTTTGTTAGCGGGGAAGTCTTAACTCGAGCGGTTTGAGGGAATTCCTAAGAAATGGAGAAGACTGCAGGAAGATGCGTATCGGACAAGCGGGGCGTGCTGGTCTGTCACGTAGAAACGAAATAAAACAAGACTGAGAAATGGAAGAACATCGAGCAGGTGGAAGAGGTTGCGTAAACTTATCCAGAGTAAAATAAAGTAATTTTTATCGCATGCTCGTTGTTGGAGGAACCCGCAACACCCTCTTAATATAAAATGTACATAACTTTGAAATATGAACCGACTGCATTATTCAAAATAGAACTATATCTGTAACTAACATCGCAATTTCTTACCAGACGAGCTCTAATCTAGACACTGTTTCTTCGGAGGAACAATTCCACTGACATTGCTCACTATTGAACATATTAATTGCGTGACAAAGAAATTGCTAGATACTTTTACAATAAATAAAATAGGAACCATGCGCTGTTTTGGAAACCATCATCACCCCAAAGTATGTGCTTCTATGAATGTCTTTATTATGTTAAAATGTGGCCTTCAATTTCTCGCTACTATTCAGAATGCTGAATTATTTAATTTTCATTAACTCGACTTACTCTCAAATAAGGTGAATGCTTATCCCTCAACAATGGACCACAAAAATAATTTCACAGAATATTCACTCTCGAACGTACAGACCTATAGACACCGAGTTTTGCTCAGAGTGCGCATTACCGCTGTCGCTGCAGCAACACTAATCTGAAAGACGTAGGGGCCACATGAGCGTATTTCGACTGTAGCGAGACAGCAAGGTCGAATTCAGGGGCTCTGGAGGGCAATTTAAGCGGCCGGCTGCTCTGGTCGGTAGTTTTTTCGTGATTTTCCCTACCATTACCAGGTGAATAGCGGAAGAGTAGTGTTCGAAATGGAGCACGGACCACGCAAGATCTTTCTTGCCTCTTCCATGTTCTATTCTCTCCCCTTACACGCAACTTCTATTCCCTTGACAGCCACATGTTTCAGGAGACCAGTCAGGAGCGCAGACTTTGTCCTCGGCTGGGATGGCTTCACGCTGGAGGGAGGAGAAACCTAGATGGGGATATCTCTAGAAGTCGACGAGTAGTAGGACGGATTACACCATCCACCAAGTGATGGAATTTAACCTTCTAGAATAAAATAATCCAGTACACTTACGAGATTAATGAGCATAGCAGTTGAAATGCCCGAAAATATCAATCAATTCAAGGAATATGAATTCCTTTCTTTATTTCCGAACACACACAAAAAAAAACAACAAATTCCAGCGCGATCTCGGCCAAGCTCTACCGGAAACCGTCGGGAGCCGGCAGTTGGGCGCGGTGGGTCGTGGCTACGCCTTGATAAATACGCCCACTACATAATTTGATGCCCCCACCCGCCGAATGAGTGCGTAATTACTCACGGGGGACGCGGAACCAGGGACATTGGAAGCGGAAACTCTGCCGGGGAGAGTACAAAAAACGCGTGGCCGCTCCCGCACACGCGCGTTTCTCCACCAACACACGCACACTCGACGCGCAAAAACATTTAAGTGATAGAGCGTTGCTGAATGGGCTGAAGGATTCGAAGAAACGTTTTATCGCAAACGAATGACAAGAACGTGGCAGAAAAGAACGCGGAAGAATTCAGTTGTTTCTTTATTGTACCAAAATAACAACAAAAAAACGATGAATATCGCGATGTTATTAAAGTTCTATATTGTGTGCATTCAAAACGTATTATATAAAAAGGGAGAAAATACTCAATTTGCGCAAGAATAGGCTGTATCTCTACGAGAAAAAAGGGGGGAATAAATGCAAAACAGCAAGAATGTATTGGGAAACGACGCACACGATCATGAAGACTCATTTCATGGGCACTGGCCACTCACCAATAAATTAGTTATATTAATATGTGATCTCAAGAGCAGCATTCCAGGACGTACTTGAATCATTGTTTGAATAATTCCCCACATCAACATTCCCAAAAGTGAAGAAAAATTGTATTTGAGGATGGGCCTCAGTTTGTCGCAGGGACCTTCATCGACTGTAGATGGCTGCACCTCCCTCCGAGTTGCATTTGTCACAGAGTAATTCGGCACCGCTGAGGAGAATGACAACATCGATATAGCGCAGCAAATTCAGACAGATGCGCTATGTTTAACAAATTACGTGCTATTAATCAAAACAGATGGCGCCCGGCTACTTGCAACACAGACACAAATGCACTTAATCTAACTCAATTATCACGTTACATAAAACCGATTCGCGGGCGCTCACACGCGCAGGAAGGGCGACGAGCAGAGGAGGAGCGGAGGATCGCAGGAGCGGCTTCACTGAGGTCCCGTGTGGACCCCTCGGCCAAAGCAAGCGGCCGAAATCCTCTGCGCACAAACCGGGATACAAATTATTCGCGTTTCATACCAACGGAAAATGCCACTTCCAAAACTCATTCTTCGAATACTTTAAAATGCTAGATCCGAAAATCTTTCTCTGCCTCGTGAGACCATTATTTCAACATCTGAAACTTCGAACTACGGGTCGCTAAAATCACTGAAAAGAGAAGCCTCGCCTAGATGACTTTCGGACACGAGAGATGTTTCAGCAAATCAAGGTTGAAGTATATTGAAAAATTTTGAGGCAGAGAAAAGGGATAGATTTAGTGAATAATGCATGATGAACCATCTGGTTTCCAAGTGACGTGATTCCAAATCACTCCATGAGCCACATCCCTCATTCTCCGTAATTTAGTAACCATCATAATTGTAACAAAACGTCACATTTAAAGTACGGATATTCAATAAACAGTTGCGAACAAAGAGCAAATGCTGAGATGGGCCTTTATTTTGTTTTAAGACATAATTGAAACTGTGTCTGTTTGTACGTCTCCTAGAGATCAGTGGGAAATAGTCATTCAGTTATCATCCTCCATGTTCTTCCAGCAGTAAGTCGATTCCTCCACGAAGTGCACGATGAGGGATAACGGTCCATATCTGCAGCTGTTTTGCCTTTTCAATTTTATTTTTCTATTACATGGGGGCGAATATTTTATTACCATTTCTTGCCAAAAACGCACATTTCCGTCTATTAACAAAATAAATTATTAAAGCAACTATTTGTCAGCCCTGATTTCACCCTGATAAAGAGGAAATTAATAAAACTCAACAAACAGACATAATGCTACTCTATTTTTTAGGTTTAATACATAGTTTTACATACATACCAAACAGTTTTCCTGGCTTCTAACCCATTATTTCACAAATTCGCCGATATCCCCCTGACGTTTCCAGAGCAACATAAGTTTCCTAATTTTTTTTCCCTAGGTTTTCCAGAAAGTGCGCACCCTGCCGGCCGAGCAGAAGGCGAGGCGCCGTCACGCGGCGGGCATCTGGGCGCGCCACGCCCCACTTATCGCCAGACGCGGCGACGGCGACGGCGTCGGCGTCGGCGAAGGCCGCCCTCGGCCCCGCGCCCCTTCGCTCGCCAGGCGCCGCCGCGCGCCGCCGTGACGCAACGCCAGCGCTGCGTAAGGACGCTCGAGCCGGCGGCCGGCGGTTGCGGCTGACTAGCGCCCGCTCTCCACCACACACGCCCCCCCCCATCCCCCCATCACGCCCTCAACTCAGTCCCAACACTCGGCCGCACGACGAGTAACGATCAAACTCCCTACCTGCAGATGCGATGAACGCTCATTTTATTGTGCATTCATCTTCCACAAACGATACGAAATGTCCAAATTAAACTTTAAATTCTGGTTTACTGAATTTTACTTTGACTCAAATGAGAAAGAAATATTCAAAAAGTCACCCACCCACTTCAGTCTTCCCCAATAAAAATGAAGAAAAAAACAACAACACAAATTTTAAATTTTTAACACTGTAACTGAACGAGTGTGTTACTGAATGTGGGGGCTATTGTAAGTCATCTGTCAATATTCTTGGAAATGAAATTCTAGGTAAACACAGTAGAACTCGATTCTCACCGACTGTACACGTCACTTTCTCGAGTATGATTATTTCCCCGAAATCGCAGAAGCGTCACGCCGAAACGTGCCCCGCCCATCATCACCATCCCGACAAAAGTACGAAATCACTAGGCCGCTCCAAGCAGATAGTGGCTATCACCCAGCGCCGCTGGCGGTGTGGCGAGTCACCACCGCGGCGGCGTGGCGCAAGCGCATCCCGCCGACCGCGTGGCGTCGCGACGCCGCCTCCGCCTCCTCTGCGGCGGCGGCCCCGACCCCCGTGCACCTTGCACCACCGCGCCGATAGCTCCACGCCGGCCAGCTGCTGCCCTCGCCGCAAAGCGCGCCGCTGCGCTACACGGCCGCCGCCGCCGCTGCCACGTTCCGAGAAGCCGCGCCGCGCCGCGCGCTTATCTTAATGTCCCGAGATTAGCTGCACTCGAGCTGCGGAAGAGCGGAGTTTCATCCATACATCACACGCTTCATTCCGTTGCTTCGTCACTCGCCTGCGAGGCCCGCGAAATTACACGCCGATTAAAACGCAGTGGCAGGAAGAGTAGGACACTCTCATGCCATCAGGAGATCCCCCTTATGACTTCAATATTTGGTGTTGGAGCTCTGTATTCGATGACAACGTGCTCCTCTGCTTCCAGCTCGTGACTTTGAAGTGCCACTGTCTTCAAATCGGAGTATACATCAAATTTCCTTATACCTTTTACTCCAAGTATTAAAAACCATTAACCATACACTACTTGAATGCGAAGGTAACATATTCATTAAAGAGTTTAGTTTCGAAAAAGTGGAAGTGCCAAAATCGTCGTTTCCCAGTTTAAAATTTTAAATGGATCTATGAGCCAATCCAACAATTTTCGGAAGGGTCAGTGAGACATGGATAAGCATTTTCGATAGTTTACCAATAACAACAGCTCGGAGCAAAGAATCAACTGAAATAGCTCAAAGACTGTATTGGCGAAGCGACTATCACAGGGATGTTCAGAGGTTTGTATCCCTATGGTAGCAGAATTTCCACGCATAGGAAAACCTACTTAGGTCGACTTCATCCGCTCCCTCTAGGGGAATTCTAGAATGAGACTGCTCTGGTTTTACGTGGTTTCTCCAAGCAGTAACCCTAACAAACCGACCACGGCTCGCGCGCGATCGTTCCTTCCTCTTATTTACCCTATCCGTCCTCACTCACTCACTGACAATCGCACTACCCTATTACACAAGTCGGGAGACTAGTCGACAGCTTAGATCTAGTTTCGACCTAGGGGATTGGTCACACTCTAAGAGTCCTGCTAAGGGGAGTTACCTGGAGATGATATCCCCTGGGTGCAGTGAATTTGTGATCTCACCATCCAGACGAGGAAAACTATATCACTCGGAACAAAACTTCCAGTACTCTAAAGAGACTAATGACCATAGTACTTGACGAGCCAGCAATCCTCAAACCACCGGCGAGAAGGAATCATCGGCCACACCTGCGGGCATCTCCTTCACCCCCCCCCTTTCCCGCGCCAACCCCCACACCACCGCACCCCTTCGCCCGGCGCTGGCCACTGTGCCGCGAGCACATTAAGTAACTTGTCGTCGAATGTTGGCGCCGCTGCGATTTACAGCCCGTCGCCTTATCACCCGCCTCACCTCCCACCCACTCCGCACCCCCTTTTTTTTCTACCCCGATACCCCCTCGCGCCGTAATGGCAGCGCTATCTGCGTCGCGTATCAAACATCAACACTGCATTGTTTTCGTATTCGCCGTATTTATTTCTTTTCCCGTACTCATTAAGCATGGAATTCGAAAGAATCACGCACTCGCAGCACAGTACGTTAACTGTTTGCGTCCGCCAGCGCGAGCAAATATCACGGAGTTGGCGCTGAAAAGCAGTTTCAATTCACTTTGGAAAGTGCTACTTGAAAGTTTGAGGGAAATAACTAGGAAATTGTGTAGTATATGGTATTCAAGTTTCCCACCTACTTTGAAAAGACACACTAAGTTACGAATACACAACTTCTAAGAAGTTAATGGCGCCCACGTATGAGTGATTGTTTGACTTACTGTTTCCCCATTCATATTTTTGTAACGTGCCTCAAATTGAAACTACGTTCGGGACTAATTTTTTTCAAAAGAACCGAAACAAAAGTTGCAAACCTTTCAAAAAATTGCAACCACAGATATGCTTAAGTAATCCTGATTTAAAATCGAGTAATTTCGAAGTAAAGACTACTGCTCGGACGAAACCGTCATACATCGCCCAGCCCGCTGCGCCTCGAGTGTCGGCAAATATCGACTGTTTACCGAGGGAACGCCCACCTGCGAGGGGCTATCAGCGCGTTCGATCTGGCCCCTACGCGCGCTGCATTTCTTGTCACATCGCTGATGGATCAGCGCGCGGGAGGGCGCTTTAGCCTTCGCCAGCCGGGCGCGGAAAGTGTGTCGCGGCGCGGCGCGGCGCGGCGCGGCGGGGCACCGCCGAGCCACGCAACCGCGGAAACGCCACCGCGATAACTCGCCAGGGGCGCTGAAAGCCGCGCCGCTGATACGCAGACTTAAAATGCCAATAGGCGCCGATAGAGGAAGATCGATGTGCCCCCAAGATGCTCTTTCGAAATGCACTCCTAATGCACGTAATCGCACGGTGGGCAAGATCACGTTCCTAATGAGATTCTACACAGAAATAGTCGGGGCGATAAACCGTTTGTTGGTTCAGTTCGACGAATACGAGTCAAATCCTATGAATGGATCTGTTATTACTGCAATGTTATTGGTCACTAACACATGAACATCATAATGATTATCTGAACACAAGCGGTGCCTTCGTGATTTTGATAAGATAGAATTTAAAGATTGAATTCTATGAACATTCACTCTTTCACTTCTGGGTAATGCCATTATGTGTATAAAAAATATTTTGCACAATACCCAAATGCGAAAATTCCGTAACCATGTAAAATGTCTTCAGAGACCAATAAATGCAGATGTGGATTAGGATGGTCCCGCTACTATTTTCACAGATGAAAACAGTGGATAAATTAAATATTGTCCTAAATGGACGGAATATTGATAACTACTGATCATGTTAATTGAGAAATATTATCTTGCATTTTCCGTTCCCCTAACGTATTCGTGCATGCTAATTCTTTTGAAGAGTAAAGCACAACTCGATCACATTCTTCCTAAAAGACTAGATACCACCTTAATCTCTTCAATTCGCAAGTTTAACTCAAACATGTGAAACAATTCTTCGCAAGTAAGATTATTCAGTTCACGTGTAGAAAAAAAAAATCAAAAAACTAAAAAACAACAAGATAGTCGCGATGATTCGCAACTCCTGTTTGACACAAACGGCAAAGTAACAACAGCGTCCACAGTGGCTGGCCGGATTTGGGGGTGAAATGCGCTCGCTTTGTTGACCGGGACAGTGTGAATAAGAGAAAAGGGGAAAAGAGGGAGAGACAGAGACAGAGACAGACAGAGAGAGAGAGAGAGAGAGAGAGAGAGAGAGAGAGAGAGAGAGAGACAAACGCGGGGATGGGA
>BOPP01000106.1:964746-984037 GCA_017312745.1 Gryllus bimaculatus
GGAAGTGGGTGGACAGGGAGGGGAGAGGGCGGGCCACATGCCCGTCATTTGCGCGCGACAAGCTTCGGAAGCCGTGAAACAGGCGTGTCGCTTCGACATACAGCACACAACGAGACAACAACAAAAAAAATGACGCGGCCGCGCCCCCAACGCGTGACCATTGTGGCACTTGGTAGATGAAGAGCGATTCCAACTGATCTACTTTGAGAACAATTGCTACCGTAAATGCCCAGGTAGCGGACGCTTAACTAGTTCGATAACAGCGGAGGACGATATCATTCGGCTGAGATATCTGGTGGTGTGCGAGGATTTTTTTTTTTAATGCGAAATCTACACCGGAATCTAAGTTGAACAACGTGTTCCCTAACAAGAACGCAGCGAGGCAACCTGACAGAACGGCGCGCCAGGTTGTTGCTTCCAGAAAGTTTTGGGAATCGCTTCAGCCGTCGCCGGCGCAAACGAGCGCGTGGGAGGAGCCGTCTCCGGCCGACCTCAGTCGACGCGCGCAACGAGGAAACGTCGAACATCGACACGCATATCGGCAGGCCCCGGAGAGATAATGATCCCTGCCGTGCCGCCGCAAATTAAGAGATAGCAATTAACTGACATTTCCCGCCATAAAACACATCACGCGAGCAGCGACTTAACAGAATCTTGCTCCCTGCGCCGATGCCATCCTCTGTCGCTCACTCTGTTTCTCTGTGGGCCCGCTTTCCCCATTACCCGCCGACACCACGAGCGAAAACCATCCATGTTTACCACGCATGTACTCGAAGAAAAACACACAATTAGAGAAGAGCTAAAAGTTACACCGCTTATGAAGGAAATGGAAAACAAGGCTCTAAAGTGGTATGGACGTGTTAATAGAATGGCAGAGGATAGAAAGGCGAAACAAATGATCGACGCCAGGCCACAAGGAAAGAGACCACCTGGCAGGCCAAGAGGAACATGGGACGCATACATACAGGATATATGCCAAAGGGGCGGAGCTACACTAGCAGACGTGAAGCGCAAAGCACAAGACAAAAAGGAGTATGGCTAACCCGACGCTGAGAGGCATCAGGCGAAGAAGATGTAGCTGAAGAAGAAGAAGCTAAAGAAGAAGAAGAAGAAGCTGAAGAAGAAGAAGCTGAAGAAGAAGAAGAAGAAGCTGAAGAAGAAGAAGAAGCTGAAGAAGAAGAAGCGGAAGAAGAAGAAGCGGAAGAAGAAGCTGAAGAAGAAGCTGAACAAGAAGAAGAAGCTGAAGAAGAAGAAGAGGCTGAAGAAGAAGAAGATGCTGAAGAAGAAGAAGAAGCTGAAGAAGAAGCTGAAGAAGAAGAAGAAGTACTCCAAGGCATTGACCACACGGTCCGTCACCACCCGCAGCCTCCCCCAGCAGCGCCAGCGCCAGCGCCGCGCCGCGCGCGCGGCCACGGGGCCGAACTAATGTCCCAGTGTTTACGAGTTGTATCGCGAGGTGAAAACGGCGCCCTAAAACACAGCCCGGCGATTAAGTGAATGCGCGCAGCCGCCCGCCCCGATCGCCCGCGCAGGTGCCACACGCGGCCATTACCGCGCGCAACCGGACGCGCGCCCGCCTCCGGCAGCCCACGTCATATCCGGGCAACGCTCCAGGGCGAGCGCGCGCGCGCGCGCGCGTGTGTGTGTGTGTGTGTGTGTGTGTGTGTGTGTGTGTGAGTATACGCGCGCTGGCTTCACCGCGGGGCGGCGCGCCGTATTATCCCGTGCGATCAAAATATCGCGCGCCGACATCGCTCGGCGGGCGCCTATTGTCCCGGTCGCTCCTTGGGGCGGGCGCGCCGACCCGGCAAGGAACCCGTACCTAGCGCCGAGTCATTACCCTAATGGCGCGCTACTTGCGTTCGGGGAAGGCTCTTCGCGCGAGGCGCGTCTTTGTAATCAGCATACGAGCGTAAAACTGTTTGAACGCCACCCATTAGGGCGAAGCCGCTGCGCACACACGAGGGAAAGGGCGAATTGGCGAGCGGACCGCGCGCGCTCAAAAGGCCAGACGAGCGACGGAAAAGCGAGCACTGACGCGTCCATCGGACACGTGAGCGCCGAGATAGCGCCGTGAATAACGATCATAGAGCGACTTGCAGGCGTGCGGCGCTGTAAGCGGGAGTAACGGCGTTCATTCACTTTAAATTACCCCCATGATATTAACGTGGCCCTAAAGTAATTGGCTGATCATTGAACCTTTTACCAATACTATATTTCGTGAATGAATAGTAGCTTTTTTTTAGTGCATCAATGTTATTTTTGTCGTTGGGATGGCCGAGATCGTTAAGGCAGTAGTGTCGCAGCAATCTCGAACTGAAGGATCGCGGGTTCCGAGCCCGCCTCGGGCATAGTTGTGTTCCTGTCTTTTGCGTCCATTCACCCCCTATCACCACCATCTCGTGTCATCGTCATAGTTACCATAACGTTAAATCCAATAGTGGTCGCTAATGACCTAGATGTACATACGACCTTAAATAACAACAAAAAAATATTATTTTTCTCAACTTGCTGCGGACACAGATGAACGCAACCGTACATATAAATAAGGCTAACACATTTTTTTTTCTATTGAATGACGTGGCAAAAGCTCCGTAAGCCGTTCTCGCCGCCTACGCTTGTGACCCGACGCGAAGGGGGAAGGGGGGAAAGGGCTTCGGTAGCGCACGGCGCGTCGAGCGACATATGTCGTTTCCTCCCGGACGGAGCGGTAATTAAGCGCGACGGCAGAACGCAAAAAGCGCACGCATTGACTTTTGATTATCCGAACACGCCGAATGCGACAATCAAGTCGTCGACGTTACAACGAGCGCGTGTAATGTACCAACCGTCGAATCTTCTAACGTATTTGCTGGATCAACCGTCATTTTATTCCTTGCAGTGACGTTATTTGGATGTAACTCTTTTCTGACGAATATCCAGCACTGAAATTCTTCTTGTTCTTAATGTTGCGATTCTCGGCGAATAATTCATTTAAATTCAAATGAAATTAATGTGGCTTTTGTATACACCGTGTATCTTCGGATTTTTACTCCTGTGCTTAATGTACTGTATTATTTCTCAGCGTGAAAGTAAAGAGTGAATGGACAAAATTCATTTTTTTTGCAACTAATGAATAGGAAAATTAATAACGTTACAACCAGTTTTACATAAAAAATAATACGTAAAGAATGTGTGAAAATGCATTACTGAAACATTTGAATAGTACTTTATAGAAGAATGCATTTCCTCTAAACTAATTGCAATATCATACTAGTTTCAAGACATATTTCTAAAAGGTTTTGTTCAGAGAAAAAACAATTAGCACGTATTGGTAAAATGGATTTCATTAGAATAAACGTCAATGCTATCTAGCTACTTTTTTTATTGATGCAAACAATGCGTCAATAAAATTCATAATTACAAAAGAAAAAACTTATTAATTTCGAACTTGTAAGTGTAATGCACTTCTGACCCTTATGACAAACACCATCCTATGCCCGATCGTCAATTTGTTGCACACATACCTCCCTCGTTCCTCGATTGTTTCTTTCGCCGTCCCTTCTTTTCCCCTAGCAATTGTTTCATAACAACGCGACCTCTCAATTCCTGTCGCGCCCACCAGGAGCGCGCGCCGCGCCTGCGGGCAAAACCTGAATGTTGAATTGCGTGGATGAATGCTTAATGTAGCTTACGCGCACAAGTAAGCCGTAGTTACAGGACAGCATTTTCGCCCCAAACAAACGCAGCCCGCGTATAATTTCACCGTCGTAACACACTAGGCCGCCTCCAGCGTCGCGACAAAAACGGATAAATATGCCTCTTTATGCTTACGCTCTTATAATGAAGGGGTATAAACTACCCTCTCCCCAGACACCGTCGTGCTCTTTAAGAGAAAAATCAGGAGAGAGAGAAAGGGAACCACGGCGCGCACGGAGCAAAAATTAGCGTTATTTTCTGAATGAAATAACGCATTAAAAAAGACTAGGCTAAACGGGAGAGGGCCCGCCGTGTGTACCTGCTTCATGTAGCTGCCGCTATTATTTACAGACTAAAGTCGGGCTCTTAGCTGTCACGGCGAAAGGCAGAGGGCCGGTGGCGAGCCGTGAGGAAAAATCCGACACACAGCCGCGGGGGGTGTAGAGGGGAGGGGGGGGGGACACACGCGCGTCCGGGCGCGAGAGCGCAGCACTGAGGCAGTGACGCCCGGCGACGAGAGACTGAGGGCGCGAAGGCGTGGGCGGGGGTGGGGGTGGGGGGCGGGGGCGAGAGCGCGTGTAAAAACGGGGCCCGTCTCGCCCGCACGTAGCGAGGACTGCGCGGCTTGTATAATCCAAGAGAACGCGCGTGCGGAGGGGCGGGCCTTCCGGGCGGGAGGCCGCGTGGCGGTGGGCGGCGGGGGCGGGGGGGGGCGCAAAAACTCGGCAACATCCACCTACGTCATCGGCTACCGGGGCGGCGGAGGCGGTAACGCGCCGGGAGGACGTATATTGGAAAACAAGTGTAAGAATGAGGCCGGCACCCGGTCGCTGGTTTTGTTAGTGCGCGGCGCGAGGGCGGAGCAGCGGGGGCGGGAACGGGGGAACAACCGGAGCGGGTTTGGAGTTGGGGATTGGAGGCGAGGCGGCGTGTGCGTGTACGGTGGGTGGGCGAGGGGGGCGGGAGGCGAGGCGGGGAAGAGTGGGGTGGCGACGGATCTGGTGGCAGAGGGTGAGTGGCAGACACTGCAAAGCGTGGAGCGGGACGAGGCGGGCGGAGAGGCACGGGGCGATTGCCAGGCGGGGAAGAGCGGCGCGGTGCGGGGCAGCGCGGTGTGGGGCGGGGCGGGGCGGGGCGGGGGGGGCAGGGGCGGAGCAGCAAATTGGGGTGGGGCTGGGCGGGGCGTGATCGGTGAGGAGCGGGGTTGAAGCGGCGCGGTGTGGGTTGGGCGGGGCGGGGGCGTAGCGGCTCGGGCAGCGCGACGCGCGGGTGGTGCGGCGTCTGGACGCGGGGCGGCGCGGGGGGGGGAGGAGCGTTGGCGGGGGCGGGGGCGCGCGCCGCCAAGGGCAGGTGGCGCGCAGAGTGAGTTATTCCCTTCGAGCCGCGTCGCGTCGCGTCGCGGCGGCTGCGCGCGCAATTGGCAGTCACGCCCGGCGGTGTGGTGGTGCGGAGCGGCGACAGATGGATCGCGGAACCGTGCGGGGACGCAGGAACGGCTCGGGACTTCAAAAGGTGGCGTCTGGAATATTCCTGGCTAGGCACAAATAAGGCACAGCAGCACTTGTGAATCCAATTAAGACATATGGTACCCGTCCGTATGTATCGCGGCTTGCCGCGTAACTTTTTATTAATTCAAAAACTACAAACATGTTGTATTTTCTGTCATTTCTGGTTGATTTCAACATTATCCAAGATAAAAAACATATAGTGTCAATAAATCATTACATATTATATTATTATTTTTTCATTCATAATTATTATATTAAATATATTATTATAATATTATATATTTTAATTATAGATTAATATATAATATATTATTATTATTTATTATTATTATTTATTATTATTAATTATTACGAATGTCCGCCCGAACCGAACCAGGGGGGACCCGAAGCTGGCCATCGGCCGCCACGGGCGTCAGCGCGCCGCCCGCCGCCCGAAGAGAGCCGAATAAGCGCGTTCGCTTTCGCCCATAAAGTTAATGGGCGCGGAGGCCTCCCATTACCCGCGCGTCGATACGGGCGTCATTGGCGTCGCTTGACGGCGGCCTTTCGGAGCGCGCGGGGGCCGCCGCAACAGCCGCGCGCCCAGGCCGGCCACGAAGCGACGACACACCTCCGCGGAGACATGTCCAAGCGGCCGCGGGCGGAGTGCTTCGCCCGACTGCATCCCGCCGCCAACGTTTTGTTTCCTCGCCCAGCGAGGCCGGGCGGCGGCGACGGGCGACGAAGCGTGGACTCACCTCCGCGGAGACATGTCCGGGGGGGGGGATCGCCCGACTGCATCCCGCCGCCAGCTTTTTGTTTTCTCACCCAGCGTCCAATCTAAACCCCTTTCACTTTTAAATAACCCTTTATATCCCGACTGCATCTATCGTTTCATTCATCTGATGTTTCCGAAGCAGTAAATATTTCAGTTAAGTTCGCATATAGTATATGTACTGTAAGTACTGTATATGAATTATAAGTACCGCACGTAGATGTTCTCGCACCACTTCAGAGAAAATCTCAAACACAGGTGAACGTGGCAGAATCTTCAGAATTACATACGTAAATTCAGTGCATGAAAATTATGCTTTTGATAGGAGGTTTCGAGTTGTGTTTCCAGTAACTTTTAAGTATGTTTTTAAAAGTTAGCAGTGCTCCAAAAGCACCAGCAAATGTTTCTTGAAAACAGACAGAAGTGAATCAATTATAATCGATCGATGTACAGCTAAGCAGAACACAGGAAATTTAGAAATACATCCTTACAGTAAGGAGGAAAACTGGATGGGATGCAGTCGGGCTGCGACGTTTTAGAGCGGTAGATGGGGTTAGGAAAAGCTGGCCGCGGGATGCAGTAGCTATGTGCCCTGCCGAACATGGTAGCTTCGCTAGAAAACTGGCGTTCCCCTTGAGCCAGCCAACCGGGTCCTCATTCTCGCCCGCCGTTACTTGGCTGTGAACACCCGGCGCTTCTCCGCGCCCGCCCCACAGCCCTCCGCTGCGCAGGCGATAACGACAATTTAATTGGAGCTTAGGAAATTAGCCATTGCGAGGCAGAGCGCCTGAGGGCCGAGGCGGCGGCGGCGGCGGCGGGGGCGGGCCCGCCTCCTACTGAAACACCGGAACCACCTCGTTTCGACGAAAGAAACCGGAAGTGGAGAGCGCGTACGCTGGCTACCTCAGGTAAACACGTGAAACGCACACACAAAAAAATTTTCAAGCAATCCAGAACAGAAAGAGGCTTCGAAGAAGAAAAATCCACCTCTGGGCTACCGGCTTTACACGAAAGATTATTTACCCCATTCATTAGGGGCTTAGGGAAGGGCGTAGATTGCTTCAAGGAAGCGACGCGACAAAGAAACCGAAACATGAAACTTGACTGCCGCAACTCCCTCTTCGAACGACGGGACGCGCCACCGGCGATAACAAAAGAACATCTGCTTTGGCATTTTCTAAATCACGTGCTAAAGAAAGAAATCAAAAGACGGGGGGGGGTGGTGAGTGAAACTGGTTTTACCGCCGTCGAAATTGGACCCCAGATTTTATCCCGCGAGAGGAGCTGCACGAAGCCGGAATATGGGCGCACTACATTGAGCCTACATAATTGTCCTGGACGCAGTGGTGCAAAATGAACAAACCAGTTCTTTCATAACATAAAGAATGTAATATTTAGTATTTACATTATATGCTGTTTCTCGTTTAATGATATGTAGATGCATTTGAAAAAATACTCCATTATTATTATTATTATTATTATTATTATTATTATTATTATTATTATTATTATTACATAATTAGGAGTCTTGCCTGTAAGTTTTCAGAACAGCGGACTTCACTTGGCCAAGTATGTAATTTTTTATTCTGTTTGTTATAAAGAGAGAATTTTTCTCACGTAGCAAGCGACCAAGTTTATTATAATTTCTAAAAAACTGAATAACATTCATTTTTAACAATTATTTATTACGGAAAGTATGTGTCAAAAATTCGCATTCTTATGTGATGGACAATAAATTAATTGACTTTTTGTTATGGTTACTCATTCTTTTTTTTTATTATTATTGAAGTGTGATTTGGAAGTCAGTGTAGATACAGGTAGAGCTATCTATGTTGGTGAAGAATTCCGTATCAGCTTTAATTGTAATGACAGGTATATTGTTTAGTAATACTGTCCAGTTACTCTCGACAACGTAAGAACAAATCAACAAAGATCAGCTCCGCCACAAGAGTTAGAAAAGGCATCTACAGCGCAGAAATAAATGAGTGCACAAATTCCAGACGAGGGCTTCCGAGGCTGATGACAAGTAATCGGAGTGCAGACGTCAGAAGAAGACATATATCTTGAGTGGCGGCGGGGTCGTGCGGAGGGGCGCGATGACGAAGCTGCGCAGGGGGCGCGAGGGGGCGCGGGGCGCTAGGAGCCCTCTGCCCAGTTATTTATGGCCCCCGCGGAGCGACAGCCCCCCCCCCCCCGGGCCGTGGCCCGGCGCTCTGCGCCCGAGACAAAACAGGAGCGGCCGTCGCGCGTGCCCGGCGCCTGCGGGCGGATGAGGTACTGCGCCCTGCGACGTTCGCTGCGCGGAAGGCGGCGGCAGCAGACGAGATGACGTCGCCCACGTCCACGATAAAAGCACAGCTGCGGACGCCTGCAGCGCTACGCCTCGTCCACTCCTGCATATCACCTCCGCCCGCCTTTGCCCCTCCCTGCCTTGCCGCACCTGCGCCCGACTTCCTCGTCGACGCTTTGCCTCTCTCCACGAAACCTTTCCGCAATGACAAGTGCCCGAAGAGACAAAGGGAGGGCTGTTGGAGGGGAAAAAATATGTTTATGGTGAGGGAAGAGCTATTGTGAACGGTGGTGCCCACTGACTTCGTTTTACTAGGGTTAGACAGTTGAATAATCTCCTTGTTAACTTCAAAAAAATTAATTTACTTCGTGCCAGGGAACAAATATTTTACATTTGTTTCAGAATATCACAGTTCACAAAAAGAAAGCCATATATTGAAGAAGGAACTAATTCGCAAGCTTTGTCTGCAGGAAAATAAAGTTTTAATTATATTTGACTCTTTTTGAACAATCATTGTAAAAATATTAATTTAACTTCCACTTAATATAAGTACTGACAGATACTGCTACCATACCAATAAAAATGCATCCAAGAAAGTAGGTCTCACATGCGGTCGTGCCCACGTGTTTTAAATTTCTCATCATCACTCCGAAAACACTTTCCGTTAGAATTCCTTATTACATTACGTGCTATAAATAACGCGCTAACGAGCTACCCCCTCACAAAGCCACAACGAGACGTTTGGCAACAGCGAACCTGCTTCTGTAGGGGTGGTATAGTCTCTAGACTACCTTCACCCTCACGGCTGAAAAGAAAAGAAAAAAAAAAGGGAAGAAGAAGAAGAAAAAAAAAAAGAAGTTTAGGAGATGGCCCACGAACCTCAACCATCCACTCTGGCGGCTGCCCCTCCACCCCGGGAGCCCATTCCTGGGCCCTCCGCGTCCCTTGCGACCCATCCACATCGGGAGCAGAAGCGATGGTGGGGCGCAGCCCCGGCACTCGAGGGAGACGTTGGCGGGCCATCGCCGCACCCACACCGCTGCCGTCGCCACCACCTCGCCCCGCAGGCGCCAAAACGCACGAGTACCTCCCACCAAACGATGCACACCCAGTCACCGAAGTTGGGGATTTCATAAGAAACTGAATACATGTTTATTTCTGATAAATACTTCTTGACAAAACAGATGTGCATGCAGATTCTACATTCATCCGTAAAGTACCACCCCACCTGCCATCACAGAAATTAACGAGTACCTCTGCCCCAACAATGCACACCCATTTACTAAACGTAGGCAATTCATAAGATACCAAATTAATGTTTATTTCTGATAAGTACTTCTTGACAAAGTAGATCAGGAAAGATGTCGATGCAGATCCTACAATCATCCGTAAAGTACCACCCCACTTGCAATCGCAGAAATTAACGAGTACCTCTGATCCAACAATGTAAACCCATTTACTAAATTTAGGTCATTCATAAGATACCGAATAAACGTTTATTTCTGATAAATACTTCTTGACACTAGAGTAGATCATGAAAGCTGTGGATTCAGGACCTACAACCACCCCTCCAGTACAGGCATTCGAATCTCCTACCACCGAGAACGTAGTGCCTCTAGCAGTTCGGCTGTTACCACGTCCCCCAAAGCACAGAAAGCGGCCTTCGTGAGGCCAAGCGACCGCATGGAGCCCCTGGCAGCTTCCCCGTCTCGCCCCCTCGTTGATGTCACCGCTGCCGCCTCCAGACCGCGCGGTACAGTCGCTGCCCGCGCGCAGGCGGTCACTCGCGACGCCTCGAGGCGGCCCACAGCCTCACCCGATAGAGCTAAGCGCGCTATCGGTAAGTGCAGTGCAGTGAAGTGCGAATGAATGGCAATGTATATAATGAAACTAGTATGAATGATGTGTGAATGTAGAAAAAGAAAAATTACCAACCTATAAAATAACAATTTATGTAGTATATAGTATAACAAAACTGATCTTCGTGCAAGTTAGTAATGCCAAAGTACAAGTAAGTTAACTTTAGGTCTAGAATATAAAATTAGCTGTAAGAAAAAGTACCGTCTCTAGCTGCTTAAGCCGCAAGGCAGCAGTAAAATGTATAAAAATTTAAAGAGAATAAATTCCTCTTCTTTACAGGGTTACTGTGGAGGGGACAAAAATGTGGTTATAAAAGAAAACCTCATACACTAATTATCGCATAAGAATGCTACAAACCGACTGAACTGTAATAGACAAAAGATTGTCAACTTCGTAATATAATAATTCTTAAGTTTGAACTGTTAGAGTCTTCCAATACAGACGTATGTACCAAACCGTGTTGATGTATTTTGCCAAAGCGAAGAAACGAATATATTTTATTTTCAAAACAAGATTCTTTAATAATCCTAAATGCTTAAACGCTAGTAATAATAAATAAACTGTAAAAAATTAACAAATATTCGGAGGTCTCAGTGTTTGAGGCTTGCCAAAATAACACTGCGCTTCAAAGAATCCCGCCTTCGCTTCTGATGACCTTTAAGAAACACGTCCACCAAAACGTATACATACGACATACGTACTACGTCTCGTCTATGTTCCGGCTTCACGGCTACAAAGCACAAAGAGACTTCATCGGGCCATTAGACACAGTCGTGCGAGAAACGAAAGACAAAGGGAAATTTACGCCAAACAAAGAAAGAGCCGTTGATACATCCAGATCTAACAAGAGCAAAATATCTGAAATATATTTCTCCCGCAGCGCCTTTGCTCGTCTTACCTAACGAGTCTTCCACGCGGCGGAGCAACGCACGACTCGCTGCGGCGCTGTCGGAAACGCGCCACGAGAGGCTAGAAACGGCCCGAGAAAACCAACACGCGCGTTCTAGAAAAATAGTAAGCTTGTTTTCACAACGCTGCATTAGCTCGGCCGAGTCCAAATACACAGAACTTACACTTTCTCGAGGAAAAAAAAGGGGGGGTGTCATTCTGTAGCAGCACGTCACTTAGTGGAGCGACTGCAGGCCCCACAGCGCGCGTCTTCGACTTTCGAGAAGATCGGGAGGGCAGCTTGGGAGACGACAGCGACTGTACAGCGGTCAGCCAAAGGGACGAGGCAGAGGGACCACGTGCAACGGCGGGGCCAGAGCTCCCCGTAGAATTCATAACAAGCGACCTCTCATTCTGGTCGGCCCACCAGAGGAGGGGCGGCCGGCCGCTGCGGGGCAAAACCTGATGTTCAATTGCGTGGATGCAATGCTTAATGTAGCTTACGCGCACAAGTAAGCGTAGTTAGGACAGCATTTTCGCCCCAAACAAACGCAGCCGCGGTATAATTTTTACCGTCGTAACACAACTAGGCCGCTCCGCGTCGCGACACAAAACGGATAAATATGGCCTCTTTATGCTTAACGCCTAATTGAAGGGGGTAATAAACTACCTTCCTCTCCCCAGCACACCTGTCGTGCTCTTAAGAGAAAGAATCAGCGAGAGAGAGAAAGGGAACCACGGGCGCGCACGGAGCAAAAATTAGCGTATTTTTCTGAATGAAATAACGCATTAAAAAAAGACTGAGGCTAAACGGGAGAGGGCCCGCCGGTGTACCATGCTTTCATGGTAGGCTGCCGGGCTATTATTTACAGACTAAAGTCGGGCTCTTAGCTGTCACGGCGAAAGGCAGAGGGCCGGTGGCGAGCCGTGAGGAAAAATCCGACACACAGCCGCGGGGGGTGTAGAGGGGAGGGGGGGGGGACACACGCGCGTCCGGGCGCGAGAGCGCAGCACTGAGGCAGTGACGCCCGGCGACGAGAGACTGAGGGCGCGAAGGCGTGGGCGGGGGTGGGGGTGGGGGGCGGGGGCGAGAGCGCGTGTAAAAACGGGGCCCGTCTCGCCCGCACGTAGCGAGGACTGCGCGGCTTGTATAATCCAAGAGAACGCGCGTGCGGAGGGGCGGGCCTTCCGGGCGGGAGGCCGCGTGGCGGTGGGCGGCGGGGGCGGGGGGGGGCGCAAAAACTCGGCAACATCCACCTACGTCATCGGCTACCGGGGCGGCGGAGGCGGTAACGCGCCGGGAGGACGTATATTGGAAAACAAGTGTAAGAATGAGGCCGGCACCCGGTCGCTGGTTTTGTTAGTGCGCGGCGCGAGGGCGGAGCAGCGGGGGCGGGAACGGGGGAACAACCGGAGCGGGTTTGGAGTTGGGGATTGGAGGCGAGGCGGCGTGTGCGTGTACGGTGGGTGGGCGAGGGGGGCGGGAGGCGAGGCGGGGAAGAGTGGGGTGGCGACGGATCTGGTGGCAGAGGGTGAGTGGCAGACACTGCAAAGCGTGGAGCGGGACGAGGCGGGCGGAGAGGCACGGGGCGATTGCCAGGCGGGGAAGAGCGGCGCGGTGCGGGGCAGCGCGGTGTGGGGCGGGGCGGGGCGGGGCGGGGGGGGCAGGGGCGGAGCAGCAAATTGGGGTGGGGCTGGGCGGGGCGTGATCGGTGAGGAGCGGGGTTGAAGCGGCGCGGTGTGGGTTGGGCGGGGCGGGGGCGTAGCGGCTCGGGCAGCGCGACGCGCGGGTGGTGCGGCGTCTGGACGCGGGGCGGCGCGGGGGGGGGAGGAGCGTTGGCGGGGGCGGGGGCGCGCGCCGCCAAGGGCAGGTGGCGCGCAGAGTGAGTTATTCCCTTCGAGCCGCGTCGCGTCGCGTCGCGGCGGCTGCGCGCGCAATTGGCAGTCACGCCCGGCGGTGTGGTGGTGCGGAGCGGCGACAGATGGATCGCGGAACCGTGCGGGGACGCAGGAACGGCTCGGGACTTCAAAAGGTGGCGTCTGGAATATTCCTGGCTAGGCACAAATAGGCACAGCAGCACTTGGTGTAATCAATTAAGACAAGGTCCGTCGTATGTTATCGGGCTTGCCCGCGTTAACTTTTTATTAATTCAAAAACTTAGCAACTGTGTTTTCTGTGTCATTTCTGGTTGATCACATTTATCAAGATAAAAACTATAGTGTCAATAAATCATTAGCATATTATTATTATTATTTAATTATTCATTCTATAATATTATTATTAATTATTATTATTATCAATTATTATTATAATTTTATTATAGATTATTATAATTATTATTATTATTATTATTATTATTATTATTATTATTATTACGAATGTCCGCCACGGAACCGAACCAGGCCCGAGAGCTGGCTCGGCCGCCACGGTGCGTCGTGCGCGCCGCCGCCGCCCGAAGAGAGCCGCGAAGCGCGTTCGCTTTCGCCCATAAAGTTTATCGGGGCGGAGGCCTCCCATTACCCCGCGTCGATACGGCTCATTCGGCGTCGCTTGACGGCGGCCTTTTCGGAGCGCGCGGGGGCCGGCCGCAATCAGCCGCAGACACAGCGCGCCGCGCGCGCCAGGCAGGTCTCACGAAGGACGACACCACTCCGCGGAGACCATGCCAAGCGGCCGGGGGGCGGAGTGAATCCCCGACTGGGGGCAATCCGCGCCAACGGTTTTGTTTCTCGCACCAGCGAGGCCGGGCGGCGGCGACGGGCGACAAGCGTTGGACTCACTCCCGCGGGACATGTCGGGGGGGGATAGGCCACGACTGCATCCCGCCGCCAGCTTTTTGTTTTCCTCCCACACGTCCAATCTAACCCTTTCACTTTAAATAACCCTTTATATCCGACTGCATCTTATCGCTTTCATTCATCTGATGTTTCCGAGCGTAAATTTTCAGTTAAGTTCGGCATATAGTATATGTACTGGTAAGTACTGTTATATGATTAATAAGTTACCAGCACGTAGATGTTCTCTGGATGCACCTTCAGAGAAAATCTAAACACGAGCGTGACGTGGGCAAGAAATCTTCAGAATTTACATACATTAAATCAGTGGCATGAAACTTATGCTTTTGCTAGGAGGTTTCGAGTTGTGTTTCCCGTAACTTTTACAGTATGTTTTTAAAAGTTAGCAGTGTCCAAAGCACCACAAATGTTTTCTTGAAAACAGACGAAGTGCACAATTATAATCGATCGATGTACAGGCTAAGCAGTAACACAGGAAATTTAGAAATACATCCTTACAGTAAGCGGGAAAACTGGATGGGATGCAGTCGGGCTGCGACGCTTTTTAGAGGCGGTAGATGGGGTTAGGAAAAAGTGGCCGCGGGATGCAGTAGCTATGTGGCCCTGCCGAACATGGTAGCTTGCTTAGAAAACTGGGCGTTCCCTTGAGCCAGCCAACCGGGGGTCTCATTCTTCGGGCCCGCCGTTTTAACTTTGGCTGTGAACACCCGCGCTTCTCCGCGCCGCCCCACAGCCCCGCTCGCGCAGCGCGATAACGACAATTTCATTTGAGCTTAGGAAATTGAGCCATTGCGAGGTCAGAGCGCGCTGAGGGCCGAGGCGGGGCGGCGGCGGCCGGGGGCGGGCCCGCCTACTACTGACCAGCCCGGAACCACCTCGTTTGACGAAAAAAGAAGTGGAGGGGGGAGCGGGCGTACGCTGGCTACTCAGGTAAACACGTGAAACGCACACACAAAAAATTTTCAAGCATCCAGAAACAGAAAGAGGTTCGAGAAGAAAATCACCTCTGGGCTACGGCTTTACACGAAAGATTATTCTTCTCCTTTCATAGGGGGCTTAGGGAAGGCGTAAGATTGCTTCAAGCGAAGCGACGCGACAAAGAAACGAAACATGAAACTCTTGACTGGGCCTGGCAACTCCCTCTTTCGAACCACGGGACGCGCCCACGGCGAAAAAAAAGAACATCTGCTTTGGGTTTTCTAAATCACCGTTGCTAAAGCAAGAAATCAACAAGATGTGGGGGGAGGGGGGGGGGTGAGTGAAACTGTGTTTACCGCGTCGAAATTGGACCCTAGATTTTAATCGCCGCGGAGGAGCTGCACGAAGGCCGGAATATGGGCGCACTACATTTGCAGCTACATAATTGTCCTGGACGCAGTTGGTGCAAAAATGAACAAACCAGTTCTTTCATTAACATAAACGAATGTCATATCTTAGTATTTACATTATATGCTGTTTCTCGTTTAATGATATGTAGATGCATTTGAAAATACTTCCATTATTATTATTATTATTTATTCTTATTATTTTATTATTATTATTATTATTATTACATAATTAAGGAGTCTTCCTGTAAGATTTTTTCAGAAGCAGCGGACTTCACTTGGCCAAGTTCATGTAATTTTTATTCTGTTTGCTTATAAGAGAGAATTTTTCTCACCGTAGCAAGCGACCAAGTTTTATAATTTAAAAAACTGAATAACATTCATTTTTAACAATTAATCTCTATTACGGACAAGTATGTGTAAAAATTCGCATTCTTATGTGATGGACAATAAACTAATTGATTTTTTGTTATGGTATATCTCTTTTTTTTATTATTCATTGAAGTGTGATTTTGGAAGTCAGCTGTAGATACAGGTAGAGCTATCTATGTTGGTGAAGAATTCGCGTATTCACTTTAATTGTAATGACAGGTATATTGTTTAGTAATCTGTCAGTTACTCTCGACAACGTAGAAACAACTCAAAAAGATCAGCTCCGCCAAAAGAGTTTCGAAAAGGCATCTACACGCAGAAATAAATGAGTGCACAAATTACAGACGAGGGGCTTCCGAGGCTGATGACAAGTAATCGGAGTGGGCAGACGTTCAGAAGAAGAATATATCTTGGTGGCGGGGGGTCGTGCGGAGGGGCGCGATGACGAGCTGGCGCAGAGGGGCGCGAGGGGGCGCGGGCGGCTAGGAGCCTCTGCCCAATGTTATTATGGCCCCCGCGGGAGGCGCCGCCCCCCCCCGGGCCGTGGCCCGGGGGCCTGCGCCCGGAGACAAAAACGGAGCGGCGTTCGCGCGTCGCGGCGCCTGCGGGGGATGAGGTACGGCGCCCTTGCGACGTTGCCTGCGCGGAAGGCGGCGGCAGCGACGAGATGACGTCCGCCACGTCCACGATCAAAGCACAGGCTGCGGACGCCTGCAGGCTACGGCTGTCCCTCTGCATATCACCCTTCCGCCGCTTTGGCCTCCTGCCTTGACGGCACCTGCGCCCGACTTCCTCGTCGACGCTTTGGCCTCTCTCTCAGAAACCTTTCGGCAATGACAAGTGGCCGAAGAGACAAAGGGAGGGCTGTTGGAGGGAAAAAATAATGTTTATGTGAGGGGAAGAGTATTGTGAACGGTGGTGCCCACTGACTTCGTTTACTGGGTTAGACAGTTGAATAATTCTCTTGTTACCTTCAAAAAATTAATTTACTTCGTGCCAGGGAACAAATATTTTTAGCATTTGTTTCAAATATCATCAGTTCAACAAAAGAAAGCCACTATATTGAAGAAGGGACATTCGAAGCTTTGTCTGCAGGAAAATAAAGTTTTTAATTATATTCTGACTCTTTTTGAACAAATCATGTAAAAATATTAATTTAACTTACACTTAATATACAGTACTGAAAGATACTGCTAGTCTTTTTATTGCCAATTAAAGAATGGATTTTCTCAAGTATTAGTTAGTTTGTTTTGTTTGTCTCACATGCGTCTGGTGGCCACGCTGTTTTTAATTTTCCATCATCACTCCGAAAATCACTTTCCGTTACGAATTCCTTTATTACATTACGTGGCTATAAATAACGCGCGTAACGAGCTACCCCTACAAGCACAACGAGGACGTTTGCGCACAGCGAACCTGCTCTGAGGGGTGGTATAGGTCTCTAGAACTACCTTCACCTCACGGCTGAAGAAGAAAAGAAAAAAAAAAAGGGAAGAAGAAGAAAGAAAAAAAAAGAAGTTTAGGAGTGGGCCACGAACCTAACCATCCCTCTGGCGGCTGCCCCTCCACCCCGGGAGTCCCATTCTGGGGCCCTCCGCGTCCCTTGCGCCATCCACATCGGGAGGGGCAGAAGCGATGGTGGGGCGCACCCCGGCACTCGAGGGAGACGTTGCGGGCATCGCCGCACCCACACGCTGCCTCGCACCACTGCCCGCAGGCGCAAACGTTCACGAGTAACTCCCACCAAACGATGCGACACCCAGTCACCGAGTTGGGGGATTTCTCATAAGAAACCTGAATACATGTTTATTTCTGATAAATACTTCTTCGCAAAGACAGATGTGGCATGCAGATTCTACATTCATTCCGTAAAGTAGCCACCCACCTGCCATCACAGAAATTAACGAGTACCATCTGCCCCAACCAATGACACGCATTTTACTAAACGTAGGCATTCATTAAGAATACAAATTAATGTTTATTTCTGATAAGTACTTCTTGACAAAGTAGATCAGGAAAGATGTGATGCGATCCTACAAATCATCTAAAGTACCACCCGCCACTTGCAATCGCAGAAATTAACGAGTACCTCTGATCCACAATGTAACCATTTATCTAAATTTGGTCATTCATAGATACCGATAAACGTTTATTTCTGTAAATACTTCTTGACACTAAGTAGCGATCATGAAAGCTGTGGATTCAGGACTACACACCCTCCAGTACAGGCTTCGAATCTCCTACCACCGAGAACGTAGTGCCTCGCAGTTGCTGTTACACGTCCTCCCAAAGCAACAAGCAAAGGCGGCTTCGTGAAGCCAAGCGACGCATGGAGCGACCTGGCAGCTTCCCCGTCTCGCCCCTCGTTGATGTCACCGCTGCCGCCTCCAGACCGCGGCGGTAGCAGGTCGCTGCCGCGCTGCAGGCGGTCTCGGAACGCGCTGAGGGCGGCCCACACCCTCAACCCGGATTAGAGCTAAGCGGCGCTTATCGTAAAGTGCAGTGCATGAAGTGCGAATGAATGGGCAATTATATTAATGGAAACTAGTATGTATGATGTGTGAATGTAGAAAAAAAAAATTTACCAACCTATACAATAACAATTAATGTAGTATATAGTATTAACACAAAACTGATCTTCGTGCAAGTTAGTATGCAAAGTAACAAGTAGTTACCTTGGTTAGAATAATACAATTAGCTGTAAGAAAAAAGTACCGTTCTAGCTGCTTAAGCCGCAAGGCAGCAGTAAAAATGTATACAAAATTTAAAGAGAATAAATTCCTCTTCTCTTACAGGTTACTGTGGAGGGACAAATGTGGGTTATAAAAGAAAAACCTCATACACTACTTATCGCATAAGAATTGCTACAAACCGACTGAATCTGTAATAGACAAAAGATTGTCACTTCGTAATATAATATTCTTAGTTTGAACTGTTAGAGTCTTCCAATACAAGACGTATGTAAACCAACGGGGTTGATGATTTGCCAAAGCGAAGAAACGAATAATTTATTTCAAAACAAGATTCTTTAATATCCTACAATGCTTAACGCTAGATAATAATATAAATGTAAAAAATTACAAATATTCGGAGGTCCTCTGTTTTGAGGCTTGCCAAATACACTGCGCTTCAAAGAATCCGCCTTCGGTTCTGCTATGACCTTTAAGAAAACACGTCCACCAAACACGTATACATGACATATCGTACTACGTCCGTCTATGTTCCGGCTTCACGGCTACAAAGGACACAAAGAGACTTCATTCGGGCCATTTAGACATCAAGGGTGGTGCGAGAACGAAAGACAAAGGGAAATTTAAGCCAAACAAAGAAAGAGGCGTTGATACCTCCAGATCTAACAAGAGCAAAATATCTGAAATATATTTCTCCGCAGCGCTTTGCTCGTCTTTAGCCTAACGAGTCTTCAACGCGGCCGAAGCAACGCACGACTCGCTGCGGCGGCTGTCGGGAAACGCCCAGAGAGGCTAGAACGGCCGAGTAAACCACACGCGCGTTCTAACGAAAATAGTAGCTTGTTTTCACAACGCTGCATTAGCTCGGCGAGTCCAAATACATCAGAACTTACATTTCCGAGGAAAAAAAAAGGGGGGGTGTCATTCTGTAGCAGCACGTCACTTATGGAGCGAACCTGCATGGCCCACAGCGCGCGGTCTTTCGACTTTCGGAGAAGATCGGGAGGGCGCAGCTTGGAGAACGCCAGCGACTGTAGCAAGCGGTCAGGCCAAGGACGAGGCAGGGGACCACGCTGCAACGGCGGGGCAGAGTCCCCGTAGCCCCTCCAAACCGGGGGGGGGGGGGGGTT
>BOPP01000106.1:999857-1033380 GCA_017312745.1 Gryllus bimaculatus
CCGCCCACGCCGCCGCGAAGCAGCTCCCGGAATAAAATCAAAGTCCCGATTCTCGAGTTGCGCCGCGGGGTGTTAAACTCGTTACGCGCGTACTTGCGAGACACCGCCCCCCGCTCTAGCGCCGCCCGCGGGCGCGGTGTAACCCCATCCGCCCGCCCTGGCGCGCTCACATTAGATTACCGCTCCCAGGAGGCGCCGCGGCGGCGGCGGCGGAAGCGGGAGTCCGAGGGCCCTTGACGGAACCCCCGCCTGAATGCTAATTTAGCAACTTTTAAACTGATTATTCCGTCTGAGTGACACGGGTTCCTTGCGCGATGCCTTTTGTGCCGCGGGAGCCGCGGGGGCTCGAAGGCAAATGCGCCGCTTCGCTAATCCACTTGCGCCGTGACGAGCCCCCCCCCCCCCCTCGCCCTACACAGGGGGCGCACGGTGATGCGGGGTGCATTATCACATGGCGGGCAACGAGGAAGCGGGTCCTTTTTTATTTATTTATTTATTTATTTATTTATGATACATGGAGTATATTGGATTGGAATTCGTTAATTTGCACCTTATCTCTTAATCACCCCCCTCCATGACGTCCACACGCCTGGTGAAACCCGAGACGCAGGCTGCTTGACGAACTGTAACGGAATGACCAACAACTATGTGCGAGATCTCATCTAGGATCCTGCAACACTGAATATTGTACGTCAAATCTACACAAGTAAATTGTATTGTGAAAAATTGATGAACTTAGTTGATGGTAAACGGGTGAAGTTAAATGCAAATAAAATGTAATTTACTTGGGGAAAACAATACGCGATCAGATTGTCGGTTTTCGAATAAGAAAATGTATTCTATTATATATTAACTCACAAATTTATTGCACCGCATTCGCTCTAAGCAAACAATTCTCAATGTACCTGCCGCGAATATAGAAATTTAACAGGTGCCTATATTCTCACAGGAGACCATTTATTTCATAAACCCGTCAAATGCCAAAATCTAAAACACACATTAACGTCGAATTATTGTTCCAAAACGATAGTCACAGTGTATAGTGCGTACTTGTACGAAAAACATTCATTTATCAACTGATTTAATAAAGAAATATATTTTGAAACCAGAAAAATTGGCAGACTTTTTGTCAGTTTTCTCGAAATGAGGAATTTGTCGTTTGACGGGGTTCTGAAATAAGCGATTCAATTGGAGGTCTGTGGTCCGGGGCGCCCGCTGCGAAGTGTCTCCCGACCGGGCAGGCGGCGTCGCCCCCTTCGCTGCAGGGGGATGACCTGCTTTTATTGCGGCGTCGCGGCGCAGGCAGCTCCTTGACACGCCGTCGCGCCGCCGCCCGGCGCCGCGGGCTGCATGCTGATGCCTCACAGCGCACCCTCCCTCCCTCGTGGTTAGCCGCGCTTGCCGCGCCGCGGCGCTGCCGGCGCTTTGGTCGCCTCGCGACCCCGGCTAGCCGCCGTCCAATTTGAGGTTACGTCGGGAGCTTCTTGGGTGAATGACGACGCACAGATAATTCGTAAACCATTGAATTGTTTCAAGTTTGACTGTAGAACACATTGTAATTCGTTTATAAAGAAAATGATAAAAAAGTAGTCACTGACGGTTTAGTGATCTCAGTAATTCTAGTGAGTAGGCGAGTAGAAGTTATGGGATCTAATCTGAAAACGAATGTTTAAGACTAGATCAAAATTTATTTTCAGATTCATTTATAGTAGTTAAGATTTATCAACGTAAATTATGGTGGTCTGATCAGAAGCCAAGTCACTGATTGCATTCTATTAAAATAACTTTTATTGAATTTCTTTTTGTTTCTTCAATATTAAATTTCTTATTAGAATGAAGATTAATTTATAAACATGAATGTCAAACTCGCATTTATTATAAAAATCATAGTTTTATCTAAACAAAGAGTATTTTTTTTAAATAATTAATTCGAAAATCCTTATGCAGAATCAAACTTCGTTTCAATGCTTATTTCTCAACCTCACTGCCTCGAACACCACCTTATGAATAGTCCAAGGTGCACATCTTCCGCATTCACTCGAACAGAAGACTACTCGTGGAGGATTAAGATACGAGCGGCGTACGTCAGTAGATATGCATTGTGTTTAGATACGAAATCTTATGTACACCTACACCACAACGCCAATATCCTGGACAGGAGGCCTTCACCTGACACAGCTCCTTCTCTACAACACCAAGAACTTCACCACGAATACATTGCACTCTCCTTGGAGGGGAAGGGAAGGGAAGGGAGGGGGGGCTGGAAGGTGGGCAGTCCGACGGTAAAGTACGCGTGGAGCCAGAATGCGTAATATGCGTGGAGGGCATAGCAATGGAGGAGAGAGAGAGAGAGAGAGAGGGGGGGGAGAGGAGAGAGAGAGGGGGAGAGAGAGAGAGAGAGGGAGAGAGAGGGGAATGAGAGAGAGAGAGGGAGGGAGGGATGTAGTACCGCCGAGTGCGAGCGGGAGCACATGAGACGGCTGGCGAACGCTCCCCCTTGGATTTACGAGTGGCGTGGCGGCGGCGGAGGCACGCGGCCCGGACGCGTGCGGGGCCGAGAAACGCACGGCTGCCGCACGGGCACCTCGACGCGCGTGCGCCGTGCCACCCAGCGGACACGGACAACTGCAGGTGATGAAGCTCATGTCACCGAACGCTTCGTAACTTATTACGATTTATTATATCGCAAAAAAACATCACCAAACCGGAAAAAATAAGAAGGGAAAAAAACGGCCGTAGGGGAAAAAGAGGAAGCTGAGGAACGCCCATTAAGTACATCGTATTTAAAATGCACTCCATCTTAATATCGCCGCGGTAAAGCCACCATCACGGAGAGAAATATAAGGGCTATTTATTTGTGCTCCTCAAAGTGAATCCGAGTGGAAAGAGGTGAGGGGGAATGAGGTGAAAGATGGCTTCTGTGTGGGTCGTGAGGTGATCTCGTAATGTCGGTTCCTCCAAAAAAGAGAGAGGGGGAGGGAAACCCGACGTAAATCGAGATTCGTTGCTTTCGTCGTCAATGTGAGTAGGACAAACATATCGCATTATGGATCACCTGGGGACGCGGATTCTTAGAAACTTAGAACAGCTCCACCCCGCTTATCGGTCGTTATCATGATCAAATAACGCGTTAACTTATCATTATCGCAGTGGCCTTTGGCGGCAAATCAAATCTACGATGAGAAGACAATCTGAAATCCGTGAACAAATATTACGCATAATCTTCACCTGTTGTTTTCTTCACAATTTTAAGAACAAAATGAATAAAAACACCCAAATTTATATTTCAACATACAAAAATGAGCAGTATGATAAATATACGAGTTAAAAATATGTACGAGACACTGAATATTATATATTATAAACGAATTTCAACTCTAAAGATGAGTAGCCCTCACGAATTAGGACGAACGGGATTAAGGCAGTGCAGATGTACAGGAGGCTGGATTGCGACCCTTGATTTGGGCAACCTCCTTGGGCATTGCTTTGTGCGAGAGTGACGTCACACTCTCTCCGCGGGCGCCCTGCCTATTATTTTTATCGCCAGGCGATCCATCAGGATTTGACAGTTCAGAGGGTCCGAGTCGCGCGAAGCCGGGGATATCTTGCCTATGTTCTGCTTTCCAACGCGACATCTGATTTCCAACTCAACTGCCCGAGGGAGCGGCGTTGTCAGCGAAATCCTATTCGAATATGGACACAGGTCTGTGGATGACGGGAGATTAGAAGCGTCTTAAAGTGAGGGGGAAATCCCAGCAATTCAAACTGCTACCACTCCAACCTTTAGGCTCTAAAACGATCTTCCGCATCTTTTGGCAGATTTATCATCTTCAACTATATTGTTCTTAACATCTACTACCTAAAAATACTATCGATGAAAGGAGAAAACTTACGATAATGCTTTCACAAGCATTATTCTAATAAGCATTTTAGTTTTGCGAATTAAAAAATATTATTTCAAAATATTGCTAGGTAGATGGTGTGTTACGTTCCCTTCGCATTTTTTCCCCGTTGACTTCTTAATTTGGAATACAGTACAGTCGTTATTTGAGCTTTGAAGGAGGAGACGGAGCGAGGATGAGAATAACACCCGTTCGCTTTACCATCGATGGGAGCGGTGAAGTCCCCTCGCTTTGCCGTTACCTTGAATACAAGAAAAATCAGCTGTCAGACTCCAGTCAGGTGGAAGGGAAAGACTTTAGAGGGGTAGAAAGGCACTGACGCGTAGGCCGCAATAATTTACGGCCCCCGGACGAAGCAGTCGCCAGAACACACTGACTCCTGCCCGTCACTCCATTCTTCGGACCGGAGAAACCCCTCCCACGCCTCTTGTGCCCCAGCACCGTCCGTTGCACATTGTAGCAAGTAAGATTCCAGGTAATTGAGGAGTATTTTTGAAAAGAACAGAAAAGGAGCCCCCCTGCCGGGCTTGGGGGGAGCAGGGGCGTTCCCTGGGACATTCGGACACCGCCCCCTGCTGGGCGCCCACGTCCCCCCACACCCCGCGCCGAACCACCCGGCCCCGAATTCCTGGGCCTGTGCGTGGCCTTTCAATGCAGGGCGGGCAACTTTCACGGCGGGCGGGGGCGAGAGCAGGCCAGCCTCACGGCGGCGGCTGCTGCTGCTGCTGCTGCTGCTGCCGTTTAATACAAACGAGCCGGGCACCGGGCAGCGGCGGCCCCGTGGGATGGGCCGGGCCGAGCCGGGTCGGGTCGGGCCACGCGGGGGCCGGGGCCTCACCCGCCCGCCGCCCGCCATAACGCTCGAATCGAACGCTCGTGTCTAGCTGCCTCGTTTTACGAGATCGTAAAAACTACACCATTCGACACGAACTTCGTTTTGTTTGACCGTCTACCTGCGATATTCAAAATGACCCCCGCAAGTCCTGTCATCGGACGTGGCCAGGACCAACAACGTGACCAGCACCTATAACTCTCTTAGAGCACTACACAAATATTGAAATAAAGAAAGAAAAAATCTACTTCACTTAAAAAAATAGCAATTCTTTGAAGCAAGCATCAACGCAAACGTAGACAATGATGCTGTAAATAACCTTACTATTGTATTTCTTACTATTTTTCATATCTAAAATTCGGATTCACGTCATTATTATTAAAAATTAGAAGAAATAACGCGACACACTGAAAAAGAGTAATATGCTACAATTTTATTATTAGTATAACTACTGACATTACATACATAATTCCTTAATATGAATCGGTGAAAACCAGAACGGTATGTGACATTTTATAAATTCTGAGAAGCCTATTTAAGTCGATAATACTGTTACGTCGTGGTGCTTTGTTTCATCTTTACAACCACGGCATTTCAATTGTTCATTATTATTACAAAAAAATCCACTAAAATATAACCTTAAAAACACGTTTTTCACAGAATTTATAAAATGTAACTTATGCCGTTCTCGTTTTCACCCATTCATAAAAGAAAATCTACTTAAAAAGGAAAAAAAAATCACAAGCATAAAAATACAGAAATGCTAAACGAAGAGGATACCTTATCTTTCACCACAACACCGATAAATCAAATAAACGCGGCGAACACATGCACTAGTATCGCGAGTCACAAAACAGGCCTGTTGTCGGGCTGGGCCGATAGCATTGTATCAGCCTTGGGCTCGCTGTAAGCCCTGATAGCAGGAATTGAAAGTTAATCCGGCGCGATAAAGGCGAGGAGGAGGAGGAGGCGCCGACGCAGCTTGCTATGCCGAGCACGAGCGCCCGCGCAAACAACCAAGCCCTGCCACATCGCCCCGCGTCGCTCCGCAAAGCTCCCCCCGGCGCCGCAAACGAAATCTCGCGACTCGCTTATCGCTCACAAAGAGGCCGACGTCGATTCTCGACGGAGGATCACGGCAAGGATTCGATTCGGGTTTGTTTTATGGGGTGGCCGCCCGTTCACTGAAAAATTATTCAATGATTTTTTTCACTCGGTTTCCTAGAGCAATTTAAAAATGTTTCACTGGTGAGATTTGTCGAGTATTTCACAGTATTAAAGAAAATATTAAAGCACGTTCGAAACTAATTTGTAAGCTCTCTGATTTAGCCGAATCAAGTACAACTTTAAAAAAGCACAACAAATAGTAATTTCTATTTGTAGTAGGAAATAGTAATTACTTTTTCCAAATCAATCCCTAACTTCTAACGAATCTTATATATATTCCCTGAATTATCTGGATGAATAATGACCAGATTTTTTTTCTTCCAGTTTTTCAGAAAGTGGTCACCCTGTTTTAACACCACTTCACTCTTCAATCTCATTGTAAATTCACAAAAGTAGGCACAGCTCAGTAAGATATTTATGAAGAATGTTTCTAATCTTCCAAGTTGGTACCACTGGGTTTAATATACAGATTTCCTCCGGTGTGACTCGCAACTGAAGTGACACACACTACTTCTTTCACCTGACGTTCCACGGATACGCTCACTACACAACAGTAAATTTGAACTCTATTCCTCGGGACACGGTAAATGAAGGCTATTAGTGCGCATCTATCTCTTTCCCAGGGCTAACCGCAAAAATGATCAATAAATAACCGAGTAGTGAGAAACCTGACTGGGGTACATCTCTCAATTCTCCTCTCTTTGAAACAATAAAATGCATCGTAACACTAAAGACTTTTACTGCGAAAATCGTATGCATTCAAATACCGTTTAGATATGTTTATACACCAGCCATAAACTCGAGGGGTCATCGAAAACTAACTTCGTATCTGAGTACCTTTCAAAGAAAGTGGGGTATTTAAAATTTACAGTAATTCAGATATACTGCGTGAGGGGGGGCGGGGGAGGGGGGCTGTGTAACTAGCCGCCTCCAAAACAATTCCAGGCAGAAGTTTCTGTGACGTTCTGCCCGTCTCGCAGGCAGGAGAGGCCTTCAGGAAACGGCCACAAGCAGCAACCTCGCGGGCGACGGGTCTCATTCCGTATTCCTTCTCTCCCGCGCGCTCCCTGGCGCGCTAGCGGTGCCGGGGGCGGCCGCCGCACGGAGCCGGCCTTGCACAAGCAGGATTACCCTCCACTCGCCTCGCCTCTCCTCTCACGGACTCGGGCGTCTACCGTTCCGTCCGTGTGTTCTCTGTATAGGTGCAATACCATTACACACGGGCGGACGCCCGAGGCGGCGGCGGCGGCGGCGGAGGCGGCGACGGCCAGTGCGCCGGCCGCCGTCAGGTGACGTCACGCGCCGCTGCGAGCTTGTCACTTGCACCGGGCGACGCGTTAATTAGCCCGAGCAGTAATTAAGGGAGGCCGGAGCGGCGGCGGCGGCGGCGTCAGATGGGCGAGAGCGGCTCTCAGGCGCTGGCCGATGCTCTCACGGGGCGCCGGGCGCGATGGCTGCCCTCTCAGACAGCGCGCGGGAGAGCTCTGGAGAGTTCGGGGCGAATTTACTCTTGCAACAGAAACCCGTGGTGCGACATCACGTACTTTCTTGCGTGAACTATTTTAAAGAACTGATTGTTTAGAACACATTTCACTTAAGATAACAATCTTCTGTATTGTACTTTTGCCATGTTCATTGTTCGCAATTTTCGAAAACACAGACAGTTAGGAAAGAACACCATTTTCTTAGTTCTTCAATGCCTATGAAACGACAATTTAAAACAAAAAAAAAACAGTTTCGATAAAATAATTGTTTAACTTCGTATGTCACGCAACATTATGCTACATCTACCCAGACTTTCGAAAAATCGTAACTGAACTTTTAACAAAATCAGGCTTTGAACAACATATATCATTGACTAGCGTTGACAACAGACGGACAAATGTTTTGCCGGCAATTGATTCTCCGGTATCAAGAACCCATCAATATTTTCAAATATCGTGCCGATTCCATACACTTGTGTATGCTTCTCTCTTAAGCAAAGGATGCGTCAGTAACATATAATTAAAATAATAGTTTTTTACACTATTAAAACACTCGAATATGCTCTTTTAATTTATAGTTAAACTAATTCAATGGCTGAAAAAACTTCCTATTTGATACCACAAATCTACAGTTTCATAGTAACACAGAAAAGAATACAGCTTGAGGGTAGCCAAGAAATGGAGGATGACTTTTTAATGATTACAAGGATTTACTGCCTTGAACTTCAGGATTGTTTTCTCTAACGAAATGCATGCTCCGTATATCTCAACTCCAATCCCAACATTTAAAGTTCCGAGCACAACGAATTTCATACAACACGCACTACTGACGATACACAGCGACACAAAAATGCAAAGCACACAGAATCATCCCATTTGTAGCCTGTAGCCAGAATTAAGAGAGAAAAGAAAGCTTGAAATCGACAAGGGCTAAACAGAATTCCTTTTTCCAAGCAAGGACAAAAACTACATTCCCATGCTAACATTGGATAAAGCCATCACGAAGCAAACTATACAACAAATATGAACTTAAATACCAAAGCAAAAAACGTTATACGGGATGCAAACACAAATTCACCATTACATCAATAATGTTCTGCCTCACACAAAACAGAATGACTTGAAAGCTAAAGAATCACAGTCGTCAGCAATGCGATAGGGCACTAAATAAGTGGGTTATGGCAAGAAAATTTCACTACTTACCGAATATTCTAATTTGCATTGCCGTATTTCGGTATAATCGTTCCTTTCTTTATACGGGACCTATAACGAATGTGGAAAATGGTGTTAGCATGAGTGAAAAAGATCACGTGACAAAAATGCAAACAAATAGCCCAACCTACAACGAACTCCCCGAAAGACCCTTGCTCTAACCAAAAACAAGTTGCACATTAAGCACATCGCAAAATCGTGAAAGAACACAGAATAGGAGCACATTAATTTCAAATCGAATTACAAGGCACATTCATAATATTAATCTATATATTTCCTCATAAACAATAAACTGGTGCGTAAAATACGTTTCAACTCTTAAACCGCACAAAAATAAAGCATTACATTCATCCTTATACATCAAAAGCCCCGTGCACACACATCATCTTTATATTCTTCATTACATATCATCACAAGAGTCCCAACATCTCATGGGAAAGCAGAGAGCCACCCATTGGCAATTAGCACTTTGGAGTGTCGTGCGCATATCATTCACAAAAAAACACCTCCATCTGCCTGGTTCAGTACCGCGTGGCACGGAGTTCAAAGAAGGGGAGTCTCAATAAATACTTTTTCCACTCACTACGACTCTCTTCCCATGAAAGATACTGGGATTTACGCTTTGGGGGCGTGGCCAGGAGGCGCCAAAGGGCTGCACTTCGTCCACACCAGTAGCGGCCGCCTCTCTCAGATGGGAGAATATATTAGGAACGAACTCTGCGTCAGTGAGGGAAGTATGGTTTTTGAAGCCACGAAAGTGAAATGGTAGTGAAGCACTAGATGTAGACGCCATGGCCAAAATGGCACACAATAGGATTGCAATAAAAAAGGAGTGAAATGTAACTGTTGATCGCAATGAAAAGAAGAAAGTATTGAACTGCAATATCTACTCAAGAGGTTACACACAAAGAGTCGACTACGAATAGAGTAAAAATGCCACTTCTTGTAGAGAAATAAATGTGGCATTAAAGATATTCGAGATTAACATAGTTTAAATATGAAAATAGCGACCAAAAGATTAAGTGAATAAGGAAGAGGAGGCAGACGTTGAAAATATCCAGTGGACATAATAGCAACGATATATCAGACCTGAAGACAGCACTTAATAACGGTAGAGGAAAACTAAGCCTGTTTGAATCGCATAAAAACATGGTAGTAGAGCACTTAATTAGGCTAAGTCAGTTCGTGGATGTTCTATGCTGATATCAGCCGAGAAGCGATGCGACATGGGCAATAAAACCTTGATGTTGGCAATAAAAACATCGATGTTGATAATAGATCGACGAAAAACAATCGATGACATCGGTACACGACAATCGCAGTGTGTATTAATTTACAATTAAAATTTAACTGAAAGGGTTATAAAACACTTCCATGTGCGAAATACGAAGAAAGATGAAGGCAATACAAAGTCAAGAATATCTCGGGTAAGGGATAGACTGCTTGATGATACAAAGTACACAAATGATGCTTGATGATACAAAGTACGGCAGTACAAACCGCGTTTGTTGGTTCGAACACTTACACAATGTACTATGAGTGGTAGTGAGAGTTATTTCATATTTTAACTTTTACAAACTACGATCGTGGGAATTTTTTTTTCACCAACAAAACAACCAAGACGTCAAAAACATTAACCATAAAATAACTGTTCAATAAACATCGGTGTCAGTACAGAGATTTTTTATAGAGAAACATTGATGTTCAAAAAACATCGACTTTAGTATACCGACGTTTTAATAGAAACATCGAGGCTTAATAGACAACGGCTTCAGTACATCAACGTTTTTATAGAAACATCGATATTCAATAAACATCGGTTTCAGTACACGAATGTTTTTTATAGAAACATCGATATTCCATAAACATCGGTTTCAGTACACCGATGTTTTTATAGAAACATCGATGCTAAAAATACATCGGCTTCAGTATAACGATGTTTTTATAGAATCAAGTACGTTTTGGAAACACAGCATCAACGTCGCATCCCCTCGATGTGGAGGAGCGGCACCTGCGGCTGCACGAGGGCTCTCGGCGGCGCCCCAGCGGAGCTGCCAGCCTGCCCCGCGTGGCGGCGCGCGGGCGACGGCGCCTGGGGCTGAAGCAATCCGCGAACCCGCGCTCTCCAACTCGAGGGCCGCTCACGCCGCAGACGGCAGCGACGGCGGCGGCGGCAGTGGGTTTTTGTTGCCACCGCCACAAGTCGGCGGGTACAAGGGCGTCGGTGGCTGAGGGCGCTGGTTGTATAGGGCAAGAGGCGACACGCGCAGCCACAACCCGGGGGGCGGGGGGAGGGGGCACACACACAACAAGAAGGGAAGGTCCTACGAACAATTCACATCCAAATTGAGACCATCTGGCTTTGGCAGACAAGTATACACACAGAAAAGCAGGGCAGTCAGGACTCGACTCAGCCTCCGTCCCGCCCCTCGCCGCACCCGTCTTTGTCTAGTGCGCTCAATACAAACTCGCCCCATCTCCCTCTCCCTCTTCACGGATGCCGTCTGCGTTGTTCCTCCCACCCCGTTTTTAATACATCCCTCCCTCTCCCTCATCCTCATCCTGCTCCTCATCGCCCTGCCGCCACGCTCGCACTTCCCTCCTACACCAACAAACTCTTTATTCATTGAAATGATTTCGGCTCATTCATTCATTCTCCTCATCAGGCGGCGAGGCGAGCGCGCGGCGCGGCGCGGCGCGGCGCGACCGCAGAGCGCTGACAACTGACGGGCGCGCCGCCCCCGCCGCCAGGGCGCGTGGAGGTGGCCGACGGCGCTCTAACCCTTCGCTTCCTGTCGTGCCGCCTTGCACTCGCCCGCCCCGCCCCGCCTCGACCGACCGGAAATAATTTTCTGATCAAAAGGGTCACGTGAGCGCCGGTCGCAGCCGGCGCGTGGCGCGCGGCGTTGTCGTAGGCGGAGGACGAGGAGGTCCCGGGGGCCACCGGTCGCCTCCTCTCCGGGGAGGGGTACTCACTCGATTAACTGTTTTACGGACGTCAGGGTGGCCACTCGTTTCCTGAAGCAAGTTTCCCTGCCTTTTCCCGCTTTTCACGAGCTTTTATTTTTTTTTATAATTATTTTTTTTACTTATTTTTATTGATGTGATTTGGAGATTATATTTCGCACTAGTTAAACAAAAATATTAACGCAAACTCGAAACTAATGTCATCTCTCTGATTTCACAGTGAGAAAGTATAAATAGAAACACACACAGCAAATAGAAATTGAGCAAAAGTAATGCTGTAATATGTTTCTAGGAATATCGTTATGCATAGTTTTATAACCATCTGAAAATGTTCTCTGACTTTCAACGATCCTTCCACAAATTCAATGACTTTCCAGAGCAATGAAGTTCTTTGATTTTAACCTCTTTTCTAGACAGTGGCCAACCTGTAGATCGTAGGCCTGAACAAGCGTAATACAAGTGTTTCAAACACAGTTTCGTTGTTTTTATCCGCCATCACATAGCAGGAACTACAAAGGTACGAGAGGAGCTTGCTCAAACGAACGGAAAGAAATAACAACAAGAAACCGCTCGAGGATCTACAAGTGTCAATTTGCCCCCAAAGTGTAAGTCACGCGTGATACTATCAGGAAGTCGAGCGCATAAACATAGCGACTCGACAACATCGCCCAAACTAGAGCTAATTGCGCAATTTAAAAACGAGGAAGCATAAACTCGGGTAGAAACCCAGTTTTTCAGTCGCGTCGTAAATTGGATGCGAACAAAGCTCTTAATTAAGGGTTTCCAATCGCAGCGCTCGAGGATAACGTCACGCGCCAGCCACGCCAATCGATCGACGTAAAGCGGCGGGAGGCCACGACAGACTGCCATTTAAGAACCAGTTCCCCCTAAACATACGCAATCTGTTGGATTGCAATAAATTCGAAGCCGCTACCGGTATCGCCAATAGCACGGCCTTCATGCAAAAGAGAGAGAGAGAGAGAGAGAGAGAGAGAGAGAGAGAGAGAGAGAGGCGGTCCGGGCGGTAACTTGGTCAATTAGTTAATTACCGGCAGCAGGCGCCCGCGCCTACCGGTCCACAAGATCTCCCCCTTCCCCTGCCGTGTGGCAGCCACCGTCGCCGCGTCCTACGCCGCCTACGGGTGCGTATTGGTCTATCGGCACCACGCGATCCCGACAACACACTTGCTCGCCTCGGGGCTCGCCGGGGCAAGACCTGCTGCTGCCTGTAGCAGCCTCGCCCGGCGGCAACGCACGGACACGCTCCGGTTCGCGGCACACGGCGGGAAATGACAGCCTCGGATTTAACCGGAGACAAATCGACGCACACGGCACTTGCGCCGGCGTATTATATTGGCGCTACATTAACTACACGCGCGTATGATTATAAACTCCCATGATATCAGGAAAGAACTAAGTTGCAAATGTATAATTACAGTATATCTACCCACAACAAAGAAAACTCTTTAGGTGGCACGAAATGTTATTTTATGATATACATAAAAATAGCCTGAAAAGCATCCATAATACGAATGGGTGAAAACCAGATCGGTATAAGTTTAATTTTATATATTCTGAGAAAACGTGTTTATTTCAGGCTATACGTCTGTGCCAAAGTATTTTCGTGATTTTAATGAACAATTGAATTGTCGCTGTTTTAATGACAAAACAACGCACCACTACTTTACAGTGATATTGACTTAAATAAACAGACTTCTCAGAATTTATAAGATGTCACGTCGTTCTTGTTGCCACCCATTCATATGTTTGTGTATTCCATGATCACGATATCTTCCCAAAGTTCAGTATTCCTTGAATGAATGTTAACAGCTTATATAAAAATTGAATTAACATGTACGAACACGGCGTAACTGAAAATGATCTTTGAGGAGGTCATAGACATTCACAAGTTTGAGCATGTACCATATGAGTTAATATATTAAAAAAAAAAGTCATGGATTTATTAGCGCCAAAACGGAATGGACTCCCAACCGCCCCAAAGCAGCTCCGCCGGCCTGACCGCCGCGAGACGCGACGCGAGGCGGCGCGTCCGAGCGTCGTGGCAGGCGCGGGCCGGGCCCGCGGCCGCGTTCCGCCCATTCACGCTGTTTAACCTAATTGACGCTTGTTCCTCCCCACAAAATAAGCAATCACCGACACTTGCGGGGCGCTGGGGACTAATTCCTACCCCGCCGGCGGCGCGGCGCGGCGCGGCGACGCGCCCCAACAAACAGCGCATTGTGTGGGCCACGTGCGCGCGGCGGGGCCAGCGCGTCGCCTGCCCGGCGTTCGCAGCAGCGGCGGCGGCGCGCGACGGGATAATAGCACGGGGAGAGCGCAGCGGCCGCCGAGGGGCCACTGCGTTTGTTCATGGCCCCGCGACGGCGGCGGCGGCGACGCGCGCGCGGCGGGCCAGGCCCCGGGCGTCGCGGCGCGCGAGCGCACACACAAAAGTCGCGCCGCCGCCGCGCCGCAGCCGCGGGTGGGGCGAGCGCGCACACTGGGCTTAATCACGCCATTGTTTCGAGACCGGCGCGGCCCCTCCGGCGCAGTGCGGGGGGGCGAGGAGGCGGGTGGGCCGGAAGGGGGCGCGCGGGGTTGACGGGGAGAGAGGGGGGGGGGCGGCGCTTGAACGCGTTAGCGACCCGCGGTCTCCAACCCGGAGAGGCAAAGAGTACAAGACACCCCCATCTTGTAATGACATTCGTTTCCTATTCGATCTCGGTCGTTGTAATATTTAATACATTTTTTAATCAAGCGCTTTACTTGGGTGGAGGAGCAGTACTTGAATGTGTTGGCAAACCCCGGACTCCAGCACGGAGAGGCAAGAACTACAAGGCACAGCTGACTCCCAGTTTAGGTCATTTCAAATTCAATCTTAATAAACCACTCCCTCTCAAGTATCAATGACGTTACTTGGAACCCAAACAACAACCCAGTCAAAAATCTCGGTGTTCAATTAGATAGAAGTCTCACTGGAAATCAAATGTCGTTTACCAAATAACTGCACACACGTAGAACACATCAATTACGTTTCAAACCCAAAACATCACACCACGACACCATGTCAGCATTACCATGAACTCCGTCCAGTTTACCCTCCGCCTCTATTCCATAATCTGCCAGATTCCCTCAACAGTACATTTTAAAATCCTATAACAAAATTCACACCACAATAGACTAAAGCGAAAACTACGGTCCCAGTTCTGCAAAACCCTCTGTGACCATTATGTACCTGACGTGGCTTAAGACATTTAGTTCAAAAACAGTATTGAATTTACTTCATGCACCCATATTTCAAATCTATTCACGTATCAGTATGCAATCTTGCACTGTAAACGTATCGCACTCGTCCACTAAGAGCATTTGGAATCAGTGGTTGTAATATTTAATAACATTTTAGATGAAATGCTTCATTTTGACACATTACTCGAATAAGTTTCAACGTCTCGATTAATTTAAATCGTAACGCACAAAACTCAACAAAGAAGATTTCGGTTACTGCACGCGTGGCTATGGACAGGCGAGAGAGGAACGTCCGTACGAACAGTTTTATAAAAACCGCTCCTCGGCGCTGGCCGTCCGTCTCGGTGTGTCTGCGAGGGCGAAGTCGCGCGGGTCAGATGCTGTCCTCGCGCTCACGCTTATCAGGCGCGGAGGAGCCTTATTTAATTCTTTATCGCGCGGACCCTCCTTCGCGTTTTTTTTTCTTCTTCTCTTTATTGAAAGGCGGCACGCGAAGCTCGCGGGCGTCCCCGCCCCGCCCCCCGGCCGACCCGCCGCCGCACGCCATCGAGCAGTAACTCGGCGCGCAAGATGTTTATTACCGAGGGAAGGGATACGATGCGGCGCGGCGCGGTGCGACACGGCGTAAATCTCGGGCCGACGAAGTGCCTGGCCGGGTTTGAACCGCGCACGCCACTGCGGTGGCGCGGTGCGGTGCGGGCGCCAGGAGGCGCGAGGCACGGGGGCGCGGTGCAGGGCTCTAGGAGACCAAAGGCTCTTCATCCGGCGTTGTTCGTCTGGGCAAAGTTCTCAGGAACGAAAAATATTCCTTCCCAAAATATGAATTCTTTATTCCCTAGACTGTTTGTCGTTTCGCTCCCCTATGCGCCAGTTCCGAAGGACCGGAGGCGCCTAAAGGATTAATTTATTGGTTGATTAGTGGTTCCGGGAGCGTCAACTGCTATGGTCATTCGTATCGTATGTGTACTTCACTTTTTTTTCTTCGAGAGGTGGCGGTGATCTTCCCCTCACTTGGACAATGTGTCAGCAAGTAGTAATTCTCTGGTTACTATAATTACATAACACGTTTGTTTAATATTTGTTTACGATAGGAAGGTAATAAATAACATGAAATTACACTTCAAATATTCCCAACTTTACAAATAAAGCATATTTGATGGTAAGCCACAGTTCAAAAATCGAAATATGAAAGCCAGTTTTAATAACAAGAGTAGAAAGACGAACAAATGCATCATCGATAGTAAATCTCCAGGCAAATCCCAGGCAAATCATAATTCGCCGAGTTACGTACGTATTACGGACTAAGTCACTCGAAACCTCTTCGGCTCTCTCGGTAAATCTACATCCTCTTTGTAAAAATTCTGTTTGTTCCATCGCCAGCTGAGATAATTTTCTCGGCGATGAAGACTTGGGAGTTGTCCCTCTAACAAATTCCCTTCCTCGGAAGCGAAAGTTACGAGATACGAGAAGCCACGAGATATATATAGCACAGGGGCAATCAAGCGATCATTCCTCTCCTACAAAAAGAAGCATAAAGGGCATTTCGCTGCGAAGGGCCCCGGGACGCCCGCTCCCTTAAGAATTTGGGCGTCGCTCTCAGGAGCGCAGCCAATCTCCTAGTGGGAGGGGGGGGGGATGAAAGAAAGTTCAGCGATTTTCATGCGGCTCGGAAGTAGGTGACAAAATCAATACAGCCTTATCTAAGGAGCCGGGATCCCCAGGCTTCGGAACGTCGCCGTGGGGACGAGACGCTGGGCTCCTCGGCGGCTCGGCTCCGCGCGGCGCGGCGGAGGCGGCTGGGGAAGAACGGAGACAGCGGCAGCGGCCTTATCGCAGACAGGGCGATAATTAAATTTGTCCCCGTGATTTATCGCGGCGCCGCCGTGGAGAAGAACGCGGGCGCGCGCGGGCGGAGGCGGAGGCGGCTCGGGGGGCGGAGAGCGAGCGGAGGCGGAGAGATAGGGAAGAGGCGCGAAGTCGCGCACACACTCCCCGCCCCGCCCCACGCCCCGCCGCCGGCTCAGCCCGCCGCCTTGCTCGTCGGAAGGCCTCGCCGCCCCCGCGCCTCCGGCCTGAGAATGGCTCCCGCGGGGCACCACGTACAGTGCCCCTAGCCACCCGCCCCCCCGCCACGCCCCCCCCCCGCTACGCCGCCTTCATCCCCGAGCCAACCGCTAAGAACCCTCCGCTCGGGCCCGCCTCAAAAAATATTATTACCCTACGTATGATGGAATTCCACCATCTCAATTCCGGAAGGAAAACCACGCGGAAAACACTCGTTAAGACGGCTTTCTAAAACCCCCCATCACCGGAGCTGGGAGTCGTGTATGATGAGACGCGACTTCCACTCCGGCGTAGCCTAATATACGTTGCAATTTAATTTTTTTTTAACGGAAGGATCGGAAGCGGGTTGCGGGGCCCCGGAGGGAGTGGCGCGGGGAGTCGGCAAACGAGACATTATGGGCACCGCCCTCCGAGGAATACAAGGCGGCGCCGTGTCCCGTCGGATGGCAGGGCGCCGTTGGGGCTCGAAGCCAGGCCCTCGAGACCCAGGGGTTCTCGCGGCCACCCTCCACTCCTGCTCCACCCCCTGCGCGAAGAATGCGTGGTCCTTCAAGCAACATATATCTCTTAGCACTACAATAACAGAAGACGTTTCCTAAACGTTTGTTTAGAATAAGAATGCATGATATGTGATAACACTTCAAATTTGCTAACATTACAAATATACAATATTTAATGTTGTCGAAAGCTCTAAATATGGAAGCCAACCATTGTGAGGAGGCAACTATATTAATTGTAAGACGACTTCATTACTGATTAAACTTATAGAGCAGTGGAAGTAAATATATTTTAAATCGAAACACCATCATATTTACAAGCGTTGCTTTGAGTAATTTAAAAGGCAGAAAATATCACCCACATCAGCCTTTGAACGGCGTGTTCGTGTTGTCGCTACGACTGTCAAAACGAGGCGTTCGTTCACAGTCACTCGGAGGTTCCAGGAGTACTTTCTTTCTCTTCTCTCCCACCCCCCCACTCGCCCGCCGCGCGGCGGCTCGCCCTGCCTGCGCCATTAAGAAAACAACGCGCCGCTCCGCCAGCCCGCTCCGCGTTCACTTTTTAACCCTTGCGGCTTCCCTCACGCTTTTTAAACAAAATTCTACCGACACTCTCGCTCCGGCCGGCGTCGAGGGAGTGAGAGGAGGGTGACAGGGGGGGGGGACTACACCGCACAGCTCCACTCCGCTCCGCTCTGCCCGTCGCGTCGCGTTGTGCTGAATATTAAAATCAATACTAGCGCATTACCTATTCATAAAACTTCATATCGCGGAGAGCGCAGCCACATTAGAAAGAAGATAACGCCTGCGTGGGACGCGGCCCGTGCGCGGCGCGCGGTCGTCGGCAGGAACGCGCGAGCGAGTCGGGGAAGGCGGGAAGGGCCCCTCATATTGTATTACCAGCCTGAATATTTTATACGCTTACACATACATGGAAATGATGGTAATACGGGTACACAGGAAGGGTGGCGCAGGGCACGCCGCTAAGGCGGAGGGCTGGCAGGGTGGGAAGAGACTGGAGGGGTTTTCAAACATCATGCATATGAGGGTTTGCTTATGCGGGACCGTGTTTGCGTTCGAGGGTATAATACGAAGTAGGGAGACGGAGGGGAGGGGGCTCGTAAAAATAGGCACCGCAGTAGACAACCCTGCGAAGGCGCGACCGGCGGTCTTCGGGGTCGCCCAGAACGCGACTGGAGGGGGGGGGATTCAACCAGAGGTCATGGCAGCTCACAACGCCCGCATATTATTATGACGTGGCGCTCATAGCAAAGGCGAATAGATTTGCGAGAAAGTGTTATTACCTTCTAAAGTATACATGGAACAATAAAATTTGTACGGAATTACGATTTTTTCTATCAAATAAAATAAAAAATAATCGAGAGAGTAAAAAGATGTAAAAATTCCAAATTCTAAAATTCTCCTCGAGTATAAACTATTATGGAACACGCTCACGAAAGGAGCAAGCATAATGATTTGCCCTATATTTCTCGTGCATTGCATTAGCACATTTAGTAGCAACGATTTTAAAATAACTTTAAGATGCGCTTTTTATCACCGCTTGAAATATTACATGAAATGTTTAACCATTCTGAACAGACAGAGAGGTTCGAATTTCTGGATGAATTAACTGTCTAATCGACAAACGTTTATACACCACAGCACATCTTGTGTCTTGAAACCTCGTACCGTGCCATGAAGATGTGGTCAAGATATAACCTTTTACGGGCAGATTCGCGTCAATGACCGATAAAGAGAGGAAGATAAAGGAATACGATCGGCCGGGCGCGGGCCACACCCATCCATCTAACTTTGGATTGATCCGGCGGCCGCGGCCCGTCCCAAGACGCTCCGAGGGTGGAGGGGTGGGCGGGTGGCTGGCGGGCCACCAAGGCGCCACCAGTCGCGTCTCCGTGTCGACTCCCCCCGCTGATGCTGCTCCAGTATTTCATTTTAATGGTCCCCGAGGTCCAGGATTCCATTAAAGCGCTCGCCTCCGGGCGCGTCTCCGCCGGCAGCCCCGCCCCCGCCCCGCCCGCCGCCACTCGCCTCCGCTCCCTCCGAGTTTACTTTCGCCAGGCACGACATTAGCCTTTTAGTCCACTCCGGAGGCAGGCCGGCCAAAAAGATCTCCGCTCGAACGCAGGAGGCCGCGGCGGGCGGGCGCTGGAGCAGGGATGATGGCTCGCCCCGCCCGGCCGCCGCAACCCGCCGCGCTTGTCGTCGCCTAATTACTTGCCGTCTCTCCCCCACCCTCGCGGTCACGCGCCCCTGTCACACATCCTCTCTCCTTCTTCCCGGAGCTAAAAGAATTTCGCAATCGCACCTAAGTGCGCCTGCTCCCCCTCGAAATCCCTCCGCCCTTCGCCCCCCCACACTCACCCGCGCTCCAAGCACTTGTTCCAAACAAACCTTTCTCCTAAACGCTCCGCGCTGTTTCTTTCATCTCAGCCCGGCTGATTTCTGACGCGAGCAATTTTTCGAGACGCGAGGTGGCGCGTTGCGACAACAGCCCCCAACCCCCCTCCCCCTCCCCCTCCTCCTAGTGTAATCGGGGAAGAGGGTAAGAAATCATTCTCCCGGGCTGGAACGGTTCGCGAGTCTCACTTACAGGAAATCAGCTCCATTACCGACGCCGTTGCACATTTACCATATTGTGAAACGGGTCGTGACAGCCACGACGCGTACCCAATTGACGTAATTTCGAGTCGTCAGTGCCGCGGCGGGCGGCGATTACAATAAAATTGTATACATGCAATGGGTTACTGTAATTTAACAGTTATGCACTTGTGGCGTCCGAACAGAGGCCGTTTATCCCCATAGTTTTGAAAAGCGGTTACCAAGCGCCGGCTATTAGGTTTGAACGAGGCTTTCACGCGAACGCCGCAATAACTGACCTCTTGCGACAACGCGTCCCTCTCCGCCCCCGTCGCCAGCGGAGGTAAATAGGTAAACGGCGCCAGGGCAAAGCGTCCATTGGAGAAAGGTCGACGCGATACTCTCTGGCTTGTTTCTTATCTACGTTACACAGTACCTCGAAATTGAATGAAATTCTTCAAATGCCGGAAGTTCAAAAATCAGATAACTACTGTAAAGCAGTGGTAGATCCAATGAATCAAGAAAAAAAACTTCGATGCGAAACAGTAGATTCTATAGAATATTCACTTCCTTGGTAAAATTGCACGTTGCCTTTCTTGACGTATGACAAGCATATAGGTTTCGATCGGCGCTTGGGAAATTTTTGTAAACCAGTAAAGGCCTCCAAATTCGTAAAACAGGGTGTAATAAGGACACGCTGGTCGTAATATGATTTATAGCGGGTTAATACTCTACCCCAATTTGGCTGCATAATTCAAGCGACGTGAAGGCTTTCTAATATGGGCGGTGCACGTTCAGGTTTTTCGCCTGAGGAGGAAGAAAGGTAAGTAGAGGCAGTCGCGAGCGGCCAAATGCCCGCGTGCGTCCCCCCATCGCGGTCTCGCCTCTCCGCTCTCTGTCCCAGTCGGCGGCTGCCCCGGGCACCGGAGTGTAATTATAAATTGAAGCTTACGGGCTAAAACCCTTTAAACAAGCGAGGGCGACGAGGGACAGGCTGGCAGGGAGGAGCGAAAATATAATTATCGACGGCGGCTGGAGGGACACGTCGGCCGGCAGACTGGGGAGCTCTGCATGAGAGAGAGAGAGAGAGAGAGAGAGAGAGAGAGAGAGGGGGGGAGGGAGAGAGGCGAGGCCAAGTGGCGCGGAAGATGAGGTAATTGCGCAGATCGCAGCTTCGCGGCAAATCCTATTAAGAGATTTGTTGCCATAGACGCCAGCGGGCGCCGCCGCCGCCGACACAGCGAGTAAACAGGAGCACGCCGGCGCACTGTGCTGGGCACGAGGGGGGGGGAGCCTCTTCCGTTACAAAGAAGCCCATTGTGAAGCTATCATCTCCAGCATTCCTTTCAGCAGAAAACAAGTGTTTCCCCACCCTACCTCTTATCAGGCAAGAACTTTTTTTTTTATTTTTAATTCCTCCGCCGCCGACTAGTTTCGCGGAAGGCAGGTGACTACAAGTGGATCTGGCCGCGAAGTCGGCGCCAGCCGCCCCAAAGTCTCTCGGGGGCCACCACTTACGCAGACACACAGCGCTCCTCTGTGCCTGGCGTATCAGTTAATTACGCTGATAATTAAGGCTTGCGATGCCATCAGGGGGCCTCCCAGCACAAAAATTAAGGAAGAAAATATATTCACAAGAAGGGTTAGTTAGTTTAAGGCGTCAAAGGTCGCGTTTCTGAAGGCACCCGAAAAGACACCCACCATGACTGTGAACACCCAAGCGTGGCAAGAACAGACACAGCAAGCACTGTTGTTTTTTTTACGTCGCTGCGTCGTTGATCCAGTTTTAAGTTCATCTTCGCGTACGATCAGAGATTATTTTCTTGTGAGACGAAAAATAAAATGTCGGAAGTCCAGCAATATGAATTTCGGAAGCTATTCAAAACAATCTGATATTTCGTAATGCATATGAAGTGTGAGAGAGGGATCCTGTAACACTCCTCTGGAAGCACAACCACCTAGTTACGCTAGGGCTGACTCCTTGGATGGTGTGCACGCTAAAGGTCCTTTTCCCATGTAGAAAAGTTTGTGGAAACCAAAACACGAAATCGCCAAACACGAGCATCTTCTTGCCTCGCTGACTTAACGTACACAATTCTAAAAATTCTGCCATGAGCACCGGTGATCCAGGTTTTCTCTGTCTGGTACGTACGAGAACTCTTGCGTTACGTATTAATGCTAAGTTAACATTTTTTACTCATTCCGAAACCCTGGATGAACAGGAGGTTGTCGGACTAGGCCTTAGTAGGTCACAAAAAGTGAAAAAAAAAACTGAATAAAAATTGACTGCGGGATGCAGTCGGGCAATTCCTACGCACGTACCGTCAACTTAATCCCGACGAGCGACTCGGAACTAGAACGGGAGGGACGGCGGGCGACGGCCTGAGACGGCGGGGGACGGTAGGAGATGGTGGGGAACGGTGAAGAACGGTGGGGAATGGCAGGGGAGAGCGAGGAACGGCGGGGAACGGCGGGGGACGGTGGAGGACGGCAGGAGACAGTGAGAGACGTTGACGGATGGCGAGGGACGGCAGGGGAGAGCGATGGACGGCGGGGGACGGTGGGGGGGGGGGATGGGTGACTGTGAGGAGAACGGTAGGGGAACGGGCGAGGGGCGGCGGGAGGAGGGTGGGGGGAAGTGAGACGGTTGGGGACGGCGAGGTCGGTGGGGACAGCAGGGGAGAGCGGGGGACGGGCCAGGCCGAGAAGGGGCCGCGCGAGCGCCGCAGCGCCGGCGCGAAGACGCCTCGCGGAGAGAACGGCGGAAGTCCGGATCTGTGCCTTTTAACTGCGCCGCCTGACCCGGAGGTCGCTCGCTCCGATTACAACCATTACCCGCCTTTCCGAATTAGGCTGTTTCGCTGCAGAAATCGCTTCCTCGGAGGCGCCCCCACGCGCCGGCGGCGCCGGCGGAGGAAGCAGCAGGGGATGCACAGATACGACTGGAGCGCCGCACCACTTCCCCGAGTGTTCGCCGTCCGCTCCAGCGCGTCTCGCCGCGTTTACAAGCTATTTGGAGTCAGTAAAATGATAATGCTTCAAAAAAGAAGGGGAGGAAAGAGACGGCGAGGGGCGCGGCGTTGACGGGCTCGGGAGCGGGCGGGGGAAGAATTTCGCGGCGAAGCGAGGCGCGGGCCCACGCTCGGCGCCGTTCACGCCCCGCCGGGCTCAGCCGCGCGACAGACGCCTCGCAGCGCCGTCGGCCAGCGTGCGAACGCGAGCGAGGCGGTCGGCCCCAGGGGGCGTTGGCACGCGGCGGATTTCCATTGGGAGGCCCTGTCGTCCCCACGTAAACATAATTGAAAGGTCGGGTTACGTCTCAGGTGAAGAGATGTTGCTCAATGGAAACATCCTTCAATCCGAAGATGTATTTTCAATCACGTTCAAGTTCCATGAACAGAAAAATATCGTTCTTAGAATCGATGTATTGGGTAGCAAGTATCCTGGAAAGGACAGATGAGGCGAAGGTCTATTAAGAGGAGATTCTATACGTTTCCGCCTGACCAAGGCAAAGCTCATCAAGGAAAAAAGCTTTGAGCAATAGAAAGCCTTAGTCTTTTATTGTGTAAAGAGTGTGTGTTTGCAGCGAATATTTCATTCAGTTTTTTTGTGGAGTAAGGTTCTTGAGTTGGATGCGATGCGTGAAATAAAATGGTGTTAAGGTTTTTCCTGGCAATGCGTGAAAAATGCAATCTAATGCAGCTGTGCTTACTAACAGATAAAGAAAGAGACCAGAGAATGAAAGTTGCGAAGGACTCGCTTCAAAGAGTTGGACAATCTAGTTTGTTCATTCGCCTCTACAACCCCTTTATAGAACCACCTCGATTCTACTACTAATACTAGTAACAAGTCTTTAGTGTGGCTCGAACTACAAATCAAGATTAGTCACTAAAAATCTTAAGCAGATACATTAACTCACAGAGAAAATTCGCATAAAGATGGCACCATTTCCATTAATTGCAGAAATAATTTGACAACCTACTTCTCGAGTTGTCGTCAGCCAAGAACACCAATCCGCACACCACTCTGTTACAGAGCAAGCCGATAGGCCTTCGAAAACACAACACACGAGCCCACGAGCCAGCCCGCTGCATGAGCGCGCGATAAAATGCGACGGTGCGCCTTTAATTTGTTCCGAGCGCAGCCTATCGCGATGGATACCCTACCTGTCTTACGACGGCTTCAATACTCGCGGTCCTCGACAGGAAGATATTTCAACGCTGCCCCCACCTCGCGCCGGGCCACGCCTGCCGTCTTCTTTGTTCGCCGCTGCCGCTCCGTCGCAGGTGATCGTCGCAACAAAAAAAAGCGCCACGCGGCTTCGCTTGCTTTCCTTATTCCGCGTCGTAAAACCGGATAGGGGCCGCGGCGCTGCTCTATACATCTTTATGCAACTCCGTTGGAGACAAGCTTGCGAGGGCTCACACACGCCCTTGTTTATCTTTATTTCCGATAAGGAATTCAGCTATTTACGGCAGCGGTAATTAAGTTGCCACGGGCGTTTATGGCTGGCGCAGGGGACGCCGGACGCCGGTGTGAGCTCTAAGGAGTGTGAGACGATCGATAATGCCCCTCGCGAGAACATCCGGCGGCCAGAAGAGCAAGAGGTGTCGAAGTCGGGCAGTGCGATACGATGTACTTAGGATGAGCATGCAGCGTAACAGCATAATAACGAAATGGCAATCACGGAATTAAGAATAGTAATGCATGGAATAATGAGAAGATCCCCAAGTGTGTTCATAAATACGAGAATACGAACGAACCTTATATATTTCGTATACTATTATTATTACATTTCCGTTATTACTAGAATTATTATTATTATTATAAACATGGCATTACAGTCGGAAATATGTTTCCACAGCAGAAAATATCCAGACCAGTGACTTTGTTACTGAGTAACAATATGTTGAATAATTAAATTTGTTCAAAGAATTGTTCATTCCGATATTATTATTCGATTTTCTTTTCTCATTATTATTATTATTATCATCATAATTATTATTATCATTATTATTATCATTATTATTATCATATATTATCATTATTATTATTATTAATATTATTATTATTGGTTGTTGTTCACTGTGGCTACTGAGAGCCTGAATACTCACATGACTTACATCCGACACTTTGGAGTATCACAAACTGACACAATACTTTCGCTAAAAACGGGAACGCCAACCATATATCTCAAAATCCGAATTGCGAATTTTAGCCCAACCTCGAATGCGTTGATGGTGCAGATGCATCCACCGGCGCCCGCAGGGGTGTTTCCCCTCGATGTGGCGCCGCGCGGCGTCGCGTCGCGTGCGGTTGTCACGGGCAGCGGGGCGCAGAGCGCGTCCGAGAAGCGTGTGCGACGTGGGGCGGCGTGACGAGAGGTGCGGGCGGGGGCCGGGGTGCGTCGCGGCGGCCAGCGACTGGCGGCCACCGACGCCGACGGCGCAGGCGGTACTATCGAGGCGGATACCACCCCCAGCACGTGGCCGCCGCTCGCCTCGAGACTACTCCGGGCCGTCGCGCCGCGCGGTTGCTTTCAAGCGCCTTCCTCCCATGCGCATCGCTGCTTCTCGCCGGCCGTGATCTTTAACCCTCGCTTCCTAGCTAGATATTTTTCTACTTTTGCTGGCTGGCTGTCTTTTGCCCCACTATATTTAATTTCTCTCAATTCAAATAAATTATTCATGTTAAACATTTGGCATTAATGTAAGTTAATGATTAATGTATATGGATTAAGGATTATAGTTGTTCCTGCCTCTCAGTCCAATGAAGGTAACGGTTTATTTTAATTAAAGTTTAAATAAATATTCAAAAACCTTTTATTTTTTTTAAATCCAAGTTTTTCGTGCTCAAAATAACAGTATTCTGACTTATCTTTTAATCGGAGGGAGAAAGGGATTTTTAAAAATGTTGTTGCACGTTTTAAAATTGTTGTAGATAGGGTAGACAGATTTAAATAGACAACTAATGTCATTCAGTAAGCACAACTAGTTAGACGTTTTAATAATTTGTATGAGGCATATATTTATGAAGTATTTAATATATTAAATATGTAAAAATAAACCGCTAAGAGTATCTAACTATTATAAAAGCTGAGAGGCAATAAAAAACTGGATTATTTTTTAAAACCATTCATAACTTTAAAAAAATATTTTGTATGAGTATTCGATATTGTACCAATCAGTAAACGTAGGATTTAATGTGATACCATCTGAAGAAATCCATCCTCCTTAACTCCTGGCCCGTCAAGACTGTGCGTCAGACATAAAGCTCCGCCAAACATTCCCACTATCAACGCTGGCATCCCCCGCTCCCCCCCCCCCCGATCGTAAACGGGAAGGCAGCGTCAGCGAGGGCAAACGGAGGGAAGCGGCGCGCCCGGCGAAGTGACGGGGGGCAGACAGCGCGACGCCGACGTGGGTGCGCGCCGGAACGGTGGAGACTAGGCTGCGGGGCATCGGGTTCGTGCGAACACGCCGCGTCAGTGCGCGAACAACGCCCCGCCCTCCCGCGGGCAACGGCTCGCGGACCACTGCGGCGAGTGTGGGCAACCACGCCAGGTGGGGGGTTTCGAACACCCGATACCCACTAGGAGGCACGGATAAATTGCTCACTTAACTACTGGCGTTCAGTAGGAATGCCGCATCCCTTGAATTTCAATGAATGCTTTTATACGGTTGCTATGGCAAATGGAGTAGCGTTATGTAAATTGTGTTGTTTGCTTTTCCTTTAAAAGTTTAACTTAGAGTTTCTCCTAGGCTTACGAACGTAGCCTAACAAAAAAACGGTGGATACACTCACGGGAAGTGATATCAATCTGATGACAACGCAATTGGAGAAATTTTAAAAGAGTCTGGAAATTGGGAGGTAAAGAGAAACCTGGCAAACGGACCCAGTCACATGCACCAACGGGCCTTTTTGAATCCAGGCCAGAAGGTGCAAAGCTGGCGTGCTTTCTGTTTCGCTGCGGGCGCTGTTTTTTTTTTTGTTGTATAACAAAGTATTCCTAAGAAATGTTAAACCTTCATGCAACTAATTCCATACGTTGGTGTATTTATTAGAAACCAAAATAAATGAGTGGAAGTCGTGGCATAATTTTCCTCATACATTTGAATAGACTATCAGGAACACCCATGCTGGTTACGAGAGAAACAATGCGTCAGCTCCTTCCAAAACAGTAAGTAATCTAATACATGCATAGACTTTAAGATGAAGCCCAATTGCTTTTCGTGTACCAGAGACCCATCAAGCCACGATTCTGAATGGACACAGCCCACGGCTGCTGTCGAGAATCTCATAAGAAGATTTCTCCTCATGTGAAGAATCGGCAGATCTTCTTGTTCCGACGGCCAGTCCAACACTACAACTGAGTTCTAGAAGAATAAGAAGAACAAGGAAAAGAAAGGCAAAGAAAGGCCAAACTCTATTCTGTTAGTCATTAATCGCATTTAACAAAAACATCAAGATGCTATTTGAACCATCGCCCAGGGTGATGTGGGCGGAGAGCCGTGTGGCGAAAAACGGGATCCAGCCAGCGTGACGGCGTGACTGTGAGGTACGGCTCCGCCTGCATCGGCTGGAGAGGGTCGTCGCCTCGACCCACCCCGGCCCGCCCGCCCGCCGCCCCCGCCCCGCCCCGCCGCGCCGCTGCCGCGCCAACCCCAACGCGAGACACTGGCGACGGCGAGTTGGTCGCTCCCAACGCAACCTCTTAGATGGCAATTTGCTACACCTCCTCCTCATTCGCCACACGCTGAAGATCAATTTGCTGACTGTGATGCATAATATATCTTTAATTAGGTTGATTTCACGAAATTTTTAGATCTAGTGAGAAGTAGTTTCTTAAGCTTTAATGAGTTATGGATGGAATTATTGGATCAGAACTCATATGATTAATTTGGGAAAAAACGAATTGCATCAATTTACTGTGTCATGTTTACGAACACTTGCATTCAGAATGCATGGTATATATTTAAGTTAGAGAACTTAAGTCATTCGTTATTGAGGTATCCTACTCGTTTATAAAGTTCATTAATCACCACGTTTCATTAATAAGCGTGGAATGAACACAAGTTCCTGGGAAGAGACAAGACTTTATACTACGATAATGCGACGACAAAAGTAAATTTACGACAATTTCGTTATTAACTGAAATTCAATTCAAAAAATCTACAAATATTATGCAATACCGCAGCCAAACTAGCCTATTCTATAAGCACGAATGAAGGCAAGGGCGGGCGAGCTGCGGGGGCGGGGCGAACGGCGTCGAGGTTGTCGCGTCAAAGCGAAGCGGACGGGCGGGGTACTAAATAGTCGCGCACCGCTCGGAATGCCTGACTGTCGCCCGACGCGCTGCCAACTGCACGCTGCTTTGCGTCACTTGGGGACAGCTCTGTCTTTTCGGTGGGTTGAAAGGTTGCTGCAATGCACAAACTGTGCTTAATAGAATCGATTAATTCAAGTGCAGAAATTCAAGACGTGATTGATCAAGTAATCTAATTTGACTTCATTTCAAAACTTATGGGAAGTTTTGTGTTAGAATGTTACACATTTAAATACTCTATTCTTATCAAAAATAATCTGGAAGTGGAGGATTGGATCAAAGAAACTGAAAACAAAAAATTCTGTTGAAAGCATGAATACAAAGAAAGCAAATTGAACAGATTTCTTTTTTCATATGAAATATCCATGTAAGTAAAACATTGACTCGATGTCGCATCTTTTCGATGGTTTTCATAAAATCATTGATTTATGTCACCATTTTTAAAGCTTTTTTTAACGTCCATGTTTTTTGTTCGTGTTGAATATTTAATTTTAGTTAAAAGGGGTACATTTATCAAAAAGCTTGTAATAATTTTGATTGCATAAATTGATTATTCTTCAGACCATCTGGAACAAGAGTAAATAATTAAAAAATAGGGGTTTCTCGATTAATGCAGTCTATATTATTTTTGAATTTCGAATAGATAAAATTTTTGTTAATTGTCTTTGATAATTTGTTGACTTTTTTATACTTCTGACTTTTATTGGGTCAATTAATCGCAATTAAATTAATAGAAAAATATTATTACAATAATATAAATAAATAATATAAAATCGATTACGTCAAATTCTTTCGCGGTTAATATTTTTGAAATTTAAACGTTATACACGGCTAAAGGTTATAAAAACATTCATAGTTTTCTAGCAATGTTTTATTAACATTGCTTTTTTTTAACATTTATTTAAAGTTCGATTATTAAAACTTCGATGTTTCGTTGGTGACGTACATCACTATTTCAAGCGCAATCTGGAGGGCTGCAAGGTGTCGGGCGGGCGGGGCGTGGCGGGGGGGTGGATGGGCGGCTGGGGCGGGTGGCATGGCCGGGGCGGGAAGGGGCGGGGCGGGCGGTGGAAGCGCCTGGGCGTTGGGGGCGGACGGGCGAGCGGCAAAGGTAATGAGAGCGCACGGACTAAACGCGTGCTGGACGTCCGCGCCCCGCGGACGTCCGTGATTAGCGCCGGCGGCCAGCAGAGCGCGCGACGCGTCGCCGCGGGCCACCTGACCTCGCGACTCCCGCCGCCACCTCACTCGCTTGGCCACGCCTCGCGCGCAGCAGCTGCAGCAATGATATTGTGCTGCGTTCTATAACTTATTGTAAGAATTTAAAATGCTCTTTGGTTCGTTCGATCGTTCAGAAACTCAGAAAATTAAATGGACCTTTCATTAACACGAAGTTTTATGCAAACTTCACCTCCCAAGCTCCTTATTTCTATCTTGGGTTCGTAATGCTCGCGTACCCACGATTAATTCAGATATATAATCACAGACTCAAACAGCTTAATTCCTAAAACTGCAAAATAATTAATAAGAACAGCCTTCAGATCTCGCTTCTTTAACTATCAATGTATTTAGTTGTGCCACAGTAAAAAAATAAAATAAAAGAAGAGAAATAGAAGAAGAAAGAGAAGAAGAAGAAGAAGAAAGAAGAAGAAATCGAGAGCGGCAGATGGCTCAGCGCGCCGAGCCTCTCTAGCGTCTACTTCACGCCCTCTGGGCCCCCCGGCGCCGTCGTTTGGCCAAGGCTGGCGCTGCGCGACCAGACAACATAAAACACTAGCAAGCGAGGAATCCGGCGGCGCGCCGGAAACAGAGAAACATTGTTTTGGAAGGAAAAAAGAGGCCCGCGCGTGTACATTAAACGCAATCGAGCCGCGCCCGAGGGCGCGATGGGCCGTCACCCCGGCACTCGGCCGGCGAGCCTGACTCATCGGGCCGGCAGCGCAAAGGCAATCTAAAGACACCACAATCCTCTACGCTCTCCGACGCCAGAGCATTTACATCCCGATCGTTTCCAGGCCTCTGTTATAAATACCGACTAGGATCTAACTTAAAACAAATTTCGCCCTAAGGCTGCTTTTTATAAGCGTATCGAATAAATTGAAAACTTTAACGTCAACCTTTTTCTTGTTTTATTTTATCGGTCGATGCGTTTAGAACTTTTTCTGTTTTTTTTTATATTAGCATCTCAAGCCGTGTTTGTTCACACTCGTTCAATTCAGCTGATTGATAGTCACTTAATGTTTTTAAAAGATCCCCGCTGCAGCTAAAGGAGAGCTCGGTGTCGTTCGTTTAAAACAATAAACGGCGTCGGAGGGGCTGGCGCGATGCCGGAGAAAGCGGTAGGCTCCCTTTTGGCGGAATCTGTGTCTCGTTCGTGCTACCGACTCGCATTTATGTTTTTTTATTGGTTAAGCTTTGCGCGATTTAATGTGGAACAGAATGTTCTGGAAAGGACACTATGCACTACAATAAGAAATTTCCATCATAAGTGTTTTTACTCTTAAACTAGTCGTTAAGCACTATTAAATAGTTTGCGTTCTTTCAATGACATTATCCTATTTGAATCGATTTCCTGTAATTATTATAGGAGGCTTGTCATATTACAGAATAAAATATGTACTTCGGATATTACAAGTTGCTAAAAATTGAACACAATCATGCGAAATACCTTAGAATAATTCTTGGGTTTATTTACCGAAACCTCTTGACGTAAATCAGCTGTTCAGCGGTTTTATCCACTCGGGAGCTTGAAACGACATAGTGACGTTACAGCTTCGCAATTGGATGACACGCGCAAGCAGCTGGTTTAACGTCAATCGCTAATTAAATAGTACTATACAATGAAGTTCAACTTTTGAACCATCAGAAGCTGACAGGAAGACATTGCAATATGAATGGCAAAGAAAATTAGATGCATTGGTTAACGAGTCGTCACTACGTGAAGTTTATAGTGAGCTCGCGAGTCAGCGCATTTCACATATGGCAGAGATACAGTCGCCATCGACCTCCTTCTCTGCGGACTCTTCCGACAAGCGGGAAAACTGCCCCTCCCCCACCACACCTCGCCGCCACCGCCCCGCCGCGCCCCTGCGTCCGTCCCGTCCGTCCGCCGAGCGAACTGCGTTACAGCAGGCGTGACGAACACAGAGCTCACGAGACGATTTTAATAGTTCCTTCTGCCGCGCGCGACACGTGCCGCCGCGGCGTTAACGCGGCGCCGGTCGGGAGCGAATCACAATTAACGGGCCGCGGGGAACGCGCTGCTCGGGCACGCCAAGGCCCTCGCGCGCCCGAGCCTCGACGGCATTTCACTTGCTCGACTATCGCCATCTTCCTCGTTCGACCTGCTAGTTCATATACATAAAAAAAAAAAACTCTCATCCGACTAGCATAACAAGGAAGTATCCATACGAAAATTCGGGAAATTAAGAATTACTTCCGGCGGGATGGCCTTGATTTTCTGAATCCTACATTCTTATTCGAGAAATATTTTCAGACCTAAAGACTACACATAGATGTGAGGTGCTGCATGGTTTCTTAACGGCGTAACAGTGCAAGTTACCTTTAAGTATAATTGATAACCTCAATCATCGCATGTGTGTAGGTTGCAATTTAAATTGGATTTAGGATTCTAGGGATATAAAAGCTGACAATATATATTTTATTTAAATACTTGCTCGATCTTTAATGAGTCGTGTGGATTTAAGGTTGTTAGAATTGTGAAGAATAGTCAATGATATACAGATCCTTCGCTCTTTTTTCTTTCCTTCGAGAAATTGAATTACAACACAGTAAGAAAACACATAATTAACGAAATTGCTTGGAAAGTTTTTAGGCAACATAAAAAATGTCAATGTGGCTTATTTCCCGCTTAAACGACAGGAGCGTGTGTATGAAATTGAAAGAAAACAGAAAAACAGAAACAAGGAGAAGAGAGAGCGAGAGGAGAGAGAGAGAGAGAGAAAGCGAAGAAGGCAGAAGGAGGAGAGAAGACGAAGAAGACGTCCAATATCACGGGGCTGCAACGAGCCGCGCCCCCGCCGGGCAGCCGTGCCGCGGAAGAGGCTAATCCGGCGGCGGCGCGGGGTCGCCGCGCGAACTTTCGTGCAAATCCGGAAGTTCCCGCGCGCATCACCAGGCGCGATTGTGGCGCCGGGCGGCGGCGGAGGCGGGGGCGGAAACGTGCACCAGCCGGCGCCAACGCGACGCTCACAACGGCGAGGCTGCTTCGCTGCGGAGCAACTCCCACTACGCACCGTAAAGCTGGTGGGGGGGCGGTGTAGGTGACGGCGAGCGAGTTGAGTCCGCCGCTTCGCCTTCGCGCGCGTGTGGGTAGGTTCGCGCAGCGGAGCACGCTCACGATAAATGGGGGCCTCTGTCATACTGCGTCACGACGCGAACCGATCTTCCTTGCGTGAACGTGCAGTATGGCTTTCACAAGTGAATCGTTTATTTCGAAACCCATCAATCGCCAAAATTCTAATTCACCATTAGCGGATAATTATTCTTCAAGAGAATAACACATCCTTTAGTGCATATTTATATGAAACATATTTCTTTATCGAATGCTTAAATAAATAAAAATATTTTGAAATTTCAGAAAATTGGGATTTTTTTTCGGTTTGCGGAAATAATGAATCATTTTGAAAATTATTTTGTAGTACAGATTGACGAGCTAAGGATACGTAAGGTTCCATCAGATTTTTTGTTTTATAAACTGAACGTTTGTGTCCAGTGAACACTCCACAGACTCTTGAAATAAATTTTTAAGTACATAATAATAAATAATATGAAATATAAAATTTAACCAAAAACTTAACGTCTTAAAGTCGCTGCAAAGATAGTAATCATTCATGTTGTTCATTAGTGCACAAAGACAATTCATTTTTTGATTGATATTATGCTCTTCCTCAGAAAAAAAATTTTGTAAATAATGTACTTTACAAACTTCAAGCTTGTGTTTCTCTGAACGCTAGAAATTTTGGACACACAATATGTATACACTAATCATTGATGTATGTCTGATAAAACTTATATCGTAAAATTTATCTAGTACACAAGATTCGACTAGGTTTCAATTATTACACAGAGGAAAAAAGTTTCGTGTTTCAACAAAGTCCAAATGGAAATTCAGTATTAAACGTAGACAAAACAGCGACACCATCGAGTAAAATCGTCCAATCTATTCCGTTCACAACGAATCTGCGGGTCTGTTTCGCTTTGGCCCT
>BOPP01000106.1:1033405-1045121 GCA_017312745.1 Gryllus bimaculatus
TCAGTAATGCGATATGGTGCTGAGAGAGGATGCCTCTGTAACACTTCCGCTCTGGAAGCACAACCACCAGTTACGCACGGTGACTCCTTTGATGGTGGTGCACGCTAAAGGTCATTTTCCCATGTAGAAAGTTTTGTGGAAACAAAACACGAAATCGCCGAGCACGAGCATCTTCTTGCCGTCGCTGTACTTAACGTAACAATTCTAAAATTCTGCCATGGAGCACCGGGGTGATCCAGGTTTTCTTCTGTCTGGTAACGTACGAGAACTCTTTGCGTTAGGTATTATGGCTAAGTTAAACATTTTTACTCATTCCGAAACTGGATGAACAGGAGCTTGTCGGACTAGCTTAGTAGGTCACACAAAGTGAAAAAAAACTGAATAAAAATTTGACTGCGGGATGCGTCGGCCATTCCTACGCACGTACCGTCAACTTAATCCCGACGAGCGACTCGGAACTAGACGGGAGGACGGCGGGCGGAAACGCCTGAGACGGCGGGGGACGGTAGGAGATGGTGGGGAAGGTGAAGAAGCGGTGGGGAATGGCAGGGGAGAGCGAGGAAACGGCGGGGAACCGGCGGGGACGGTGGAGGAACGGAGGAAGACAGTGAAGAGACGTTGAGACGGATGGCGAGGGATCGGCAGGGGAGAGCGATGAACGGCGGGGGAGGTGGGGGGGGGGGATGGGTGTGACTGTTGGGAGAACGGGGTAGGGGACGGCGAGGGGTCGGCGGAGGCGGTGTGGGAGCGAATGGTGGAGACGGTGGGGGACGGCGAGGTCGGGTGGGGAGCAGCAGGGGGAAGAAGCGGGGGTACGGGCGCTGTGGGGGCGCCGGGGCGGCAAGTGCGGCCGCCGCCCAGGCCGAGAAGGGGCCGCGCGAGCGCCGCAGCGCCGGCGCGAAGACGCCTCGCGGAGGAGAACGGCGGAAGTCCGGATCTGTGCCTTTTACTGCCGCCGCCTGACCCGGAGGTCGCTCGCTCCGATTACACACCATTACCGCCTTCCGAATTAGGCTGTTTCGCTGCGAAATCGCTTCCCGCGGGCGCCCCCACGCGCCGGCGGCGCCGGCGGAGGAAGCAGCAGGGGGATGCCACGATACGACTGGCAGCGCCGCACCGCCTTCCCCGAGTGTTCGCCCGTCCGCTCCACGCGCCGTCTCGCCGCGTTTTACAAGCTATTTGGAGTCAGTAAAATGATAATGCTTCAATAAAAGAAGGGGAGGAAAGAGACGGGCGAGGGGCGCGGGCGGTTGACGGCGCCTCGGGGAGCGGGGCGGGGCGAAGATTTCGCGGCGAAGCGAGGCGCGGGCCCACGCCTGCCGCGCCGTTCACGCCCCCGCCCGGGCTCAGCCCCGCGCGACAGACGCCTCGCCAGCGCCGTCGGCCAGGCGGCGAACGCGAGCGAGGGGCGGCGGCCCAGGGGGGCGTGGCACGCGGCGGATTTCCATTCGGAGGCCCTGTCGTCCCCACGAAACAAATTGAAGGTCGGGGTTACGTCTCCAGGTGAAGAGATGTTGCTCAATGGAAACATCCATTCAATCCCGTAAGATGTATTCAAATCACAGGTTCAAGTTCCATGAACAGAAAAATATCGTTCTTGATCGATGTATTGGGTAGCAAGTATCCTGGAAAGGACAGATGAGGCGAAGGTCTATCACAGAGGAGATTCTATACGTTTCCGGCCTGACCAAGGCAAAGCTCATCAAGGAAAAAAGCTTTTGAGCAATAGAAAGCCTAGTCTTTTATTGTTGTAAAGATGTGTGTTTGCAGCCGATATTTCATTCAGTTTTTTTGTGGAGTAAGGTTCTTGAGTTGGATGCGATGCGTGAAATAAAATGGTGTTAAGGTTCTTCCTGGCAATGCGTGAAAAATGCAATCTAATGCAGCTGTGCTTACTAACCAGATAAAGAAAGAGACCAGAGAATGAAAGTTGCGAAGGACTCGCTTCAAAGAGTTGGACAATCTAGTTTGTTCATTCCGCCTCTACAACCCCTTATAGAACCCACCTCGATTCTACTACTAATACTAGTAACAAGTCTTTAGTGTGGCTCGAACCTACACATCAAGATTAGTCACTACAAACTCTTAAGCAGATACATTAACTCACAGAGAAAATTCGCATAAAGATGGCACCATTTCCATTAATTGCAGAAATAAAATTTGACAACCCACGTTCTCGAGTTGTCGTCAGCCAAGAACACCAATCCGCACACACTCTGTTACAGAGCAAGCCGATAGGCCTTCGAAAAACACAACACACGAGCCCACGAGCCAGCCGCTCGCCCATGAGGCGCGCATACAAATGCGACGGTCGCCCTTTAATTTGTTCCGAGCGCAGCCTATCGCGATGGGATACCCTACCCTGTCTTACGACGGCTCTCAATACTCGCGGTCCTCGACAGGAAGATATTTCAACGCTGCCCACGCCACCTCCGCCGCCGCGGCCACCGCTGCCGTCTTCTTTTGTTCGCCCGCTGCCGCTCGCTCGCAGGTGATCGTCGCAACAAAAGAAAAGCGCCACGCGCTTCCGCTTGCTTTCCTTATTCCCGCGTCGTAAAACCGGAATAGGGGCCGCGGCGCTGCTCTAAATAACATTTTATGCAACTCCGTTGGAGACAAGCTTGCGAGGGCTACACACACGCCCTTGTTTATCTTTATTTCCGATAAGGAATTCAGCTATTTACGGCAGCGGTAATTAAGTTTGACACGGGCGTTTATGGCTGGCGCAGGGGACGCCGGACGCCGGTGTGAGCTCTAAGGAGTGTGAGACGACTCGATAATGCCCCTCGTCGAGGAAACATCCGGCGGCCAGAGAGCAAGAGGTATCGAAGTCGGGCAGTGCGTACGATGTACTTAGGATGAGCATGCAGGTAACAGCATAATAACAGAAATGGCAATACAGGAATCTAAGAATAATAATGCAAGGAATAATGAGAAGATCCCCAAATGTGTTCATAAATACGAGAATACGAACGAACTTATATATTTGTATACTATTATTATTACATTTCCGTTATTACTAGAATTATTATTATTATTATAAACAATGGCAATTACAGTCGGAAATATGTTCCACAGCAGAAAATATCCAGACAGTGACTTTGTTACTGAGTAATCAATATGTCTGAATAATTAAATTTGTTCAAAGAATTGTCATTCCGATATTATTATTCGATTTTCTTTTTCTCATTATTATTATTATTATCATCATAATTATTATTATCATTATTATTATCATTATTATTATCATTATTATTATCATTATTATTATTATTAATATTATTATTATTGTTGTTGTTACTGTTGCTACTGAAGAGACTGAATAACTCACATGACTTTACATCCGACACTTCGGAGTATCAAAACTGACACAACCTTTCGCTAAAAACGGAACGCAACATCTAATTCACAATCCGAATTCGAATTTAGCCCAGACCCTCGCAAACGTTGAGGCTGCAGATGCCATCCACCGGCGCCCGTCAGGCGGTGTTTCCCCTCCGATGTGGCGCCGCGCGGCGTCGCGTCGCGTGGCGGTGTCACGGGCCAGCGGGGCGCAGAGCGCGTCCGAGAGCGTCGCGACGTTGGCGGCGGCGTGACGAGAGGTGCGGCGGCGGCGGGTGCGTCGCGCGGCCACGCCTGGCGGCCACCGAAACGCGCACGGCGCACGCGGTATATGAGGCGGAACCCAACCCCAGCCCCGTGGCCCGCTCGCCCTCGCCGCCTCCGTCGCCACTGCGCCCTTTCACTCCCCATGCATCGCTGCTTCTCGCCGGCCGTGATCTTTAACCCCTCGCTTCCTAAGCTAGATATTTTTCTACTTTTGCTGGCTGGGTCTGTTTTGCACCCACTATATTTTTTCTCAAATTAAATAAATTAATTCTGTTAAAACATTTGCATTAATGTAAGTTAATGATTAATTATATGGATTAAGGATATAGTTGTTCCTGCTCTCAGTCAATGAAGGTAACGTTTATTTTAATTAAAGTTTTAAAATATATTCAAAACTTTTATTATTTTTTAAATCCAAGTTTTCCTCAAATATAACAGTATTCTGACTTAATCTTTTAATCGGGAGGGAGAAAGGGATTTTTAAAAATGTTGTTGCACGTTTTAAAATTGTTGTAGATAGGGTAGACAGGATTTAAATAGACACTAATGTCATCAGTAAAGCACAACTAGTAGACGTTTTATATTTGTATGAGGCTATATTTTGAAGTATTTAATATATTAAATATGTAAAAATAAACCGCTAAGAGTCATCTAACTACTTATAAAAGCTGAACGGGCAAATACAAAAACCATCGGAATTATATTTTAAAACCATTCATAACTTTAAAAAAAATATTTTGTATGAGTATTCGTATTGTACCCAATCAGTAAACGTAGGATTAATGTGATACATCCAGAATCCATCCTCCTCTAACTCTGCCCGTCCAACTGTGCGTCGACATAAAGCCTCCGCCAAACATTCCCACTATCAACGCCTGCATCCCCCCGCTCCCCCCCCCCCCGATCGTCAAACGGGAACAGCGTCAGCGAGGGCAAAGAGGGCAAGCGGCGCGCCGGCGAAGTGACGGGGGCAGACATCCGCGACGCCGACGTGGCGTGCGCGCCCGAAGGTGCGGTGGCTGCAGGGGCAATCGGGTTCGTGCGAACACGCCGCGGTCGTTCGCGAACAAACGCCCCGCCTCCCGGGGCAACGGCTCGGCGGACCACTGCGGCGGTGTGGGCACCACCCAGGTGGGGGGTTCGAACACCCATACACACAGGAGGCACGGTCAAATATGTCACTTACTACTCGTTCAGTAGGAATGCCGCATCCCTTGAATTTCAATGATGGCTTTTATACGGTTGCTATGCAAATGGAGTAGCGTTATAAATTGTGTTGTTTTTTCTTTAAAAGTTTAACTAGAGTTTCTCTAGCTACAACGTCAGCCTAACAAAAACGGTGGATACACTCACGGGAAGTGATATCAATCTGATGACAACGCAATTGGAGAAATTTTAAAAGAGTCTGGAAATTGGGAGGTAAAGAGAAACCTGGCAAACGGACCCAGTCACATGCACCAACGGGCCTTTTTGAATCCAGGCCAGAAGGTGCAAAGCTGGCGTGCTTTCTGTTTCGCTGCGGGCGCTGTTTTTTTTTTTGTTGTATAACAAAGTATTCCTAAGAAATGTTAAACCTTCATGCAACTAATTCCATACGTTGGTGTATTTATTAGAAACCAAAATAAATGAGTGGAAGTCGTGGCATAATTTTCCTCATACATTTGAATAGACTATCAGGAACACCCATGCTGGTTACGAGAGAAACAATGCGTCAGCTCCTTCCAAATACAGTAAGTATCTAATAACATCGATAGACTTTAAGATGAGCCCAACATTGCTTTTCGTGTACCAGACGACCCATCACAGCCACGATTCTGAATGGACACAGCCCACGGCTGCTGTCGAGAATCTCATAAGAAGATTTCTCCTCATGTGAAGAATCGGCAGATCTTCTTGTTCCGACGGCCAGTCCAACACTACAACTGAGTTCTAGAAGAATAAGAAGAACAAGGAAAAGAAAGGCAAAGAAAGGCCAAACTCTATTCTGTTAGTCATTAATCGCATTTAACAAAAACATCAAGATGCTATTTGAACCATCGCCCAGGGTGATGTGGGCGGAGAGCCGTGTGGCGAAAAACGGGATCCAGCCAGCGTGACGGCGTGACTGTGAGGTACGGCTCCGCCTGCATCGGCTGGAGAGGGTCGTCGCCTCGACCCACCCCGGCCCGCCCGCCCGCCGCCCCCGCCCCGCCCCGCCGCGCCGCTGCCGCGCCAACCCCAACGCGAGACACTGGCGACGGCGAGTTGGTCGCTCCCAACGCAACCTCTTAGATGGCAATTTGCTACACCTCCTCCTCATTCGCCACACGCTGAAGATCAATTTGCTGACTGTGATGCATAATATATCTTTAATTAGGTTGATTTCACGAAATTTTTAGATCTAGTGAGAAGTAGTTTCTTAAGCTTTAATGAGTTATGGATGGAATTATTGGATCAGAACTCATATGATTAATTTGGGAAAAAACGAATTGCATCAATTTACTGTGTCATGTTTACGAACACTTGCATTCAGAATGCATGGTATATATTTAAGTTAGAGAACTTAAGTCATTCGTTATTGAGGTATCCTACTCGTTTATAAAGTTCATTAATCACCACGTTTCATTAATAAGCGTGGAATGAACACAAGTTCCTGGGAAGAGACAAGACTTTATACTACGATAATGCGACGACAAAAGTAAATTTACGACAATTTCGTTATTAACTGAAATTCAATTCAAAAAATCTACAAATATTATGCAATACCGCAGCCAAACTAGCCTATTCTATAAGCACGAATGAAGGCAAGGGCGGGCGAGCTGCGGGGGCGGGGCGAACGGCGTCGAGGTTGTCGCGTCAAAGCGAAGCGGACGGGCGGGGTACTAAATAGTCGCGCACCGCTCGGAATGCCTGACTGTCGCCCGACGCGCTGCCAACTGCACGCTGCTTTGCGTCACTTGGGGACAGCTCTGTCTTTTCGGTGGGTTGAAAGGTTGCTGCAATGCACAAACTGTGCTTAATAGAATCGATTAATTCAAGTGCAGAAATTCAAGACGTGATTGATCAAGTAATCTAATTTGACTTCATTTCAAAACTTATGGGAAGTTTTGTGTTAGAATGTTACACATTTAAATACTCTATTCTTATCAAAAATAATCTGGAAGTGGAGGATTGGATCAAAGAAACTGAAAACAAAAAATTCTGTTGAAAGCATGAATACAAAGAAAGCAAATTGAACAGATTTCTTTTTTCATATGAAATATCCATGTAAGTAAAACATTGACTCGATGTCGCATCTTTTCGATGGTTTTCATAAAATCATTGATTTATGTCACCATTTTTAAAGCTTTTTTTAACGTCCATGTTTTTTGTTCGTGTTGAATATTTAATTTTAGTTAAAAGGGGTACATTTATCAAAAAGCTTGTAATAATTTTGATTGCATAAATTGATTATTCTTCAGACCATCTGGAACAAGAGTAAATAATTAAAAAATAGGGGTTTCTCGATTAATGCAGTCTATATTATTTTTGAATTTCGAATAGATAAAATTTTTGTTAATTGTCTTTGATAATTTGTTGACTTTTTTATACTTCTGACTTTTATTGGGTCAATTAATCGCAATTAAATTAATAGAAAAATATTATTACAATAATATAAATAAATAATATAAAATCGATTACGTCAAATTCTTTCGCGGTTAATATTTTTGAAATTTAAACGTTATACACGGCTAAAGGTTATAAAAACATTCATAGTTTTCTAGCAATGTTTTATTAACATTGCTTTTTTTTAACATTTATTTAAAGTTCGATTATTAAAACTTCGATGTTTCGTTGGTGACGTACATCACTATTTCAAGCGCAATCTGGAGGGCTGCAAGGTGTCGGGCGGGCGGGGCGTGGCGGGGGGGTGGATGGGCGGCTGGGGCGGGTGGCATGGCCGGGGCGGGAAGGGGCGGGGCGGGCGGTGGAAGCGCCTGGGCGTTGGGGGCGGACGGGCGAGCGGCAAAGGTAATGAGAGCGCACGGACTAAACGCGTGCTGGACGTCCGCGCCCCGCGGACGTCCGTGATTAGCGCCGGCGGCCAGCAGAGCGCGCGACGCGTCGCCGCGGGCCACCTGACCTCGCGACTCCCGCCGCCACCTCACTCGCTTGGCCACGCCTCGCGCGCAGCAGCTGCAGCAATGATATTGTGCTGCGTTCTATAACTTATTGTAAGAATTTAAAATGCTCTTTGGTTCGTTCGATCGTTCAGAAACTCAGAAAATTAAATGGACCTTTCATTAACACGAAGTTTTATGCAAACTTCACCTCCCAAGCTCCTTATTTCTATCTTGGGTTCGTAATGCTCGCGTACCCACGATTAATTCAGATATATAATCACAGACTCAAACAGCTTAATTCCTAAAACTGCAAAATAATTAATAAGAACAGCCTTCAGATCTCGCTTCTTTAACTATCAATGTATTTAGTTGTGCCACAGTAAAAAAATAAAATAAAAGAAGAGAAATAGAAGAAGAAAGAGAAGAAGAAGAAGAAGAAAGAAGAAGAAATCGAGAGCGGCAGATGGCTCAGCGCGCCGAGCCTCTCTAGCGTCTACTTCACGCCCTCTGGGCCCCCCGGCGCCGTCGTTTGGCCAAGGCTGGCGCTGCGCGACCAGACAACATAAAACACTAGCAAGCGAGGAATCCGGCGGCGCGCCGGAAACAGAGAAACATTGTTTTGGAAGGAAAAAAGAGGCCCGCGCGTGTACATTAAACGCAATCGAGCCGCGCCCGAGGGCGCGATGGGCCGTCACCCCGGCACTCGGCCGGCGAGCCTGACTCATCGGGCCGGCAGCGCAAAGGCAATCTAAAGACACCACAATCCTCTACGCTCTCCGACGCCAGAGCATTTACATCCCGATCGTTTCCAGGCCTCTGTTATAAATACCGACTAGGATCTAACTTAAAACAAATTTCGCCCTAAGGCTGCTTTTTATAAGCGTATCGAATAAATTGAAAACTTTAACGTCAACCTTTTTCTTGTTTTATTTTATCGGTCGATGCGTTTAGAACTTTTTCTGTTTTTTTTTATATTAGCATCTCAAGCCGTGTTTGTTCACACTCGTTCAATTCAGCTGATTGATAGTCACTTAATGTTTTTAAAAGATCCCCGCTGCAGCTAAAGGAGAGCTCGGTGTCGTTCGTTTAAAACAATAAACGGCGTCGGAGGGGCTGGCGCGATGCCGGAGAAAGCGGTAGGCTCCCTTTTGGCGGAATCTGTGTCTCGTTCGTGCTACCGACTCGCATTTATGTTTTTTTATTGGTTAAGCTTTGCGCGATTTAATGTGGAACAGAATGTTCTGGAAAGGACACTATGCACTACAATAAGAAATTTCCATCATAAGTGTTTTTACTCTTAAACTAGTCGTTAAGCACTATTAAATAGTTTGCGTTCTTTCAATGACATTATCCTATTTGAATCGATTTCCTGTAATTATTATAGGAGGCTTGTCATATTACAGAATAAAATATGTACTTCGGATATTACAAGTTGCTAAAAATTGAACACAATCATGCGAAATACCTTAGAATAATTCTTGGGTTTATTTACCGAAACCTCTTGACGTAAATCAGCTGTTCAGCGGTTTTATCCACTCGGGAGCTTGAAACGACATAGTGACGTTACAGCTTCGCAATTGGATGACACGCGCAAGCAGCTGGTTTAACGTCAATCGCTAATTAAATAGTACTATACAATGAAGTTCAACTTTTGAACCATCAGAAGCTGACAGGAAGACATTGCAATATGAATGGCAAAGAAAATTAGATGCATTGGTTAACGAGTCGTCACTACGTGAAGTTTATAGTGAGCTCGCGAGTCAGCGCATTTCACATATGGCAGAGATACAGTCGCCATCGACCTCCTTCTCTGCGGACTCTTCCGACAAGCGGGAAAACTGCCCCTCCCCCACCACACCTCGCCGCCACCGCCCCGCCGCGCCCCTGCGTCCGTCCCGTCCGTCCGCCGAGCGAACTGCGTTACAGCAGGCGTGACGAACACAGAGCTCACGAGACGATTTTAATAGTTCCTTCTGCCGCGCGCGACACGTGCCGCCGCGGCGTTAACGCGGCGCCGGTCGGGAGCGAATCACAATTAACGGGCCGCGGGGAACGCGCTGCTCGGGCACGCCAAGGCCCTCGCGCGCCCGAGCCTCGACGGCATTTCACTTGCTCGACTATCGCCATCTTCCTCGTTCGACCTGCTAGTTCATATACATAAAAAAAAAAAACTCTCATCCGACTAGCATAACAAGGAAGTATCCATACGAAAATTCGGGAAATTAAGAATTACTTCCGGCGGGATGGCCTTGATTTTCTGAATCCTACATTCTTATTCGAGAAATATTTTCAGACCTAAAGACTACACATAGATGTGAGGTGCTGCATGGTTTCTTAACGGCGTAACAGTGCAAGTTACCTTTAAGTATAATTGATAACCTCAATCATCGCATGTGTGTAGGTTGCAATTTAAATTGGATTTAGGATTCTAGGGATATAAAAGCTGACAATATATATTTTATTTAAATACTTGCTCGATCTTTAATGAGTCGTGTGGATTTAAGGTTGTTAGAATTGTGAAGAATAGTCAATGATATACAGATCCTTCGCTCTTTTTTCTTTCCTTCGAGAAATTGAATTACAACACAGTAAGAAAACACATAATTAACGAAATTGCTTGGAAAGTTTTTAGGCAACATAAAAAATGTCAATGTGGCTTATTTCCCGCTTAAACGACAGGAGCGTGTGTATGAAATTGAAAGAAAACAGAAAAACAGAAACAAGGAGAAGAGAGAGCGAGAGGAGAGAGAGAGAGAGAGAAAGCGAAGAAGGCAGAAGGAGGAGAGAAGACGAAGAAGACGTCCAATATCACGGGGCTGCAACGAGCCGCGCCCCCGCCGGGCAGCCGTGCCGCGGAAGAGGCTAATCCGGCGGCGGCGCGGGGTCGCCGCGCGAACTTTCGTGCAAATCCGGAAGTTCCCGCGCGCATCACCAGGCGCGATTGTGGCGCCGGGCGGCGGCGGAGGCGGGGGCGGAAACGTGCACCAGCCGGCGCCAACGCGACGCTCACAACGGCGAGGCTGCTTCGCTGCGGAGCAACTCCCACTACGCACCGTAAAGCTGGTGGGGGGGCGGTGTAGGTGACGGCGAGCGAGTTGAGTCCGCCGCTTCGCCTTCGCGCGCGTGTGGGTAGGTTCGCGCAGCGGAGCACGCTCACGATAAATGGGGGCCTCTGTCATACTGCGTCACGACGCGAACCGATCTTCCTTGCGTGAACGTGCAGTATGGCTTTCACAAGTGAATCGTTTATTTCGAAACCCATCAATCGCCAAAATTCTAATTCACCATTAGCGGATAATTATTCTTCAAGAGAATAACACATCCTTTAGTGCATATTTATATGAAACATATTTCTTTATCGAATGCTTAAATAAATAAAAATATTTTGAAATTTCAGAAAATTGGGATTTTTTTTCGGTTTGCGGAAATAATGAATCATTTTGAAAATTATTTTGTAGTACAGATTGACGAGCTAAGGATACGTAAGGTTCCATCAGATTTTTTGTTTTATAAACTGAACGTTTGTGTCCAGTGAACACTCCACAGACTCTTGAAATAAATTTTTAAGTACATAATAATAAATAATATGAAATATAAAATTTAACCAAAAACTTAACGTCTTAAAGTCGCTGCAAAGATAGTAATCATTCATGTTGTTCATTAGTGCACAAAGACAATTCATTTTTTGATTGATATTATGCTCTTCCTCAGAAAAAAAATTTTGTAAATAATGTACTTTACAAACTTCAAGCTTGTGTTTCTCTGAACGCTAGAAATTTTGGACACACAATATGTATACACTAATCATTGATGTATGTCTGATAAAACTTATATCGTAAAATTTATCTAGTACACAAGATTCGACTAGGTTTCAATTATTACACAGAGGAAAAAAGTTTCGTGTTTCAACAAAGTCCAAATGGAAATTCAGTATTAAACGTAGACAAAACAGCGACACCATCGAGTAAAATCGTCCAATCTATTCCGTTCACAACGAATCTGCGGGTCTGTTTCGCTTTGGCCCT
>BOPP01000106.1:1052350-1084835 GCA_017312745.1 Gryllus bimaculatus
GCGGCGGCTGCAGGGAACACGAGGCCTTCGAAAGGGGAGACGAAAACGAAAAAAGCCAGGCCGAGGACTCCTCCGCAGCGCGCGTGATTTATTAACGGCGCGGAGCGTTTGACGCGGCCGGCAGCGGCGGCGGCGGCGGCGGCGGCGGCGCTTCGGAGGCTGCAACCGCATCAATGCCAGCCTCATTAGGTGCCTCCGAGGTAAACTTTCGGCGTTCGAATTTCGTCTCGGGTAATGTATGCGTCATCGGCGGAAAAGTCCTCCAAGAACAATAGACGCGACCACATACCAAATATTTGCCTTGGATAAAAATTCAATAAAAATGTGTTCGTTCGGAGGTAAGGTTAATGTAAAATAATGGAAGATGCCCAAGGAAATCAAGGAGACATTCAAATACTCTTGAGAGTGTTATGTCACAAAATACTGCTTCATCAAAATTGTTGAGAAGCTTTTGAGAAGTTTTTGAAGTGCTAATCTTCCAACCAGGGTCTAGGGTATCACCAGTCGATAACCTCAGATCTCCAGACATGCATGCATTCTAACATCTTAGGGATCCTTTGAACTCTGTCATGGAGACCCAAGCAATCACTCACATGCTGTTTTTTTAATTTGATCGTAGAAGGGTATGCTTTTTTTAAAGGTAGAGAGGGTGCATCGATATATGAATTTAAACCCTGGAGAAGGATTTCTTGCAGTTTAACACAATAGGCAACGCAATTTTAATCTAAAGTAGTTAGTGAGAGCACGTTACGTTACATCAGTAAAAAACAACACTAAATCACGTTGGTGAGAATGGTTCACATCGTAATAGAAACAACTCAACTAGACTATTTAAATAATACATTTATGCGACAAATATTCCGTGTACAACAAAAGAAATAATAATGACCGTATCAGACTTTTTGCAGGTACACTGATCAAATCTTCCTCGCAGAGCTTCAACTTAAAAAAAAACAACATAAGCCCCAATAAAATATTCATATTTTCACACCCTTTCTTACACTGAAGACTTTATCGACAGCCTTTCGGGGACCCCGACACCTCCTTTTAGTGAGAGCTGGAGTTAAGCGTCCGCAGCTTCACACGGGACAATGGCAGGCGTATCGCAGCGCTATCTCGGGAGGCTCCCTGCGCCCGCGCCACACCTCCCTCGTTCGGCTGTCCTCGCGCGCAGGTGACAAGTGACACGCGTCGCCGGGAGGTACACACCCTCCTCCTCCCCCCCACCCTGCCCCTCGGGCGTCCTCGGTCGAGGCAACACTCCGGGCATCCATTTCCGCCTTTGAAAACGCGCTCGCTTATCATCGTCATCGTTTAAAAAAAAAAAAAAAAAAAAAAAAAAAAAAAAAAAAAAAAAAAAAAAAAACGGATATTCATCAAATTCGATTACTATGAATAAGTGGTGTCTTTGTAAATAATTATTGACTTGAATTGAATTAATGCCTTATTTTACGTGGCGAGACTCGGGCCATCAGGCCCGCTCTTCCGTCTGACCACGCAAATTTCCCTGCGCTCCTTTTACCAACTAGCAGAGGAAGGAGGTATTTCTTGGGCGAGAAACAGGCGATTTTGAATTTAGCTCAGAGGCGTCATTTAGGCTTGAGGATCTTTTACATGCAAGTAAATCTACTAACATGGGACAGCCGGCTTTACTACACTTCCGGCGTACGAAGTATTTTTACGCCATTAAAAATCCACTGCTTCGATCCACAGGTTTGAATTCGCCAACTTGGGTGTAACAGTCCAATACACCATCGCCGCCGTGTATAATTATAATAACAATGCAACAAACCATGAATGCAGGATCAAATTACAGATCAAGATACAGATTACAATTTATCTTCCAACCGCGAATATCATCGTGTCATTTAGAACAACAGTTTGGTAGCGTTGAATTACAACCTCCCCCCCGGAAGGAAGGTGTATCCGGATCAGAAAGGCTCGTGACGGTGGGCCAATGCGTAGCAACAGCGACTATCCCGTCGAGAGCTTCGTTCACAATGACAGTATTCTGTCCTCACCCGGCGTCGCCCGCCACGTTCGTCACGTAAGCTCGGAACAACAACACTCCGTCGGCGCGGCACGGAGCGGCGCGCGGGGGGGGCGCTAGCGAGGAGCGCCCGCCCAATGCAAATGCACGCGCCGCACGACTCAATACCCGAAGTTACCGAGAAGGGACCAGACCAGTTTGACTGATCGCGAAACAAATGAATGTCACACGTCGGGCCGCGACGTTTCAAGAGGTGGTGTCGAAGCTATTTGCTAATGAACGGCTTGCAAACGAACTCATTGATGAATTTAGCGCGGGCACATGATTTGCGGTTTTGTTGCCGGGAGTAGCCAAGAAGTAGCTGTCACAGCTGTTCCTTCTGAGATGCCTCCCTCCATACGTTGCGTGGCGCCGCTCTGGGCACTGGCGGATTCGGGGGGGGGGGGGGGGGAGGGGGGGGAGGGGGGGGGGGGGGGGGGGGGGGAAATGCCAGCCACGGAGGCCATGCCCCACTCCCCAAACACTAAAAGACTTTTCGCCTACCTTCCTTTATTTGGGCAAGAACATCTTAAACCATTTAATTATGTTCTAAGTATAATAATTATTTAAACAGCTAATATTGTATAGTAATCATATCTACAATACATAAATAGATATTCAAAATATTGACTAATGATAAATCATTACAACAAATCTATGAATGTCCGACGCCCCAAAAAAAATGATGGATTGGATCCACCCCTGGCTCCGGTGGGAAACGAAAATGAACGCGGGCGAGGGGCGTGCGGGCGGATGGGCGAATGGGCGGGCGGGAGGGTATGGATGAGTTCGTTTGTAGGTTTTTGGGTAGGCCGGGCGAGGGCGGTTGGGCGGGCGGGGCGAGAGAGCGAGCGGGCGGATGGCGGGCCGGTGGGCGGGGATGGGCGGGGCCGGTGGGCGGGCGGCGGCGATACTGGAGCGGAGCTGGCGCCTGGTGCCGCCGCCGCCGTGCGAAGCGCGCTGCGCCCGCCTATCGTGATATGTCACCCGTCACTTGGCAAATCGGCATCGCGCGGACGTGTTGAAAACGCGGCGACAGATAGGCGGGACGCTGTGTCGCCCGGCGCGCGCGCCGCGCCGCGCCGCTCCAGCATTCATGGCAGACTCCCATGGGACTTCTCCGCGACGCACCGGACGTCTTCAGCCATGTGCTATTCCCAGATTTGTTCAAAAATTGTTTCCTTTTTATTCATTAATGGCGCACGAATTGCAATACAAAAGAGGCATCATTTCGAATAGATTCTTGTCTAAATAATTTACAAATACATCAGAGACGAATTTTGGGAAGGGAAATTCAAACTGTTTTCGTGGAATAAGTCATATACTTCGTCACACTCAGCTCATGCTGCGATATGATTTTATTCGTTCGAATGTTAATCCGAAAATATTTTTGCTTGAAACTATCCTGACAATTAATAGGTACTGAAAACATTGGGGGGGGGGGGGATTTCCCTCATTCCGCTTTTGAATACAAACATTTGTCTAGAGTGTATTCCCCCAAAAATGTCATACACAAACTTCGTAATATTTGTTAATAATTCCACTAATATATGCGATATTTCCATCCAGCATTAATTCAATAATGTTACCAGATTGCGCTTAGCGTTCTGCTGATGAAATTTTGGTACATAATATTGTGATACAAAATATATATGGAGGGATTAAAGAGAACAAAAATGTTGAATATCACATAAGGTGTTGAAACGGACGGGTTGTATAATCCGAAGGCTTCCATACGAACATTTCGCTTCAACATTTGACGACGGTAAAACATCAATTCCTTTCACATTCAACCGGAGTGCGTACCGTCTTAACAATAACCATCCAGTTGCCGATCACGGCTCCGCTCAGTCCATCTCGCGAGGCAGTTCCACGGCGTCGAGTGACGACCCAAGGCCCCGTCGCGAACTCCCCGCGCGGTGACACCACGTCCCTCGCGCAACTCGTCCCTGACGACGGTTCTACGGAATTAAACTCACGTACAGACTTACTGTTGAAGGCATATTCTCCTAAACGAACGCCCTTCGCATACGGTATTTGTTGGAGAACTCATTTAAATTAGAATTGACCACACGTCTGCGGAGCTTGTACGCGAGGGAAGAAAGGATAAGAGCGGGATGCATGGCAGCGCCGCGCTGCTCCCGGGAGACGGCGGCGGCGGCGGCGAGGGCGGCGGCGGAGGAGGAGGCGGTACCGCACGGAATATAAAACCCCCGGCGCCGCCGCAACAGCGCAGCGGCGGCGGCGGCGGTGGCGGCACTTTGAAAAAAATAAAAGTATAGGAACAAAAATGTTTTTCAGTTCAGTCAGGAATAGACAGGAGGACACGCGGGAGGGGAAGACGCGCCACTATTTTTGACGCGGCCGCGCCGCGACGTGCCAAGACGCGCTGGGACGCGCAGAGCCGCGCCGCGCCGCGCCGCGCCGCGCCGCGCCGCCGCTGACGCACGGGCGGCCAACTTCGCGCGCGCGCGCGAGCGATACGCGAGCATATCACAGCCGCCGTCGCCCTCTCACACAAAAATGCCTCGCTGACCTTCCACCTCGCTGTTGCAAACAGTGCTGAATGAATAATATGTACCACTACTCCTCAAAAAACCACATTCTCTCTCTCACAGTTGTAATCTGCAATATAATCCTGTAACTACACTTCATTTGCAAAAATCAAGCGAGTTATGAAGGTAATGGAATTAGAAACACCATATAATCTACGTAACATATAAGATTAACAATTCCCACGAATATTTGTATAAAATTTTTGTGAGCAGATTGGATTAGGAAAATGCAGATTGCCCATTTCCTGTAGGTGAAGCGTTTTTTTTAGCACTACTGGATATAGTATGTATAGTGTAAAAAGCGGCTGAGCAGAAATGTCTCACCAAAAAGTTGCGCACAGTGCTGTTTCAGTGCTGTTACAACACAGCACTGAAAGACGTTTGGAAGCTTCGTTTAGGTTTCAGGACTTTTAACAAGCCGTTAATCTACATGGGGCAGATGGCTTTATTTCTCCTCCCAAGAATGATGTACGATAGATTTTGTCGTCCTTAAAAAACTGCATTTGAATCCGCAAATTCGAGTATAACACTTCGATACGCTAATCATTATACTACCGTAAAACGTTTGTGTAAAAATTCACTGATTATAAAGAAATAGAGCCTTATAAGTGAATAAAAAAAGAAATTCATAAAAGCAGGAATTGTTTGTGAGAAACTACACCCTTCTTCAGGCCTTTCACAATAGTTTATTTCGATTAAGCTAGGCACACAGAGTAATTACTCATGGTGATGATTACTTGACAGAGCGGCAATCGAACACGGAAGAAGCATACGCAAAAGAACCACGCACCGCTGGACTAAGAACGCACGTGATTTGGAATACGTTATTTGGATAACAATCCTTCAAAATATTAACGCGCACGAAATGTGCGCCACTCGTCTCAGAAACGCAGTTCTCAAGACGACATTTCAAGACCTCAAACACGAAGAAAAAAGAAACCTCGTGACTTCGTGGGAGCGGCGCTAAAGCAACACGTTCTCAATGCCGTTTCGCCGCCCGCCAGAAGTAGACACACAAATGAATCACTCGGAAGATGGCATCATCTGCTCGACCTGATGTATTTACCATCAGCCGACGCTCATAACTCCCCCCGGGGAGTAAATTTCCCGCGGGGCGAGGTGCAGTCGCCGCTGCAACCACCGCTCTGAGAACTTACTCCGCCTCCGAAACAGGGCAGCCGCTAAGTCGTTAATGGGGGGGACCGTATTTACCCGAGGCCGGAATAAATGACGGTTCGCTAAACAGCGGCGGCTTTCGATAGAATTACCACGTGCTCTCTTTCGAGAATCCCGGCGACACCTTCCGAGAATCCCGAGATATCTCCGCCGGGAACGCGATATTCCTCCACGTGTGGACCACGTGTCGCCATTGCGACGCAGCCGCCCCGTCGCCGTCACGGCGCGTCAAAGAGATTCTCGCGCGCCCAACGAGGAGGGAACGCTGTCGAAAACGCCGGACGAAAAACCCAAAACTGCCTCCACGGGTTTTCCGCGGGACGTGGCCGCACCTCCGTGGGCGAGGCGGCGCGCGGCGGGGCGGGGCGGGGCGGGGTCGGGGCGGGGCGGAGTGTGGCGGGGCGGGGCGGGGCGGTTGCGGACGGCGTACACAAAAACATCGCCGAAGAGACATTTTTACTGCACTATAATTTTTTTGAGCGTCGCAGGCGTTTGAGGGAAAGGCGTCTCCCGCAGGCGTTCGACCGCCGCGCCGCCTCGAGAGCGCGCCACGGTCGTTTCGGGAGGAGGGGGAGGCGGGTGACAAAATTAAAGAGTGGAAAGGTGCCAGACGAGCGACGAGGCGGGGCAGCGGCAACCAAGAGACGGCGGCGTGACGGCAAGTGGGCTGTTGGCACGCGTAGTGTTGGTTTTGTAGTAGCCTAGCGAGACTACAGTGCGAGTGTGCGGGGGCGGTGTGGGTCGCTTCGTGAGGGTTGCGGGGCGGGCGAGGGTCGGGGCGTCGAAGGGCACCGAGTGGCAGGATGTGGCGTCACCGCCCGCGAGTGTGGCGGGCGCGTTCGCCTCCGATAGAGCGTCGAGACGGGCGGCGCTGGCGCCAGATTTCTGACTGGCCTTCCTCTCCCGTAACGACCCCGGCCGCCCTCGGACGCCACCAGAGGCCCCGATGTCCCTCATTAGTTATGCACTTTATCAAAATTTCGCCTCTTTATTAATTTCTTGTCCCCCGCGCGCTTCAGTTGGAGTACACTATACATCTTCTATCCTCAAAGATAGATCATAGCGAGTGTAAGGAAATAAACGAACGTGCTAGACTTACTTCTCCCTCAAGAACAGTCTGGAATTAATATATCTCACGCAAAGAAACTCAAGTCAAACAACGAGAATCTTCTGGTTCCAAGGATGCTTCACTGCAGAGTCGAGTAGGGTATCGCTTTCGAGACAGGAATACCCGCGCAAGTCCATTCGAGTGTCCGACCAATTCTGCTTACTTTAGATGTCGCGCGAACAAGTGCAACTTAACTCTAGAATACTCGAGCAACACCAACAAAAGACGAAAACAAGTTGGAAGGGTACAGACGGGGGAGTTACTTTCAAGACAACTACGAGTTTGCTTCATTTGCACATCGTCCTTGTACGTGTAAAGGCCACCCGGCGAACACGTTCTGAATAAACATCAAGCGCGAACATTAAGATCGCGTGCGGGTGGCGGAGCGGTGGCCGCGCCGCGCGACCGGTCCAAATGCAAACAGCCGCGGGCTTCAAGTGCGCCATCGGGAAGCGCCACCTCGCAGACAAGGGCCCCAACGCGCGGCGCGCGACATTTCGGGGGCGAGTCCCTTGCCTCGATGGGCGGCGGTCGAGAGGTGCTTCAGCCCGATGGGTTCGTGAGTTGAACCGATTCCACCGAGTCAGGCACTCGAGCCACGATAAACACGAGATGATCGCGCTGAATCCCCCCCCCTCCCCTCAATTCAAACTCTCGTGGCGGGTCCGGAAGTTCGAGATGTGCCCCCCCCCACGTTTTTTTCCTTCATCGGAACAAACAATTCATGAGAGTCGAATCGAGACGCCAGCTGACGGCGGAATAATCCAGCGTAATTTGAAATTATTTTACAAGCGGTTAATAAGTGCCCCGGGCGGGTGCGACGGCCCGCGGCCGCCGGGCGGAGAGCGGGAGTTGCTGAGTAACCCGCGCCACAAAAAGCTCGCGACGCCGGCAGACAAGTGCCGCGGCGGGCGGCGCAGCTGTGAAGCGAGCGCCCCCGACGCTGGTTAGTTCGCTTTTACATTCGGGAGCGCCGTCCTCCTGCGGCACATCTCAGTCTGGAAACTCTTTAGTCATGTTTTAGCTACGGAGGATTCCAATACGTAACTCCGATGCGATATTTTGCTTCCATTCTGTTATTCTTATCTAGCCCCTTCTTAGCTTCAACATATTTTTTTTACGTTGTGTCTTGTAATAGCGTAACACACCACAACGCTAATATGAAACACGTGCATTTATTTTCTACGTAAATGAGTAGCAGACTTTCGAAACAGAGAAGAGAAATTACTTTTTCAACTAATTCCCCCAAACAAGCCAGAGAATTCCGAGTGATATGTTCTCGTTTGCTGGTGTTACATTTTAATCGTTGTGTTATTAATTCGAAAATAATGTAATCCTGAATACTGTCTATATTAAAGAAATCTGAAACATCATTTGATAGTCTATGATAAATTACACAAGAAATATCAGAGAATTGTTATATAATTGTCAGATAATTCATTTCCACAATTGTTCCAGAAACCAATTCAGATATGCCCATGTCCTCAAAAAATTTGTTTTGATTTCCGCGAACAAGCATTTCACAAGAAATCAGTAGATGGCGTATCAGGTAATGGTTTCCTGGTACACGAATTCCACCAATTAGAAAATTCACCCCACTTTCACAACCGCGAAGCAAACGTTGCCCGCGCGTCTGACACTTGCCCGAACAGGGAGCAGCAGTTTTCCTGCGAAGCGACTGATGTTGACTCACATGATAACGTATCGACTGCGACGTGATCAACGAAACACGTGCCACACAGATATACACACAAGACTCCGCCATTAACGGGGCGGTTCCGCGCACAACTCATCCGTTTGTTTCAACGTCTTTTTTCGCTTATTGGTCTAATCGGAGACCACAATCATCGAACACACACTTCCAGTCGCGTAAGGTTTCACCAGGAATATGGCGCTTCCAAGCGCCCCCGTCACAAAAATTCCTTCTGTCCGAAAAGAACGCGGAACACCCAAAATAACTTGGAGGCAAAGGCGAGAGAATACGCGAGGAAAGAGGACCCGTCAACAGCGCGGGAAGGGGGGGGGGGCAGGCTTCGGTTCGAGGGCGGCGGAGGCGGCGGTGAAGTGTTGGGCTAACGCAAACTACAGCCCGTTTAATCGCCGGAATCCAATGGTCATGATGAGCCGCTGTAGAGCAAACACTTGTAAAAGTCCCATCGCCCAGGCGCGCGTTCACGCCCGCCCCGGCTGCCGCGTCGCCGCTTTTCATTCTCACGAAAAATCAATGTTCTCGCTTCTCACAAGGTAAACAACGAATCAATCACGCTGAAAGCATTTATCTCACGAGGGGGGAAAAAACAGTTCTATCCCCCGATGAAACGCCATTTAATGTTCATTTGACTAACACTACGTTCGAAAAATCAACATCATAATAAATTGAAGACGTTCCGGTTTGCTTTCTTTACTCCGCGCTACATTTGGAGAATACACGCAGGCCTTTAACTGTATCGGTTTCGCCTTTAAGCTAAGTAAAAGTATAATACCAAGCAAACGAATGTAGAGACACCACACTTTCAATCGATAAATAAATTACATGTAGATAACGCATTTTACGCACGCCTGAATATTCGTAAAAGCAATGCAATATAAAGTGAACTTCGAAGATTTTAAGATTTGGAAAAAAATAATAGGACACTGTTCTTACACAATTAATTGTATAATTACAGATAATACGTTTGTGATGTCCATGATAATTAGCGTGTAGACATGTATCGACGAATGAAGCAGTTCCACAGCGGTAAAAATCTTCCGGGGTGCAAGCAGCGAAAGTGCAACCCGCACCTCGTGACTGCCACTACTACATCACGTGCCGCGCCATTCATGACCGGCGGACCTCGAGTGTCACGACACCCAAACAAAGCGCCCGGCGCGCGCTAGCGCGCGTCCCGTAAGCGGCGGGGCGTGTTCAGAAAAGGGGCCTCTCTGAAATCTATATCGCTTACGAGCGCGCTGACGGCGACGGCGGCGGCGGCGACTCGGGGCGATGAGATCGGAGCTTCCTTTGTTTCGAGCGCGTGTCGAGTCCGTGGGAGGGCCCTCGCAGCGCCCTCTGGACCGACACAATATAGCAATCCTTCACTCGGCGCAGCGCCGCCGCCGCCGCCGCCGTCGCGGGGCCACGCGGCCGACGCCCGCCCCGCGCGCGCCGGGGCGCCTTCAGCGTCTTCATCGCCCCGGAGCGAATGTTTGGGTCGCGACGTCATCGCCCAGTGCCAGCCATCAACAGCGGCGGCGGTTGGCCCCCGCAAAAATGTGCGAAATATCAACACGAGCGCCGCGGCGACGCTCGGAAGAACGCGCCCCCTCCCGCTCCAACAAATGGCGCCCAAACATCGCGAGACACGCCACCGCCTAAATTCAGAGGGGCAGCTGCCCTGTTGTGGAGAGAACATTTGCTTCTCAAATAACGAAGGTTCGATTACGAAAATAAGCTCACGTTGTGAGGTTAGAAAACACTTCACCACTGGAGGAATTTTGTCTGGTATATTCACGACTGAACATCATGTAACGTATTAACACAGCTTAATATTTCTCCTGTAGACATGTAAATTGTACTGCAAATAAAAAGAGTTTAAGTAACAAAGAAATTACCCAAGTATTGTGATAAAATGAAAAATTATAAGCGTCATACGCAATAATCAGTAGTCATAATAGTAATAATAATTAAAGAAAAGTACAGAATTGAAAAGCCTTTAACTGTAATATGTATGTGCACAATGTAAACTGAACTTGTATCAATGCAATAACCTGTACTGCCAGTCGTTGATGATCCCTTTGTAAATGGGACTTAAAATAAAATGAAATTTAAAAACTCATGTTCTATACTTGGAGAAATGTAAAAACATAGAACAAATTTAAAACGTGCGATCAACTCAAAAAAACCCTTGCGTCGTTGTAACACACTCAAAAATCTGAACAACAATTCGGAACTACACCTGAATACATGTTTATACTTCAACCGCACTTTCATAGCGTATTTCACCTAAACAATACGACCAACGCGCACCACCTCCACCGCATATTCGCAATTCACTCACGACAGCGCCTCGCAACCTTGCGTTGTTCCCAATCCGGTGTAATGGCACTTGAGACGAGCCGGGTGTCAGGGGGTCTTTAACATATGAATAAAGAGGCGGGCGACGCGACGCGGACGCACCGCGTGCGCGGGCGGGGGCGGGGGCGGGGGCGAATTCTTGGAACGCCGCCGCAGCCGCGCCAGGCACCGCCGCCGCAGACGCCGCCCTCGCCGCCATCCAAGGACCGAGCGGCGCGCTTCCACAAAATGACGGGAGGACAAAGTGATCACTGCGAGTACGCGTCAGAAAGAGAAACCGCAGCTGTGGAAGAGACTGGCTAAAGTGATCAGGAACTAGTCATGATACAACAGCACGTACTTTCTCCATTTTTTTTTTTTTTTGCAAATTTTGTAATTTTTGAAATTTCACAGAGTTCAACCAAAATTAAGCATGCACCATTTTTAGAATTGTTTTTACTAAATTGAGGGAAAAAGAATTGGAGTTGTGTGTGAGACTTTTTGAAACTAAATTGTCAATACTTGTACTTCTTAAAAAATGTTCTGAGCTAATTTATTAAAACGGATTGTGCCGAGGGAAAAAATCTATGTTAACAATTGAGTTATTTGAGTAACAATTTTGAACATTTTTGTTAAGGCTGCTGCTGAAGCGCTGCCTAAAATGAAAATATTCGTTTCAAATCCACAGATCCAGAACAATCAGGGAATATTCATTTTTGAGAAATTACCTAAATGGTGTAGGCGCTAGCGTTGGCTACTGACAGACACACGTTTTGTCGCAAACCAATATTTCGCTAGCTATGACCCACAAAACGTGGATTCTGACTACAGAACGTATTGGATGAAGTAATTTACTACATATAGGCTACTGTAGGAGCAAGATTCATCTACATTTTCGTTTTCATGACGCGACTATACCGGTTTTGCTGACGCAAAATCGTGAATTTCCGCTACAGCAATACAATACTTCTTTACTGCATAAGGGCGTAATAGGAACGAAAGTAAAGGAAAACAGAATAGCCGAAAAAAGTTCCCCGAAATTGGATGACATTAATTTGGAATAAGAAATAATCAAACCACAACAATAAACGTTGTATTATGTATTAGAGCATTCCAAAGTCAATTTTCGGGAATTCTTTTCCCGTCTTCACTAATTTACCCAAGCAACAAGGCTTACACTAAAATACAACAGATACAGAATCCATTGACTAAGGGTAAAGTGTCACCTAAATTTGACTTTGAGATATTTTAATAAATATTAAAACATTCATTTTATTAGTTTATTTCTTGATTCATTTTACGTACCACAAGGTACCTACCACTACCACTGAATGTACTGAAATGCCTTTTTATTTATTTCATCACGTTTCAAAGTCGCTCAGACAGCCTAGAACGTGGGGCGCGGAATGGAGCCTTGCGGCGCCCCGCCCCCGCCAGCAGGAAGCGCGTCGCGGGAGATGACGAGGCACGAGTTGTGCGTCGGGGCCGCGCGACGCCGACTTCGACGCCGGCGCCTTCCTGGGCGGGGCGAGGCTGCCAACGTGGGAAGGCGCCACCACCGCCGCCGCCGTCGCCGCCACGCAGGCATTTCGCGTGTCAGCGACTGCCCGCGACGCCGTCGCATGCGCCCAACGCGAGCGCACGCGGCCCTCGCGCGTGAAACGCGCCTGAGAACTCCAACCCACAGAGCGCTTCGTGGCGTGATATAGAAACCGCGCCGCTCATTACTGCGCGGACCGGTTGGTTTTCGCCAATCACCACCAGTCGCCACGGAAAGAACAGAACGTGCCGTATGTGTGCACCCGCATGTAACGTCCAGGGCTTACGTCAACACCTCCACGCTCGCTTTTTGGTACGTGAACGCTTTCCCGCGAGCAGGCAGGTAACGAACGCTGCGTGTGGTTGTCGCGACCGTGCCGCCGAGCGCACCCCCTTGTGCATCGAAAGCGATGCCATCAACATGCGCCGGCGCAACGTGATGAAAGCCGACTTTCCACGCTCTTGCTCGTACAATAAAAAAAGGCCTCCGCACGACCATCACAGATTTCAGCAAAACCGCCGAATTTGTCGCGTTTGACTGCCAGAAAGGAAGCTTCCCGACAAAAACCTCCCCTCCCCCCCAAAAAAACCAACACCACCCTCACCCGCCCGGAGAAACGAATCGTTATCCTACAGGGGAAATAACATCGTATACACAGCGCGCGCAACATATTTTCGGATTCGGACGGGCACTGCCATTTACACCGATGAGCTAGTTCTTTTCGCTTCAAAACGTATAATTTCCACGCCGCGCGGCTCGCCGCCCTCCACCCCCTCCCACGCCCCGTCGCGGTGTGGCGCTCGCGGTTTTGTGGCGGCGGCAGCGGCGCCACCGCCGCGCGCTGTTTGCAGAGCGCCCAGCCCGATATTTATGCAGTCGAAAAGCGTGCCAATGAAACATGGTTTTTATGAATGTGCGCTCACGTATGATGCACGCGTGTGTTTATAGATGCGAGTTCCAGATGGAAACAATGCGTGTCGTGGGTGCTGGGGAAAAAAAGGAATACAAGAAGCACCGCCCCTGTCGTTGCCGCTATTCGCTCGTACGTGAGCTCTCTAACGCAGTCGTGGCGCTACCGCGCCGCCATTACCAAGGAACAATTTTGCTTCCCCGTCCTCAAACAGTCCAGTAATTGCAGCGGTGCGGTTCGGCTCCCAAGCATTACTAGTACAGCCTGGAAGTTTGTCAAAATGCCTTTTTATTAATGTAAGGATGTTATGATTTGTAAATATAGGAATCTTATTTAATTGTACTTTTGAAGTTGTTTTAGATTTCCATTTTGCCTGTTTTAATTTTTTAATATTTTCATTTTGTGTGCCTATTTAATTTTCTGATATTTCTGATATTTTGCTCTTTTTTTGTGTTTTCGTCATTATTTTGCTTTTTTTTTTCTCTGCGCCCTGATCTCGATCAAACTGGAAACACATCTGCAAGCCTGGACAACATGAAGCCACGGTCGTATTTTGTCTTCCTGGGGAAGCATTTAGATTAGTGTTAAAAATCTAAATGAAAAAGGAAGATGATATCAGTCAAGATATTCTAATTTTTCCATTGATTCCGACAGGCTTTGTTCGCACACGAGGAATCGCATTCCACTTTTTGAGTGTAACTTCAGATTCTTTTTGAGATCACAGCTCAGTGTTTGATACATTCTTCTCATATCTACGACTGATATACATGCATATTTTGAAACGTCCTTCTAGTACTGTATCCACAATACATATATAATATACAATATAAGAAATATGTTTAATATTTAACAAAAATTTATGATGTCCCTGCTGTGCTCTAATAGTAACAGGAGCGGATCCAGAAATGACTTTTGGGAGGTGAAATAAAATGGATCCGGGAAATAAAATGGATTCATTTAGGTGAATCGTTTCCTTCGGTTCCATCATTGACCAAAACGAATCCTAAGGTTACGTGAAAATGTTTCACAAACGTTACAATCGTAAGAAAATTTTAATGCTCTAAACTGCAGGTATTTCCTGATTTATGAATAATACCTAGAATTTTACGTTCAAAAACCGACTATTAAAAATTCGCTGCACGAAATCGGTCCAGCAATAAATGTCTTACATAAAGCCAATAAAAAATAGAGTATCACTATTCAATGTATTAAAGTATTTGAAACGCCACAATTACAGCATTCGATACGAAGTAGATCAGCTTGTAAAATGAAAATCAATACTAAGTACATGAATTCCAACATGCAGATCAATAACTGCTGCTGTGACATTTAGAAAGTCATCAAACCCATTGTCAAAGAGACGAAGCACTAACGTCTAGGCATGTCATTGTCGTTTCTGAATTTGATCTTTTCCAGATTAAAGTCAAGAAACCGAATTGTTGAAGGATTTATTGCCGTGGTACATCACCGACATAACAATTATATGGTCCGCCCTAAAACGAGTCAAGAGTAGTTCTCGTTAAAAGGGAGTGTAGAAAATAATACTTATTACGTTAAGATAGGCCTAGCTAATGAAATAAGTCGTTTTTTCAACTCCTGGTAATCTAAATTACACCAGTCACATCTTTATCTCTCGCTCTGGGTGTGGGACAGAACGGCAACAAAACATGAGCTACGACGACATTTATGGACGATTCGAGACTAGTGCTTGATTAGGGTCGTAGCTGGGCATCAAAACTTGACTTGGGAGGTCTCTTGGATACCGTAAATCCCAACGTATCTATCAAGGTGATATGTTAGGGATGAATAGTGAGAATATACTGAGCGCACTTTAGATTATGGTAAATATTTGTATTTTAATTAATATGCATATCCAAAAGATATTGATTCGTGGAAGACAAACTGCAGTGGCACAAACATTAACAAGTGTAAAAATGGAATTCTTCAAAGGGAGGAAATTAAATATGACGTAATTGACCAAATTATTTTCTTCTCGCCCACATACGTTTTTCTCGCTAAGGAAAGTCATCAGCTTCGACAGGCGAGACTTTACAACTAACAGCTACGAGGTGACGCCATGATTGTTTGCAAGTGATCGAAAAGGAATACAGTCGTAGCAGAGGCTCTGTTGCCTCCGGAACGCCACGCGCAACGCGCTTCGCTTTTGTCGCAGGCCCCGGCCGCTAACTTGTTGCCGGTGAGCGAGCAACAAAGCGCCGGAAGCATAAACAGCGGCGCCGAGCGCGACAAAACATCGGCGTCATCAGCGCCGCTCGCGGCGGACGCAGGAAGCCCGGAATGCTGGTCAATTCGAAAAATTAGAAGGTCGTGGAGCGCGCTTTCATTTTCTGGTCGCCGCTGGCTCTCGTAGGGGCCATAGCCCTGCGCGATCACAGCGAGAAAGGCACTTTGAAATCACCCATCTTATTTTTTGGTATATTGAGTTGAAGTGTCTTGTTAAAGCTCGACAATACGAAGAAAAAAATACACGAAGAATTACGAGATTTAAGTTTTGTAAGCTATAAATACAAAATTTAAAAAAAATTGGGAGTGGTGGATTGCGTATTCAAATCAAAATGAAATAATAGTGACCGTTTTGGGTGTTCATAGTATATTCACAAAGCTGCTGTGGTCTTGTAATATTTTCTACATATCATGCTTGCCCCTCGTAAGCTTGCTGTCATATCATCTACTGCAGAAGAGTCGCATTTAGAATTGAATTTGCAATCCATGAACATTCTAGGAAAAAATATCTAAATCTGAATCCGTTTTGCACAGATTTCCCTAGCGATAAGTACGCAAGTCTCTTCCAGAAGGATACCGTGCGCGACACACAAAGCGAACATCTCTATTCTCCAACAAGCAAGGAATGTCCATACTGCACATGCTCTACGATTGCGAAAGCAGCAAAGAGCAGAGGAACGTGGCCGGCCACGCAAACACGGCATTCACCACAGGGAGCGCCATCGAGGATTAGCGAGGGAAACCTCTGGCCCCATGCGCCAGGGCGAGGGCCGCCGCCAGCGACAACGGCCACGAGCGGATGACACGGTCGGTCGCTATGGCAACTTGAGCGACCGGCGTTCATCAGTCATCATCCCCCTCGCCCTCACCCGCACCCGCACCCTCCTCCGAGCACAACTCATCCCTAAAAAGCCTCGCGCCTCCCTCGCGGACCCCTCGGCCAGGGCGCCGCCCCCTCCCGGCTTTTACACTGGTGTAATATGCGGCGATAGTGACCGGGGGACCTGCACTTACCAATACTACCCCAACAACGGCCGCCGCCCCGCGCCGCGCCGCTGCCACTAACAAGTAAAGCCCCGCTTTAGGAGTGATGCGTCACACTTCCAAATTGACACCAATTACCAAGAAAACTGCTTCTCCGGGGGTGGGTCCCGCCCGCAATCTCTCGCAGGCGAGTGCAGCACGGACCCTCACCCCTGCCGCGGCTCAGGCACCCCTAGTCACCGTCGCCACCCCCGAGCTCGCTTTCTAGGCGCCGCCGGAAACCGCCATTAGTCGCGCGGGTTTTACGTATTTTTCTCCTTTTTTCTTTTCTTTAAGGGCTGTACAGGAAATACGATGTCGGCGGCCGAAATAGGTCAGCGGGGACCGACGACGGAATGCACGTGAATGACGGGCGCACGTGGGAGGATAGGTTGGGAGGGGCGCGACCAGATTAATGGAAAGACGATGAGGTGAGAGAGAGAGAGAGAGACGGAGGGAGGTAAGTCGTGAAATATGTATGCGCGTGGACCGATGCTCAACACGAGTGAATAAAGATAAACGTCTTCGTAGATGAGTAAACGATGAGATACCAAATGGAGTTCGGAATATCTTGTTTTTTTCTCCATAAAAAAACACATTTGGATCGAATCTGACGGGGGATCCCCATACAAATTCAGTGAAATTACATACATGTGAACAGTCAATTTGTGTACGTTCGAGTAGTTTCGATTTTTTTAAAAAATAATTTCAACTCTTGAAGTAATTAGAAGTATATTTGAATGGAGGCGTGGAAACAGAATCCACCCGTTACTTCAGTCGTCACGATTGGGCCGCGAAGCCGCACGCGGTGGTGACTTCATCGGCGTGTCGTGTCGCGTCGCGTCGCGTCGCGTCGCCGTCCGTGCAGAGCGCGCTCCTTTCGTGCAGCCGGGCATTAGGAGAACATTGTCCGGCGCGGGCGCGACCGAGCGCCTTTGATATGCCGTGATGCGCACGGCCCGCCGCCTCCGCCGCCTGCTGATGTATACCCAGATCCGAGCTGTCACTCACTCACCCGGCTGGCCACGCCCAACCCCGCTCTGCACCACGCGCGGCGAGCGGAGACCCAAATAAGAGGAATAAACCAGTTTCAAAAGTGATGGTTTCGTCGTGGTAACCTTTGTCCCGGCGTGATTAGCATCTTCCGTGATGGGAGGCCCGCGGCGGGGGGGGGGGGGGGGGAGCGGACGCCAGCCCAGAGATCTGGCGCTGGCTTTTTCTTTTTTAACCGCGGGACTCGGGCGCTATCACAAAAGCGGCGACGGAGGCGAGCGGGCTGCCCGGCCAGGGCGGCCGGCGGACTCGCAAGCGAGCCAGCGGGCGGGCGGGCGGGCGGTCCGTGGTTGTCGCGTCTTTCACACATTATTACTTCATTAGACTAACATGTCATTGTTCCGTTAAGTGAGGCCGGGCCGCCCGATTGGCCGGCCGCCTCCGGCGCCTGATCGCGCTGATGTCAGCGCGGGACGTCACCGCCGCCCGCCCGCCCGCTGCGGGCCGAGTGGCGCGACGCGACGCGACGCGGGCGCGCGGGCGTGAGACGCGCCTGCTAGCGCGTGCCACGCGACGCACGCAACCCCGGGCATTCCACGCGCCCATCACGCCCGCGCAGGGAAGCACAGCGTCACACACACATGAGAAGTGAGTGAACGTGCGTGTGAGTGCGCACAAGGGAGGGTTTCTTAACGCTCGAATTTTATGGATCATCCACGAGGCGGTCCTAAGATGAAAATTGAAAATTTTTTCAAAAAAATCGATATTAAGGAGCGTGTCTCAACGTTTTAAAATAATTATTCGAGGTGAAGCGGGTTTTGTTATTATTATTAGTAGTAGTATTATTATTACTATTATTATTAGTATTATTGAAATTTTTTGGCCTAATCTCAACAAATTAATAAAACAAGGACTAGCAACATTTCAGGGATTCACTCTTACGTCCTGTCCTATGCGTAAACCTCACTCGGCGACCTCCGAACGTCGATCGTAAAAATTAATCCGCGCGCGTGTGAATGGGTTCCCGGAATCGCCCTTTCAGTCGCTCGCGTCCCCGCTCGTCCTCCTCCTCACCCCCCACCGGCCCCGCCACGCGGAGAAACAGCGCGGAAGAGATGAACCATTTCGATTCAGCGCATGCAACCACGCACGTAATGGCGAAAGGGAAGACGAAGAGCTTCGGAAGTGGGGTGCGCCGTAGCGCGCGGCGCCGGAAGAGCGGCGAGCGGGGGAGCTGGCAAGCGAATCTCGAGAAGAAACGGAATCTTAGTAAGATATGAACATTCTTGCCACGTTTGATGGCCGGATCGGCGAGGCGAAGGGCGAAGAATTCCATCTTAATCCGCTAAAACTCAAAAGTCTCCCCCGCCCTTCCCCGCTCCCTCCGCCGGCGCGCAGACACGCACTGAAAAAACAATTGAATTAAACTGAGTCCACATTATGCAGTGTGCAAATGAAATAGAAATCCTATGCAAATAATGTTAGAAACGCTGCTACTGCAACGCCCCGCGCGCCGCGGCGGCAGGGAACGAAACCAAACTGTACTCTCTCTCTCCGAGACATGAACGAGCGCACAAATATTCCGCCTAGAGCGACAGTGGGAGGGGGGGGTGCACAAAATAGAATTCTTTCTTTGCAGGAGGAACGCGGTACAAACGTCCGAAACATGCGGTAAAAAAGTGTGTGTGTGTGTGTGGGGGGGGGGTCCACATTACAAATTGATCAGCGGCTCATTTATTCAGAACGTTGCTGAGGTTGCATATACAAACAGGGCGCGCTTCAAAAGCACGCGTCCCGGGTCTTTGAAGTGGCTCGCTTCAGGCATCTCGTCTGCTTCCGCCCCCCCCCCCTCGGGGAAGTCTTCTCGGCATCCGGAATATGCGTCGCGCCGACGCACTATGAATTAGTTATCATCGCGCTTAAAATACGGTTTTTACGGCATTTTATGTGTTCGACAAATACCCGTAACGGCGAACGAAACCGGGCGCGGCGAATTTCGAGACGCCGAACCACGCAGCCGACGTCCATACGAAAAGAAGCGCCTTGGCGGGGTGGATAAATAGCAGGTGCTTGTGGCGCCTCGAGCATTCCTTATTCTCAAAAGGCAGACGTCTTACCGGCGTCAATCGACGTCTGCACGGGGAGGGAGGGGGTTGACGGGGCACTAAAATATGATACAAAGCCCACCCGTTTCCTTCTCGGCTTTTACCCGGTTCCTCACATCCGCTTCTGAATTTCTCATCGGCCGCAAGACTCCGTGGGGCCGGCGCCCCGACCGCTTCTCGAAAGGAATAAATCCAGCGCTTTCTGACTGCGTGATGTAATCAGTGTTGCCGACGGAGGCGCATATTTAATCGCACGCTAGCCTCCCGCCGCTGAACGAGACTTTAAAACGCGGACAGCCCGGCGGACTGCCGCATAGCGGGCGTTCGGGGTGGGGGAGGACGCCCTAAATGGACACAATCAAGCGACCACTCATAAAGCGAGGGCCGCAGTATAGCACATACACACGCGCGCCGGCGCCGGCCCGCCATTGGCTGCCCCCGAAATATCGATTATGCATTAAACAATACGGAATGCTTTTCCATAATTACCCCTGCATGCACAGAAGTAACTTCCTTTCTTCCTCCGTGTCCGACTGGCAGGCGGGAGCGCCCGTGTCTGTCAGAATCACCTGCTACGGCGGGCGCCGGTTCACTCGTGTCATTATTCACGGCGCCCTCCGCCTCCTTTAACGAGAGCCTTACGCGCGGCCTCGCTAACAAGACAGAAGCCCCCCCACGTCACCCTCCCCCGCGCGCGTCTTTCGAAATTCCCACCGCCCGCAGCACCATCGATTCTCGCTTCAAACATTAAGAAGGCTGACACAGGCGAGGCCGCGCCGCACGGCCATTATTAAAGCACAGTAAACGAATCACACGCTACGTGATTTTTTTCGCGCTCGACGCCGACGCCCACGACAACGCTGTGAAATTGTCCCTTCAGGAAATGTGGTGAAATAAATAATGCGTCTTCTCAAACCACGTAGTTGAAGTTGGGTTTTTAAGTTACTTAGAGAACTTTTATTTAGATACGTTTTAGTCGCAATTTTGTAACAATAAATATTATTACTATTATTATTATAATTATTAATATTGATCTCAATCTATTAACCACTTAAATGGTAAAGTTTATTTCTACCGCAATACCGATAAATTAAAAAAAAATGAATGATGTATAATAAATACATATGCCAAAATTTGCTAAGTTTTAGAATACAAAATAATTTACTAGATTTTAACACATCTGATAATGATACTAAAATATTTGGAAAAACGAAACTGTTTCGCCAAAAATATTTTGTATGTGCTTTCACGAATCCATGCTCTAATTTCACTGATCAGAATATGCCAATACAATCATCTTTGAGTTTCTTTTTCTCCTGTTCCTGAGAGAAGATCCTCCTGACCTCAAAACAGAACAGTGCAATGTGAAACTGCACGTGAGTGAACGACGCGTCCTGGCCAGGGACCTCGGAATCCTCGAAATGGCTCAGTCGCTTCCGCTGTCCTCCTGACCCCAGGCTTCGCTCGCCTCAAAATCAGGAGCCTGCCCCCCCCCCTTCACACAGCCACGCCATCAAATCCTGGAATGCCTACATTATGGGCGTCGAGACTTCCGAGCGCGCCCAGCAGACAGGGGGGTGGCAGCGCGGACCTGCCGAACCAATAAGGCCTCTCGCCCCCGGGCGAGGACGATACGGCTGTTCAGAGGGGGTTCTCTTCAGTTGCTGGTCGTTCCGGCAGCTTTACTATGGTTGCATCGAGCGTGTTTTCCTCAGCTTTGTCAAGCCGGTCCTCGTGCAAGGACCAACGAGTAAATAAATATTACGATACGAAACAACAATATTTAAGGAGTTACTATAATATAAGCAGCTTTTCGAACAGTCATTTCGAGACTACAAAGTACATCAGCGCTATCTGTACAATGAGATGAGCAAACGTTGCAAATACAGTTTGCTGCGAATCGCTTTGTTACCGTAATGAAGGCTTTCAAACAAAGCTGACAAAAAAAGGCATGGACATTTTCAGTTATTAAAGCGTACCAACCCGGCATTTCTCTCACTTTATAGTACACACGAAACATGCAAATTACGTAATTAATTATTCGTTTAAATTTAATTTTAGTTTAAATTTAAAGCAAAATTTGAAAATCATTACGGTTAATACAGATTTGAAAATATACACAAAATATTACTCCTTTACAAATTTACTTTATAAATTGTAAATACGCCTGAGGAAGATAACTGCATTTTTTGCAACAATAAAACTGCTTATCAAAAAACAGAAGTAAAGATTTTAGAAATAATACTAATCTCTGTAATATCAGATATCTATTTTTATTAACACTTCAATGCAAGTTCAACCTTTAAACAATAGGAACCCAACCTTAACAATTGTGATACACAGACTGTGTATACTAATTATAAATTCACGACTAAAATGTTTGCCTAAAAACAAGAAATAAATATTTTTGAAGATGTCAGAAACTTAAAAAGTGGTTCAAAGAAAATCATCAATCAAAGGATTACTATCTGAAAATAAACATATAAAGCTGTTGTCCTTCCGGTCCAAAATGTAAAAATAAATTATTAAATAATTCATGCAGTATATTCTCAATATGCTAGTCCATTCTACATACGATTCTCACAAAAGATTTCCAATAATGGAAGTTCATGCGGGCATAAGTGGAAACGAAATTAAAAGTCGATTCATCAAGTGATGTCTAACAATAAATGAAAATCGAAACTAATGATAGTACTGCACGTCATTAGTACTGGTGGTGATGCTAAAAAGCCATGAGAACACACACGGATTTTCAGTTAAGAAACTTTTATATATTTTTTAAAAAAATTTCGATATAGTGTGTTGTTCTATACTGCAATACTTAGAATGAACTATTTTTATTTTATCAGTTCTAAATAATGTCGGTGATTATAGCATTTCAACGCCATTATTATAGATGTGTGATTGCCAAACATATTTTCAAGATGCGAATCGAAATTTATATTTCATGCCACTAGGTGAACAGAATAATAAGATGAGTGGAATCCGTTGGCTCTCTTGTCATTCAGTGGTATTACCCCATTACAGTTTTACGACATAAATACCTGAACAAGAACACAAAATAAAAAATTTGTAGTTTTAATGCGCAAAAATTAACTTCAATAATTAAGGTTGCTAAAATTCTGATTTACTAATTCATGATTTCCCCAAGAAAATCGTCTTTCAATTACTCAAAAATATTTTTAATAATACCTATAACTGCTTTATGCATTTTTCAATAAGTGCATGTTTTTAAGAACGAATATGTTGAACTCTTGGGAAACCTGTACAATTAAAAAAAAAAAAACAAGGTTTCAGGGTGGCAACATATTTTCTGGAAAAAAATTCCCTAACGTTTCCCATGTTTTTCCTGATATTTGTAAATTCACACTACTTAAAGAAAATATTTTAACTAACCTGCTACTAATAGTTCACCTCTCTGCTTTCGCAATGAAAAAGTACGAATGAACAATATTGTGCCCCCAAATAAAAATTGAGGCAAAAATATCGCTTTAATATCAGTTTTAACTCTTTCAAAATGTTCCCTAGCTTCTACCCACTCTTCTACAAATTCCCTAATTTCTACCTGACTTTCCACAGCAATTCAAATTCCTTGATTTTCCCCAATTAACCAGAATGTGGCCACTATGAACTTGTTTAATAATTTATTTCAATACGGTCAGTGAGAATTTAACAAATAAATATTTAAAATTATTTACGGTACATATGATAAAAAGTTGTACCGTATACTGATATTCTTTACCCGACCGAGATGTGAACCTTAAGGAACACCTGGCTCACTTTAATACCACCGAGATAAAAATTCAGGCCGAGGGAACCGCAGGTTTTGATCCTAGAGCGAGAGAGAGTGAGAGAAGAGAGGGGAACGGACTCCACCCAGGAGGCGCTGGGCCACTCACCACGTCGGGGGTGCTGGCGCCGTCGGTGTGCGACGTGGAGTCGGCTGTGCTGCGCGCGCCGTCGTTGCCGTTGGTGGAGCCCGTCATCTCGGGGGGCTTGCTCGACTCCCTCTCGTCGATCACCAGGTCGATGGGCATCTTGCCCTTCAGGCAGCTGATGTACCGGTGGCAGAAGTTGTCGCACAGCTCGTGAACCTGCGAACACACGTCACACATTACGTCACACATCACAACACACGTCACACAACCGCATCGGACTTCTGTAGCCACGTCCGCGAGTTCAAACCCGATCGAAGCCGTGGATTTTAAGGGCGAAAAAACGCCTTCCTTCGAAAGGGAAGTAAAGCCGGCTGTCTCATGTTGTAGATGTATAAGAAGCCTCAGAGTTGAATTAAATTCGACTGTTTCGTCGCTCGATTGATACCTTCTTTCCGCGCTAGACGGTGAAAGGAGACGTGGTCAGACAGAAGAGCAGGCCTGATGGATCGAGTCTCGCCACGTAGAATAAGGTTCCATTGAATTGAATTGAATGTGACACACACGCGGCCGAGCGGCAGCTGCCTGTGAGCGAGGAGGCCGCGCGTTCTGTGGGCTGCCCCGGGCGCGGAGGCCCCGGCCATCAAAAAGACGAGCGGCGCTGAGATAGCGCGGCATTGCCGCTATCGATGGGGTATTTCGCTCGGATTGATTAACCAGTTGCCCCCGCACGTGCCGGTTTATGGCAGCTCAGAGAGAGAGAGAGACACTTCACGGGAGACGCAAGACAACAGGTGCTCTCTCATGAAGTCATGACAACTGTGCAGTCAGAACTACGGCTCTCACGTCCACGAAATTAAAACGATGAAGTCATCCTTATTTACACACAACATATTAAAATGTTTCATTACAACGCATAATCATACATACGTATATGTAAACTTACACGTCGGATAAAAAAAATCATGTAATTACAGTTCAATTGCGAAAATGTTATATATTTCACAGGAAACACGAAGTTGGTGAGTTCGATGCATAAACATTTAATAACGAATTTCCGTAGATAAACAAAAGTAATACAGAAACATGGCGGCTATCAATCTCTAATGCCTTACTGAGTCACAATTTGATTATCTCAACGCAAAGTTCCGAAATACGACCAATATTAGAAGTAGGCTGTTCGTTCGCAAATTTGCCAGTTGGATGTAAGTGAAGCTGTGTGAAAGAAAATGATTTGATAATTTCGGACTTCATTCAGCTAATGTTGACACTGGCCTAAGGGCTTAGGCTAAACTAGTGTAAGGCCCCTTGCGTGTACTTATTTTGCAGATTCATACTACATATTCTTCTGGACTCTACTAATAAGTGCAGAAGTTAATGAGCATATCAAGTAGTTGCTGTCTTCTATCTTGTTCAAATGAATTCTCATTCCCTTTCACTGTACATTATTTGGCAAAATATGAAGTGTTCTCGAAACAATTTTGTTCGCCAGAAAATTCGAACTGAAATTTAAGTTCTAATCGCATTAGTTACTGAATATCATGCGAATGACGAGAAAATTAAAGCTTTTAAATTATCTTGAACAATAACTAAATACCATAGTAAAAGTAAGTCATTCTCTTTATTAACAGAACACTTATTTAGTTATATTGAATACAGAGCATTCTGTGAAGAGCGTAATCAAATTGACCATCAACGATGTAAAATAATTCGCAGCAAATGGTAAAATCGAGATAACAACAAAAAACAATTTTTGAGTGGTAAACATGCACGTGGAGTTGGATCCATTCAGGAATGAATGCAATTTGAGAAGGCTGATGCCAGTACAATAATGAGGAAATATTTATATTCACATTCCGAATAATTATTCTTCACCTCATGTTCATGAAGCCATACAAAAGATTACACAGGATAAGCTGAATACATATGACATTCATTGGTTCCATGCACAGGCTATAATTCACTCATCAAAACCCTTAATTTATTAACATGTCAACGGAAAATCAATTGGTGTAAAACAAAAATAAAGAGCTGGAAAGCTCATCAAAGTCCAAATCGATCACGTGAACATGATTTCTGCGATACCTCTGATATTCGCTTCCGATATTCAAGGAGTGTCGCGTTATCTAAAGTAGCTACACCATGTTTTATACAGATCCAAGAATTATTGTGCTTGTAGACACAACTTGAAGTATTATCACGTTTTGGAGAAAACGACTTCGTCGTGAATTACTAGAATATTCTGAACAACATCCATTGTACGAGAGTATTAATCTCATGGTAGGTTCTTCAATGAGTTCCATTAGAACAAGAAGTGAACTATAGTAAGATGAATTGTATGGTGGTGGTAGTGGATGTGATAAGGGGGGGGAGAGGATGAGGAGCATGTACGACTAAGCATGGAAATAAACGAAAGGTCTTTGGAAACACTGCTGTTGAACAATAATGTTGCAAAAAATTAAAATAATGTGGCCGTCTTGAATATGATATTTTGGATAGAGAATACGATTTCTATCATATGTAACATTTGCAATCAATAAAACAGAACGACAATTAAAACTTTTTTTCAATTAACTGGTCCCATTTGTGAATAGCAAACAATAAAACTATAAATAGAAGGATAAAAATGAGGGAGAAAAAAAGGAAAGAAAAAAAAGATAGGTCGATCTCTTCATGTAATTTTTCTGACCTTCTGAAGGGGGCAGGGGCGGCGGTAACCCCGGTGCTGGGCAGAGGGCTGAAGTGCTGCCCGCTGGGCGGGGGCTGTGTCCGGAGCGCGCGGTAAAGAGAGTTCGCGGCAATCACACGCAGTTAACGACGGCGCGGCGCGGCGCGGCGCGGCGCGGCGCTCGCACAATTAGCATAAACATCAATCCCCGTTCCCCTGGAGCGTTCAATCAGTCAGAAGCGGGCGACGCGACGGTCGCGGCGCGCCCTCCTCGCCACTCGCCCGCCCCCTCGATAAGCCACGCTCGCCCTCACACTCAGACGTCCAAGCCCTATCTCGTGCCGCGCGCCGGACGACTGCCAATCCAACGGCCCGCGATGGCATACATCGATGACTCCTCATCCCGAGGGTTTTGTTTCTCAAAGAATAAGACTCCCTCCTGTTCACCAGTTCGTAGAAGTGAAACTACGAAATAATTACATTATCGATGTCAATTGCCATGTTTTGCGCGAGCGTATGGTTTTTGCGTGCGCAATTTTTGCACGGCGCGATGTGTACGGTTAGCCATATCGGACTTCGTCTTATACCTAAGTTTGGCGACTTGCAAAAAAAAAAACACCCCCGATTTTCCGAAAGCCGATGGATTTTTTAAGGGCGAAAAAACTCCTTCATACGCCTTCCTTCGGAGGGGAAGTAAATCAGGCTGTCCCATGTCAATAGATTTACTTGTATGTAATAGACCCTCAAGCCTAAATGACGCCTCTGAGCCAAATTCAAATCGCCTGTTTCGTCGCCCAAGAAATACCTCCTTTCTCCGCTAGCGGGTGAAAGGAGCGTAGCGAAATTTAAGTGGTCAGACGGAAGAGTGGGCCTGATGGCCAGAGTCTCGCCACGTAAAATAAGGCATCAATTCAATTCAATTCAATGTCAGTTCATGTGCTTGAAGTGAACGCAGATTGTATTACCTGCATCACTATCTGTTCCGCAAGAGATGTCTCCAGTGACCTGCCATTTCCTTCGCATGTCCTCGTATTTCTCATCTGCGGCCAACGTTTTCCCCTTTTCCCGTTTATCCGCATTCTTGTAGTGCCAACTGAGCAAAGTTGTGACCCTTTGAGATGAGCCAGAGCGGTCAGGCTTTCACGCTCAATTTTGATAATCGTTCTAATGATTTTTTTTCTATCAGTTAATTCGTACTAAATAGTCACTGTCATTGTCAAATTAAAAGTTATCGCAGCAAAAACGCGTTAGAGGAGCGATGAATTATCAACATCGATGTTTTGTTGCGGGCATCTCAACGACGCGTAACTCCCTTCCGTCGCTCCATTCGGAGACGGCTCTTTCTGCGAGGAAGTACAGAAGCCCCCTGTCCTCGAATATCAAATAAACCACAAACTGTGTGAAATAGAATAATCCCTGTCAATGGGGTTCAGTGAACCCTTTCATGAGGAAAGTGCATTTTATAATTTAACTCAAAAAGATATAAATACAACAAATATCACACGAAAATCCCTTCAAACAAATTGTTTCTACGAAGGATTAATAAGTAATACGTAAAAAAATGAAAGTTTTAAATAAATTGTACTTAGGACTTACCAAGGGACAATATTTGAGAGAGAGTTTTTTGGAAAAACGCTAACCACAAGAATGTTTGTTAATTTGTGCGCCTACAAAATAAACACAGGAGGCACATTATGGGAATTCCTTTTTGCATTTAATTTTAATTCAAGCACATGAATGTTACATAAGCGTGCATCAAAATAACGAAAATATAATCAGACTGGACTTCTTTCGCCACAAAGTAAAACACAGAGGTTAATTATGTTCTTCGAAAATAACTGGAGTTTCTTGCAGCTCTAGGAATGTTCCAAAAACAAGAAACCTCTCAAACATCGCAGACGAGATCCCAATCACACGTTTCACAAATCCAAAAAACAACAACTTATTTTATTGCGGCATGTATCAAGTTCGGGTGGCAGGTCATTCGCAAAACTCATTTTGAAAAGCCGCTGGGAGGCGACAGCTCGGAACAATATCGGCTGCCGGCGGAGGTGTGCGGTGGGGGCGGGGGCGGCAGTCGGCCCACACGCGCGCGCGCGCGCGCGCGTTCCGCCGCCTGACGCCTATTTTTAGGCGGCCGCGTCACAAATCCGCTCCGCGTGCCTGCTCTCGCCGCGAGATTTTCTCTCCCTCCCGAAAACGTGACCACGGCACCGTCTCTTCCAAACCCCGCAACCATCACGTTCGCCCGTTACAACGCAGCCACCGCAGCCACAACCACCCTCTGCCCCCCCCCCACCCCCGCCCTGCGCCGTCGGGACGAATATGCGACTGCCTTCCCCCGCCCCCACGCCCACCCTCAATTTTCGCTCTCAAAAATAGCACCCCGCCAGGCGGAACCGAAATAAGTTACCAAAAAGAAACGAAAACATTTATATATAATGTCTGCTCGGAAACAGGTATAGGATTACTTCTGAAATATTGCGAGAGCGAGCGAGGCGTGAGAGAAGGTCGGTGAAGGAGGTGATGGTAATGCTGGCGACGACTGGGCGTCGTGTAGCACTTCTGCACTTCCGTCTACGCACGTGACGGCGAAATAGGAGGTGGAATTAGAGGTACTTATAGATGAAAACAAGTAATGGAAACAGGCACAAAAATAATCAATAACGGGGATAATAATATACGTAGAAAAGTCACAGTGGCGTGAGCAAGGGATGCAAGCAGCAAGACGCGCTTTTCGAGAGCGAAAGTAGTTTTGCGCGGAAGGGCGGGCTGGGGCGGGCTGGGGCGTGCCCGTGGGTCGGAGGCGGGGCCGGGCCCCAGAAGGGCAGCGAGGTGGGTCTCCCCCGAGCACAGGCCTGCACGTCCCGGGCTCTGGTCGCATTCCGTATATAACGGGCAAAGCCGCAACAATATACATTTCCCTGGAAGTGACAGATATTGCCGGTCCAAACCCGACCTCCACCCCGGCTCGAGCGACGGCGGCGGCGGCGAGGGCGGCGGCGGGGGCGGCGACGGTGGCCGAGAAGGGCGGCTGCCGCGGGGCCGGGCCCGCCCTCCCGTGCCTTCGCCTCCGAGGTGCAGGAGGCCCTGGTAAAGGGGATGGTCCCACTCGGCCAGCGATGCTTGCAACCAGGCTATCTCTCTCATGTTCTAGGAATTCCCAATTTCCGACTGACGCAGGTGTAGAAATTAGAAAATGATCACACACGAATTCCTCACTAGTTACCCGCCAGATCGATGAAATCCACAAGAGATTGATATGAAACGTCTTAAAAATAACATGGAAGACATATGCTTCGGGTTTCTATATACATACTATTTCAAATATGATGACATATTCGTTCTATTCTGTTCAATCGCAATTTATTTATACAGACATTTTAGGCGAATGGTTTAATAATGTTTATTTTGAGAAAAAATGTTACTCAACAGCAGCATTCCTATTAAACAAATCGATATGTTATAACTAGCTGTTTATGACGCTGAAGTTTCCTTGTTTCCTCACTATCGTATATTGACAACGAGATGATTTGGATGCTTTTCCAGTTTTGTATGGTACTTCTTATTCGCGTACGTTGATAATGACTATAAACAATTTTTTTACGTACTAAAATACATTTCTGAATCATTACATAAATTGAACGTTTTATAAAATAAAACCTATGATCTTATTCCTGATTCAGATGTGGTATTAGGGACATCTTCCAGTGCACAAACAGAAACAGGTACCAACATTTTTCAAATACGTAGCAAAAGGACAACCCTTTCGTTTCAAGAATTCGACACGCCCAAACCGTATTGTCCCTGAAGGGCAGCGTAAATTGGCGACTGGACTCTACCTGCAGCATTATCTACGGACCATCGTCTGAAGGGACGAAAGGAAGTTCCTTGTTGGGTAGTCCCGTTAACGCCTTAGCGGTCGCCTGCGTGGCTGGCGGCGGGGGCGGCGTGGGTCTGTGCTACGTCACTGCAAGCGAGTCTCAGGCGTGTGACTGCAGAAAATAGCGGCTGCCCCATCCATCACATCAGCAGATGATTCGCCTCGGCGTAAAACACGCGTGCAACCTCCGTAATTATTGCGCTAGAAACGGCCGTAATTGCATGTGCAACCCATTCGTAAATTGAATGCTATGATGCAATGCACCACTCGGCAACTTCATGACCATCAGGAGAGCACGTAAGTGTCTGATCTCCCTGTTTCTTGCCTGAGCGATTATCACATTCGTAGCAACAGCCTTAAACGAAGTGATTTGCTATTCAGGCCGTCGACTTCAAATGCAAGATTATTAACAAGAACTGAAAGTAGCAAACATAATCATATTGATGGTAGTTTTTTATTATATTCTTATTTTTCCTAGGGATTTTTCAAGCGGACAGCTAGTTACCCTTTTCGCTCTCAATGGAACGCATATTCGACCATACACGACACACATAATAGCACGCCCTCCGTGAAAACACATTCATGAGAGACAAGGGCAAACATCCATGTCCAAGGCGAGACTCGAACTCACGACCATTCGGACCCAAGCGCTTCCTCGGTACACGCTCTTAATCGCCTAGACAATCCAGGTTCGTTATTATTCATCATTGATACCATACCTTCATAATCATCTCACCACGAGAACCATTCATCCATTCCAGATATGACAGACATCATATTCTCAGTAACGAAATAACTAATGAAATGTGTTGATAAAATATTGACTTCCTATATCATTAGTCAACACGACTTATCTAATTTTCTCAGAGACCAACAGTACTTACATAATACCGAGAAATAGTTGATGCGTGAAGACTGGTTTTGTGAACTGTCTGCTTCAATGAAAGATTAAGAGGCTTGTTTGTCTTACAAGTTCAGCATGATGTAAGTCGGATGTCGCTTGCCGTTAATTCTTTGTTTTACGGATTCATATGCTCATTGCCTATTCATTGCTCTGCATTCAGTAATGTATATTTCATTTAACCATTCGATGTTCCAACGTTAGTACACAACAAGACAGAAATTCTACTTTATGTGGTCCCTAATACCTTCTTGAAAGGATACCGGTGTATTACATTAGTACAACCTGTAGAAATAATTCAATTCTCAGCTATTGCAGAAATACTTCAATTCAGATGTTTGAAATGCGTAGTCAAATATTCGTCCGTGAATGTTCTCACAAGGGACTTGAAACTTAGCGTAGCGTACTGCAATCGACAGCAATTTCGACATTCTGCAAATGCGAGGATCGAGTTGGAATGCGCAGATGTTCAGACGTGGCACAGACAGGTCGAAATATTGCCGTCAACTGCTGTACTCTACGCTGCGCTTAACGTCTCCACTAAAAACTGAAGTAATCTAAACGATTCAGTACGAAAGGGAAACGCGAACATTTGTAAACAAAACAAGAGATTCCACTTTGCGTTGCCCAATGCCTACGAAATTGCTGCCGTAGTCTGTTGCGCCACGGCGGATCGTGATTTGAATCCGTTTATGCTACATTTAGCAAATGTAGGTCAGGAACCGTCGCTGCACGACCTCTAATGAATAAAACTGATTCTCGAGAGACTAGGTCAGCCCGCAACAGTCAATGGGATGGATGAGGAAATCCACCCTCGCATCACATGATACCACCTCTAAATACTCTTGCTTCTGTCTTAATACAATTTAAAAGCACAGACAGTACCTTAACCGAGCGATAATTAGTTTGCAACCGGTTCACAATTTTGGAAATTATTTGAAGGAAGCCTGATTCTAATGTGTCTGCTATCTGATTTCACTGCGATAAAGTACAAATCACACAAACAAAACTCAAAACAAAACATCTGAGTCACTATTTTTTTGCTGGACTAGTTTCTTAAGGAATAATTTAGAAGTTATATGACTGTCCTTAAATTTTCCTTCTAACGATTATTCTACAAATTATGTTATTTTTCCTGACTTTTCCAGAGCACTTAATTTCCTAGATTTTCTCACGTTTTCCATGCTTTACCGAAAGTGGTCCTCCTGTGTACTTCATATTTGGATCGTATGTTCATGGGTTTGATTAGTTCAACTGACGAAGAACATGATAATGGCGAGCAATGTGCTTACAGCACGGTGTGCATGTAAGGATCGTTGGAAAGGTTGGCACGAATTTTGAGATTCCGATGCCTCGCAAGTTTCAAGAAGGCCTCTAAAGAGGTGAGGCTGGGCTCGGCTGGGCTGGGCTGGGCTGGGCTGGGCTGGACTGGGCTGGGCAGG
>BOPP01000106.1:1084881-1108278 GCA_017312745.1 Gryllus bimaculatus
TGGGCTGGGCTGGGCTGGGCTGGGCTGGGCTGATCCGCGCAGAATCTCACAGCGAGGAGACAGTAAAGTAGGCGGATGCAGTAGAAGTAAGACAATGTATCGGGCAAGGCGACATGAAACGCAAGACTCTTCTCTAGGGTTCTTGTTTGCCCTTTTGGCATTCGACATTCGAAGCTGTGTTAGAATTGCGAAATCACAATACCACATGGCTACTCCAAGGGACAAAGTCAAACACGACGTAAGAACTAAAGGTTGAAATCATAGGGAAAAAAAGGTTAAATATATTGCATGTTTATAAAAACTTTGGGTTTTCTAAATCTTATTCAATATTAACATAATAAATTTTCTTATTTGATACCTAATTTCTACTCATACAAATTCGGCCAAGCTTCAAAATATAATAAATAAGCTTAGAGGAGATTCCACTTCTCAATACAAATTACTTGATGACACGTGGTGGCTTCCAATACTTACAGTGAACACACTCAAAGCGGACAAGGTAAAACCTCACTAATTCGCCGGGAAAAGCTGGCATTTCTCCACGAGCAACCACGTAAAAACAAGATGCTGACGCGGAGCGATATTCCAATATAAGCTCTCCCGAAATGAAGAAGACATTTATCCGCGTTACACATCAGAAGCGCCTCTCTCCTTCTCTCGGGGCTATGATGCTCGCCTCGGGTCAGACACACAGCTTCACGCCCCGGCGAGGGCATAGCCTCACAGCTGGCACCCCGCGCCTCTACGCACTGACTTCACCGAAGATGCACGGCCTACAATTGCTCTTACTGTAGAGGAGTTCACTCTAAGAAGGGACCACTTTGACAGGTCGGGAAACAAATGAAAGACATGCTGGGCGATGACATTGCAAGAGAAAGTGATGAAGCCGTTTACAAACGAAAGCACTGACATAATGAGTGCTGCAGTAATGTTGCCAGCAGTAGCCAAGCAGTAGCTGTTAAAACGGTCCCTTCTTATACGAGCAGTAATCTCTCTATAACATAAATAATAACTATGCCCCATAAACTACTCCAAGAAATAAAATATAAGGGACTTCTCTTTACATGTGCCGTCGATTCGATGTTCAAATGACGAAAAAAACAACAACAAAAAAATTACATGTAACTCCAAATGAAAGTAACTAATAGTTATTTGTACATATTTTGTTACACGTTGACACACGTTTCTAACAAGATATTTACACTTTTCTTTTCACAGTACACTGTACATTTCTTGAAAGTAGGAATAGTTTCAAGGAAAAGTGAATTACTTTTCGGGAATGCAATAAAAGTTTCCACGACGAAGTACATTTTATTCAAGTAAATATCCAAGTATTCTTTGTCACACTAAATATTGTCTGACGGCCGAAGAGCCGTAGACTCCTTTGAAGACTGTTCCATCCCCAAAATAAAAGGCACTAATAAAGAAATTACAGAAAATAAATTTCATAGCTAACTCAGCGATATTCCCGCCCGCAGAGCAACATGCCAAAGAGGTTCCGATTGCCTGCTGAAAGGCAGTGCGTGACGCAGCGCAGGAGCGAGGCGGGGCGGGAGGCTGCCGTCACTCGGCACCCGCTCTCTGCTCGCCATCAACGTCGTCTGCTGTTTGTTCCATAAATTCGGTGGCTCCGGCTCCCCCGCCAATCGGCGCGCGGGGCTCCGTGCAACACTGCATTGGAGAAATAGACATCTATCTCGGCGCATTTCCCCCCCGCGCAGCCTGCAGTCCCCGCCATGTTAGAGTTGTCATTTAGCGCAGGAAGCCATTTCCAGCGCCAGCCGCGGAACATGGCCGCGCTTTGCGGTCGACAGCGGCGCCTCCGCGCGGTGCCACTCGAAGCGTGCACCATGGCTTTCTTGGGGGGTGAAGGCTGAGATGGAAGAGGTAGTGGTTCTCCTCCACTAATGTCTTTGCTACTGGCGCAGTGTTCACATGGCAGTACAGAATCGGTAGATGTTGATGACGAAGTTAGGAAGTTACGAATGCTAATTTTCAACGACTGAATGGTGAAGCAGGTTGTTAGCCCCTTTATACGTTTAGTGAATAAACCGTTCTCTAATTCTAATTATAAAAAGTAATTCAGGGAGGGTCACACTGACTCCAGATGTGAAATCAAACGATACCAGAGAGGAAGATCATGTGCACTAAACAAATAATTAAAAAAAAGGCTGTAAAGCTAGCAGGTATCGCAGTGCTGTAGTTTCGACGTGGATGCTGATGGCAGAGGCAACACTGAAGATACCACAGCGGCACAAGCGTTTTCGCCTACTCTCGCCCCCTGTCCTCCCGATACACAATGGAACAGGCAAGTCTCCCTTCCTCTCCGCTCCCCAAATTCCCGCAGCGAATATTCGGAATTCCGTCTGGCTCCCCTGGAGTTTTCATCCCCCTCCCGTCGACATAACGCACCGCACGGATTGGGTCGCCCGAAGGCCGGAGGGCCCGTGGGAGGACGGGCCGCCTCCCAACTGTTTGTCCGTTTCCATCGGGGCGGAATAACTAAAATACTTTCCGGGTCGGCCCAGTTCTGTTTCGCGTACTCTAGGGCTTTTTTCCCTTGGATGGTACGTGGCACAAGACCTTCCACTGAAGCACCTTCTACTCTATTCGAAGTTACTAAGAAAACGCAAGGGCAAATTATTATGGAAGAACTCAACAACGCAACAGTTGTATGCGAAAATAAGAAGTATTACAAATTATGGACAATCATTCCACGAAATGAAATGAGTCATTTTTGTCATTATGATACTTTATCTCTATGACATTTTTCTTTAAAAAACATCAGAGGAACTTTTCCTGAAATTCTAATTTTAAAAATTAATAATTTCTAATTTTAATAATTAATAAATTCTAATTTTAAAAAGTAATAATTTTGCTGTCGTAGAAAACAAAAGGTCTCGTAGAAAATAAAACAAAAGGGGCCTAAAGTTTTCATGGTGACCATCATTTACACCTTCTCTTTTTGTTCACTAGAGGGTAGGTACGTCATCGGTTAAGAGCAATCGAATCCCAAACCCCACGATCCTCTTTCGCAAAGACTAGAGTTACCAACGCAGGGATACAAAAGTCAAGATTTCATCATCAACCCAACGTTCTGCTTGGTCCAGAAACGAAACGACTCAATAACAACACGAAGCGAACAAAGGCCCATCAAGAATAATTTTAATTTGCTCGCACGAATACGGACCCCTGTGAAGTAGACAATGCAGCACGCGGGTGGCCACCTCAATAAATAACCCGAAATCAGGAGCGGCCACGTCAATAAAAGCGTCGTGTGACGCCCAACAGACGCGCGCGGGCGGCGCGTCTTTTTCCTTGGAAATGTCACCGCGTAGCGCGAGCACACGGCGTGCGGCGGCGCGGGTTATCAGCTGCCGCCCTCCCTCCCCCCCGCGCCCCTTTGCCACCGAGCCTGTCCTGGGACTTTTAATGGCGCTCCTTAACCTTTGGCCCGCGAGCAACGATATTGCTTCGACGCAGCGCGGCACCGCGCGGTGCCGGTCACGCTGACCCCTTCGCGACTCCCACGGCCCGCGCGCGCCGGTCCCGCTTCGAGCCCCGGTCGCGGACGCGCCGGTTTCGCCTAGCTTCTGCTCGAGGTTAACGAAATTTATTAAAAAATCAGGGTGGACTTTCGTTTCCTGAAAGAAAAAATATCCCTGAATTTTCCAGGTTTTCCACAGAATTTTAAAAATGTCTCACGGATATGATTTGTTGCATACCTATTTCACAATAATTAGAAGAAAAAAAACACACCAAGACTGAAACTAATTTATCCGTTGTCTGATTACTCCTTTTTTTTAATTCCATGAAAATAAAAACTAACAATTTATTTTGTTCACATAATTTCACCCCGAACGGAAGTCGAACCCGTGTCGTCTACTTTAAACAGAGCTGCTGTCAGAACAACTCCATAAGCTAGGAGAACCTAGTTCCCCGTTGAGGTGACTATTCTTTGAACAAATTCAATTATTTAAACACATGCGTAATAAATTTCCGGCGTAATTGCGTCTCCAATTAGGTGACAAGGTGGAAAAAATGAATAAACACTAACCCATTCCGTTTCACAACTAAAGCAGAATAATTTTTTTTTGACACGCCGTACGCGAAACGTGGTTTCTCATGCTTCTTTTCCGAGTGCTAACTTTTTCACAGTGTGCGAAACATCGCGAAGCGAGTACAAAATATGTGTAACGATTCGAAACTGCCTTTCGTCTTGACGTCTAATCACTCAATTAGGAGAACTTATCACACTATTAGGAGTCAAATTACGACTAACAGAAAATTGGTAAATTCGTATAAATGTGACCACGACACCATCTTGACTACACATTTTCCATTTTCTATTTTTTTCTTCCAGTTTCGTTCTACAACACATCCGGGAATATGTACAAAACCCGTAAAACACATGCAAAATAATCAGTGAAGTAATGCAAACACTATTCCGCAAATGGGAGCTTCTTTAATAAGATTTAAAACAGTTCCCAACTCAAAACGAATCCCTCAGCCTCTTCAATACATTTCATTCCGAGTCCATGGGGATTTCCGTGAATTTCGGGAAGCTAATCACACCAGCCAACTTTCCACTCCCGATCCGGGCGGGGCGGGGCGAGGAGGCTGCGGTGACAATGGCGGGGAGCGCACAAAAGGCGCTGCGCTGGCGGCAGCGGCCACCACAATGGGGCGCGCGTGTTCGGGGGCGGCGACGCTGCCGCGAAGGCTCTCGCGGAGGCCAGCGGACAGGGCGAACGCGTAGGAGAAGCCGCCAGGTGAGGGCGGCGGGTGGACGGCGGGTGGTCGGCGGTGAAAACGTACATCGCGGCCAGGTCGGATCCTGCCGCTGGCCGGAGGAGAGTGGAAACGGTCGGCTGCTCCGAGCGGTAGTTTTCAATGATCAACACTAGGTCAATACCGGAGCAGTACCCTAACAAACGGGCCACTGGATCTTTCCTTCCTCTTCCTTGCCCTATTCCCAACTCTTACTTACAGGCACTACACTATCACATAGGCCGGGAGATGAGTCACGTGTTGAGAGGTTGCCCCGCTGGTGGGAGATAACTTGTTGGGGAAAATCCCGCCAGCCGTCAGGTAGGTTGGCGCCGTATCTCGCCATCCAGCGGATGAAGATCACCGCCACAGCCCGTAATAAAAAACACGCACTACACTTACGGGACTAGCTACCTCAGCAGTTCACGTGCCCGGAGTTACCAGCCTATCGAAAACGTACAAGCAGTACCAAGTTGAAGGACGATGGCGAAGTGCGGAGATGGTTGGTGGACGATAGGGCGGATGTGAGGCAGACGGGATAACGCGGGCACTGTGAGGTGGACGAGGAGGAGGAGGAGGAGGAGGAAGGGGAGGCGCTTTGGCGCGTTCACGCGGGCGGCCGGCGGCGGCGGCGCCGTGCAGTGGCTGCCCATTGTCTTGCGCCGCCGCCCCCATCGGGCACCGAGCGCGGAGCCCGGCCGACCGCCTGCGAGGCTGCGCCCGTTGCTGATTAATTGTTTTAATCAAGCAAAGAAGGATCGGATCGAACGCCGCCGGCCTCCTGTCTGCGCTGCGCTCCGCTCCGCCCACACCAGCGCACCCCCCCCCCCGCAAAACAATGCGCGGCTTATTTGGCAATGGGCGCCGCCAGCTCTCCACTATCGCTATAAATTTGTTCCGAAGTAAATACCGCAATCGGGGCGCGTTTTTATTAATCCTCTCTTGGAAAAAGGACAGAGTCGAAACACAATCCTGATTCAATTAATCCCCGTTTTTGTCAGCCTATATCAAAAATAAATCCCTTCTGTCTAATTATATGTTTGCGTTTACTATATACATATATGTATAAAAAAAAGAAAAACACTCCATTGAAAAACTCGAAATAAATTAACAAAATATGAAAGGGAATTCGCGCAAATCCTCTGTGCGACGCGTATTCAAAGCGCCCTGTGGCTAGCGGAGGATCGCATGCGCCGCTAGGCTATAAATAAGCGTATACATTATGTTCTACAAATGGGAGTTTATCCGACCGTGAATCAAGTAATAACTACAAACACAGCGTTCCCCAAAAATACACGGCAACAACGCGGCGGCGCAGGCAGCGGCCCTGGCGAGCGTCACGGGCACTAACGCCGCGCCCGCTGCCGTGTCTTTCATCTGACAGCGCGGCGCGCGCGGGCAGGGTGGCTGGCCGCGCTTGTTATCAGGCGCGACTGAAACAACACGCGCGATGCGCGCGCTTCCGGCAGTTGGCGTCCGAAGACGCGCGCGTCGGAGGAGTTTACCGTCGGCCAGCACGCGCCGCCCGCCCCGCCCCGCGCGAATCCGCTCCCGCCCTACTTGCGCACGCGTAAAAACTTTCCTTCGCCGTGACCGGTGGATGTTTACCTGTTTTGGCCTGCCGACTCCAGGAAGGAAGTTTTGTATTAGCATTTCGTCGTTATATATCCCGGAAAGGGCAACTGGCCTCGGCGCTAGATCCAGGGGTATCCGGTCGGTCACCCAACCAGGCGCCCGCGATTTCTCGAATTCGCTTAACCTTCGTGACTTCAAATGGTTTACGAATTCAGCTACCGACGGCGGTTTCGTGGACGTGGCCTTTCGTTAGGACCGTCCCAGCATTCGTCTGGATGACTGATGGAAACCACGGAAACCCCGAGTCAGGATGGCGGGCACGGGGATTGAACCCGGGTGAGTCGCGTCGCTCAGTTCAGGTGGGAATACAATGTGGTACACAATCTTTAAATACTGTAACTCATTCATAGCAGTTTATCCCATTCATTTCCCGCAAAAAGTGAACGTAATAGTAGAAGTAAGAAACGAATTGTTTTAGCAGAGATCAAAATGGATAACTTAAGAAGAAATTAATATACGTTAGGATTATTATAACAGTTTACTGAACACTGCTGTTTAAAATTATGTATGCTCTGCAATACTGTTCATACTCTGGCAACTGTTCTGTCACATACTATTCTTTTTAAACGCTTGGAAGGTGAATGATGTAGGATAATCAAACTGGCCCCTGTTGTAAATCCATTCACTTACGCAAATATACAAGAAAGTGAATATTATGGTATTTTGATAACATTCAAAAAACACAAGAAGATTTACAATCTCAAGTACAATGTAAATATATTTGTAAACTAATTTTAGAAGTAGGAATTATTTCTCGGGCGACTACATTGGTGTCTTCCTTCACCCGCCATATTTATGAAAGTCAGGCCAATTTGGTCGAGGCGGTGTGTGGCGCGCTCGCCCGCAGCCTATTGGGAGGAAGGGGCAGCGCCGCCACCGCACGTCTTCGGCGCACTAATGCTCGATCAGGTATGCAAATCAGCATCGACTTTCACTGAATAAGATAACAGCGGAGTTGTCGGTGTGATTGCTTCTAATAACGCTGCTTAAGATGCGCCGTTCCGAGGGCCCGCATGAATACAAAATGGCAGCAGCGCGGGCCAGCCAACCGGTCCGCTCCGCGTCGCGCCGCGGGACCTGCCTAAACCATGCGCCGGCGTGCGGGGCCTATACCCGGAATGCACGAGCGCGCTTACATTAACCCGGCAGCGGTCATTATTAAAATAGTTGCAAGGAGGGAGGGAGGGCGCGCGGGCCCTCATTGGTGCCTTCCACGACCACAGGCCAAAAAGAAGGCGGTCGAGAGGCGATTTTCTCGGCGCGACCGCCTGCCCGCCCACCCCGCATCACCATACGTAAACGGCGGTATAAACCCAAAACGAAATTCAGCCCCAAGCCATCCGGTGCTATTTGTCCGTGTAATAAAAAAGATACATGGAGGAAAATATCGGCGCGCTCTACTTAATGGATCAGGTCATCTTAGAAATAATAGAGAATTCTTCTAACTATTCTAGATCTCCTCGTGGGAAGTTGATTACACACTGTCATTTCATTCGGATAAATCAGAGTGGATACTAAACTGATATCAGATAATATGACACCCCAAAAAACCTAATTCCTGGGAATTTCGTATTTCCTTGAATAACATCAGCGAAGAGACTCAAACACTAAACAAAGAATGCGTCTCATAGGAATACATGTATAACATATTTTGACTACACAGAAAGGCAAACATGGAACATCCAACAGACCTAACACTGTGCCCACACATGCCTTCGAGCTACCGTCGTCGAGATAACGACAGGCAAGGGCTGGCCAAAGTTCTGGGTAACGCGTAAAATACCGAAGGGGTGTAAAAACTTTACCTTACAGATTGCGCTCCGTTTTTCTGAAATTTTGGGAATAAACATAAACGAATCGACAAATTTAAAGAAGCCTGGATTATTCAGTAATAAAAAAGTCTCACCAAGTTTGTAGATGTATCATCACTCAGCTACAATAGTTTCCTACGTGCTACCGATTGTGACGCCAAACCGCGCGTGCGATATCCACGCCGGCCGCAGCGGCCTCTTGCCCTGTGTCACCGGCGCACAGGACGCGGCGAAGAGCGATCGCAGCCTTCCGAAACAAACGGCGGCGGCGGCGACGCAGCCACCTGTTACGGCAGAAGCGAGCGCATCCAGCGCGAGCGAGCGCGCGCGCGGGCGCTGTATAATAGATTGGGTCTTGCCCGCGACACGTGTAATCTCGCGTCGATCTGACGCGCGCACCCGCCTCGCGGCGAGCTGTCGCGCGTGATTGACCCAAGTGACGGCGACCGCGTACGCGGACTTCGCGGCCGCCGCGCCGCGCCGCCGCCGCCGCCGACCGGCCACCGCCGCTGCCCGCCGCCGCGCCCCGCCGCCGCCGCGCGCACGCGGGCGCCCGGGAAGAAACTCTCTCCGGACGCCGCAGCCGCCCGATTGCATCCCGCGCCCGGCAATCGACACGCTGCACCCCGCGCCCGGCAATCGCCCGACAGCATCCCTCAGTCAGTTTTTACTCATCCTCGTTCCGATGAAGTGCCGAATGCGGGCGAGAAGAAATCCTCCGCGGACGCCGAAGTTGCCCGACTGCATCCCGCGCTTGACAATCGCCCGGCTGCATCCCGCTGTCAATTTTGCCTCATCCTCGTTCCGATGCAGTGCCGAACGCGAACGGAAAGAAATTATACGCGGACAGTTTTCCCTCACCCTTGTTCCGCAGCCGCTGCCGTACCACACGCGGACGAGAAAACGCTCCTCCAGTCACCGGAGTCACCCGATCGCATCCCGCTCTCGGCAATCCCTTCTGCGTCAGGGTCGGTGTTTTGGGAAAAGAAGCGATGAAGCAATGTAGTTAAATTTCCGTTCAGGAATAACGCAAGTAGATGCCACACCAGTCGAGAGCGAACCTTGAACACAGGGGTAGAATCTTTAGAACTGAGTATGTTACGTATTTAACCGAATAATAAATATTTTAGTTCTATTTATTTTAAGAGAAAAATAAAATTAATTTTATTTGCTTACAGGATGCACCTATTATAAATTTCTGTGTGAAGCATTCAGTTCATTCACAAACAGCCGGCGCGTCCCACTGAGTTCGAGGTTTCTTTTCGTCTGGTGGGCCATCTACTTGGGTTCCTCATGAATAGAACCTAAACGGTAATATTTCGTCGTTTCCTTTCCCAAAACTCGGGCCGTGATACAGACGCTAGAGGCCTTCTGAGGTGGCCAATCGTGAAAAGGGACCAACTAGGAAGTGGGTGGGAGGGAGGCTTGACCCCGGGACGCAACCGGGCGCCTCCTGCGTTCAGAGGCGGGACCTCCAATCCAGCGTGCGGCTCAGTGACGGCGACGTGGACGGCGTTCGCGTGCTCCCGGACGCCGCCGCCGCCGGCCCCACGCACACACACACACACACACACACACGCGCGCGCGCGCGCGCGGACACGCACTGGGCGAGAGAAGAAGCATTCGCCAGACGAGGCAGACTCCGGACAGACCCGCGGCAGACGGACGCGTCAGGCAGGGCAGGTGGGCGGCGGCGCGCAGACTCTGCGGAACGCAAGGCCCCCTGCGGCGCGTCATGTGCTCGGCGCTCAACTGTCTGTGCCGTTCACAAATTAGCGGGTGTTCCAGACGAATCCAAAGACATCTTGGGGAGTGCGATGGCCGTTTTAGCATTAGGCTATTCATTATTTGACTACTCTGGATATATGTGGGTGAAGAAAATTCAAACTCGAAGTCAAATCTTTAAAACGCATTCCGTATAGAAAATTAAATTACATAACGAATTACGAACTGCACGATATTTACTCAGTAACGACATAACAGAATTACAGGTTCCTCAAAAAAGTGGTCTTCCTATTCCCTTGCGTTGGGCAACATTTTCGTATTCGCCCCGCCCTTTTCCGAGCTACCATCTATGGGCACCTCAAAGACATTTTTTCACGTTTGGCGCTGCATCCCTGCGCCCTCCTGCAGACACATCGCGGCGTTCCATCCTCATGTCTTCACGGCGGCTTCCTAACACAACCGCATTACGCACAGACAACACATAAATTACGAGATTAAAAATAGATTGACGATGAACTAAATTATCAAATGAAATAAGTTTATAAATTTCAGAAACTAACCATGCTGTAAAACAATAGCTGAATTAACAAAAACGAGAATGACAGCTCTTGGTATTACAAATTAATAATTGAATTTGTACTCATCCAATTGTCGGCTACTTCTTATTTTTTTGCGAATAATTCTTTACGCCTGTTACCATCTTAAATCATACGTTCAGATTCACGCATTAAGCTTACAGTCATAATGCGTCTGCCAGTATGTGAACTGTGTCGGGGAACACGTAAGGAATGCAACCTTCACGACCCAAGAAGAATAAATCACATGGGCTGTACTAAAAAAAGAGCATAATTGCATGTTATGTCTTTTTGGTTTTCACCTACGTCTCATTGAAGGACAGGTTTCACCTTTCTTTCATTTCACTCCGTAATGCAAGAACTTTAACCTTAGAATTTAAAGCAAAGGATACACAAAGGATATTTTAAAATAACTACAACCGAGTTCAAGGGACATAAATTCGACACCGTCCAATATACCTGTGCGTCTCACAAGAAAATTTATGACATGCACTGGCCGAGCCTGCAGCCCACCCAATGATACTTCGCCAGCTTAGTAACAGTACTCGGTTTAATATTCCATACTATTCCCAAACGAAAATTGTAATCTAGACATCACTGTACGACATATTAATTCAGAAAGTACACAATCATACACAATAAAATTTCTAAACATTTACATTTGCGCTTAAATATTTGCACGTTATCTTACAATTCTTAAAAATAAGTGAACCCTCACCAAGCTCCAACTTCACGGCTTGTTACTTATAAAGAAATGACAACTCATGGAAATTTTACGGTGGTATTTCATAGAAACTAAAAACTGACATCTATATATTATCCATAATTTTATATAGGATACAAAAACCTAAAATTGGCACCCAACATTTGCCTTTTTTCGCACTTTTTTTTAATCACGAAAAATAGCTAAATTGTTGTTCTCTCCAACTCCTTCGTTGCAATAATAAGAGTTCTAATTTCCAAACAAACCAAAAAAAAAAAAAAACCACTACGCAAACAAGAGAACTGCAATCAGTACGACACACAGCGCCCCGTTAGCAGCTGCCTGCGTGGATGAATGAAGGAGGAATTAGCGAGCTATTGTGTTAGCGGCGCCCTGGCCTCACCCGCCGCGCAGCCGCAGCGCCGCCCGGGGCGGCGGGGGCGGAGGTGGCGGGAGAGCGTGTTTACACAACGCAATTGGTAACAAGGCAGTAAAACTAACGATTTTATTGGCCGGCGCCGTAATATTCTTCGACCGCACTCCATAAACGAATCCGGGCGGCGCGGCGCGGCGCGGTACGGCGCTCCGCTCGCCACGCGCGTTGTATACAACGGACACGCGCGGCGCCTCGAGGCACGACTCACTCAGGCCCCCGTTCCTCTGAGAAGAGAGCCTCTGCCGCTAGCCAGCAGCTCATCTCGGGAGCGCTGCTTAACACGGAAATCGTATTGCCACACAGTACGTCGTATGATTTTGTAAACCACTGAATCGATATTCAAGAGTTTATCTCAAGTGAACTATAATAATGGATAATAATAATAAATAAAACTATTAACAATAATAAAGAAAATTGCAGATGTTATAAAATTGCTCATTTGAATAATTGTGAATTATGCTATAAACTGAAAGTACTGACGCCAAAAAGCTATGAATAAAAAGAAATAACTATTAATAAGAATAAATCACAATATACGAGGAAAAATATTGTATCTTTAAATTAGTTACTAGTTTCCACGCGAAATATAAAACACATTCAATATCCCATAATGTTAAAAATAATGATCGCACGAAAAAGGTTTTTTTTTTCTTCTGAAAACAAGGATACGAACGTAATCCGCTAGATAATCACCTGGTTGACATTCATTCGGAGGAGCTCACAGGCGTAAATTAGCGGGGTGATAAGGGGGAGAGGTAGGCCAGTGCTACATCCAATATTTCGAGTTGAATTTAATTTTCTCAATCAGGAAAATTGTTTAAACAGTGTTGATGAAATCTTAAACGCATTTCAACATGTTTTATTACCATCCAGCATTTTGATCCCATAGGCGTCGACAGTTCGATTTAAGCGACCCGCACAGGAATAAGTCGAGTCAGCGTTGAGTTAAGTCAAGTAAGGACCAAGTCAGCCGACAGATAAAATTCTCTTCACCATACGCGTTGAATTTCAACCGAAATTAGAACGACTTGGAGCCATTTTTAAAATTGAAAACTATTTGCAATACATACAATTTGTATGTGGGTGTGTGAGGAATCGCTTCTACAATACGAAATAATAATAATAATAATAATAATAATAATAATAATAATAATAATAATAATAATAATAATAACACTACTAATTAACACTACTTATTAGCACTTTTGGGCAAGAAATGTTTGTGATTCTTATTCATTGGCCGTCGGTCGCGGCCCTTTATACTCGGCCCCTGAAACGCGCAAACCTCCTCGGGCGGCAGCGCCCACCCGGCAGGCTCCGCAGGCGCGAGCGCCCCTTCGCGGCAGCGCAGGGTAATCTGCTTCCCAGAGAGCTGTTATTCCTGCGCCTCCAAGTAATGTGGCGTCCCCTGCGAAAGGGCGTCCCGAGGGCCGCGGCGGGCGGGCACGACACTCTCTGCGCGGCCGCCGCCCGGCCGCCGACCCAGCCACCCTGCGTCACTCGGATAAAACGGCTCATTCAGGACCGATACATTATTCACAAGACACACGATTGTGGACGACTTTATTCAGCCGAGCAATTAAGAGAAAATAATAATAATAATAATAATAATAATAATAGTAATAATAATAATAATAAGCTATAAATTATGTTTGAATATTCAAAGAAATGAATTGAAAGGACAGGAATCGAACCCTGCCAATTGCTCTAAAAAACATCAGCTACCGAGACGGTCAACTCTTCGAGCAGTTTTTAGGTGTTGGGAGCCATTGAGACGGATTATTATTATAAATACTATATTATTATTAATGATATTAATATTACAAATAACACGTGAACTCAATTCAGCACTTTAGCCACAAAAATCAAATGTTTCTTGACTGGTTTTCTAGACACTTAAAACAATTTTAATACGATTAATATAACCCTATACAGCAATATACGATGCGCAAAAATAATGAAAATCTACTCACATCAACCCAAAAAAATTGAAATCGGAACTACCTAAAAAGGATGTGAGCAGACGTCAATATTTATCCGGTGCAAGCGTCGAAACATGACGCAAATGCCATAACGTTGCTACATTACATTCTTCACGGCCTCCGTCGGGAGAGCGGAGCTGCCCTAATCCTAGAGGAAACAGCGAGCGCACGCATGCCGACTCGCGCAAGCGGTGACGCGCCGCGCCGCTCCGTCGCCGCGGATCTCACCGCGTCGCTTCGGCGCCTAAATCGCCCCCGCCCGCCCCAGACAGACGCCCCGTCCCCGCCCGCCCCAGACGCAGACGCCAGCAAGACTGGCAAAACCCAGTACTTTCGAACGACCCAAATAATCTTAAATGTGCAAGCGTACCGCGTCTAGTGGACAATCATTTCTTGGAACAATTTTTCCGGACTTTTACAGGTTTTCCAAGGGTTTTTTTGCTAATAAGATTGGTGATTTCACATTACTTAAAGAACATATTAAAGCCCCTGGTACTAATTGAACAACTGTCTAATTTTACCGTCACAAAGTATAAATGAACCACGTTTTCTCACCAAATACAAATTGAGCAAAATATAACGATGTACAAATATTTTTAAGGAATAACCCGTTCCCTTGGCGCATTTAAAGGCATCATGAGAAAACGTATGCCACTAGGTATCGCCAAATTCCGTAAGAGTACGTGCAGTGAAGGGGGCCCCCTGTGGAAATTTTGAATGACTGAATAGGATCCCGCAGCCTGGCATAATTATAACATTTTATTTCTGTGAATATGTTCCACCTTGATTTCCCCTTTTCAACCAGGCAGTTTGGAGTATTATTACACATTTGGAGAAGAAGTTTCCCACGTCATCCGACAACTGTGAGAATGGTTTAACATAAAAATCAATTGCATTTAATATTGAGATTATTAAAGCTGTAATTTCATTCTACTTGTGGTGTGTTTTATTTATATACTTGCATGAATCATTATGTAATTTTAAAAGCGGTTCAATGGAAATAGGGTTTCCGAAATGTAGTTGGCTGCTCTCGTTTTAGAGAGTACGTGGCCTCCGCCAAATCCACATCACTCGATTTCTCCCGGCGACTCGCCCTGCCTCCCCAGCAGCGCCGAGAGTCCGCGGGGGCGCTAACGAAGACCAGCAGGCGGCGGCTGCAGGGGCGCCCCCGCGCGGCCGCGGAGCAGCGCGGGGCCCTCGGCGCTATCGGATTGCGATCTGCCACTTCCGCGACGGCAGACGGGACGGCGGGGCCTCTGCCTGCCCCTGCCCCTCAGGGAGAGGGATTATAATAAAACACAAGCCGGCCGCCGTGACGACTGCGGCGGCGGCGCCTGCCACAAATTCCGCAACTAACACCCTGTCAGGAGGAAAGCGCCGCGCCGCGCCGCCCCCGCGCCGCGACAGGAGCTTACGGCCGCCGCCCCTCCCTCCACGCCCTGCTCGCCGTCGGCCCCGGGGCGCACCCCTCGCGCACAGATCACCCGGCTGCCACGAAGATCAGCCTCGCCACGGACTGCCTACGGTCTTCCTACGTTATTCAATTGTCGCCAACCGTCATTCAACCGGTATTGTTGACTGAAAGCTACACACGAATGTCAAAGACAAGTACACCGAATTAATTAATATTGTGTGTGATTATCACAGAGTAATACCAGCTTCTAGATTCACTGCACTGTTCTTCATCCGAGCTGTTAAAAGCTTTAGAACTCTTCCACTTTTACCAACAGACACAAGCTTTTCAATCATACGAATCAAAAAAAAAAAAAAAAAAAAAAAGATCCACACGTAGGAAGAAGAACGATTTACACACGTTCCGCATGTCCTAAATCAAAACTGCAGTACCCGGCGCACTCTACTGCGGGTGACGCATGCGCAGTCACCTCCTGGCCGCGCAACCGCGGTTGCGAAACCGCAAAGTTCCAAGGCGCCAACGCGTCGCGGGCGGCGTGTAATCCGCGGGCGCCAAACGCCCACCGCACGCGACCGCAACTTCCGCCGCCACCGCCAACCGGCCGGTGACTCTCGACACGACGCGCCGCGCCGCGCCATGTCGCTCGACCCACGTGGTCGGCTGCGCGGCGCGGGGCGGCGCGGCCGCATTCTGGGCGGGTCGTATGATCGATCACCTGTCAATAAAACACGTCCAATTGCCCACGCCGCCGCGGGATTGACGCGATAGCCGAAAAAAAGGTTACTGGCCGACAACGATTTAAACGAACGGCGGACGCCAGCGCGCGGCGTGGCGCGGCGTGACGTGGCGAGGAGTCGCGGCCGGGTCGGGCGCGTTTTAAAGCGGCGGACCCAGAACCCGTAACCCTCGGAGCGAGAGGACGGTCGAAGCACAGAAATTTGTAAGCGATTCAAAGAGCGATCTGGACGAGGGCACGAGAATTTTCACGAAAGTGAAAAAGTTTTACGAATGCGGTTTATGTTCCCGTTCGTAAATGTTTCATTTCACTGTTCTGATTAAAAAACGTATATACAAGCGGGAAGGGATCACAATTAAGATAACAGATTCAAAATTCATTCACCAATAAAGGTAAAAGTATCTTTCTGGTTTATCCTTCTATAAATATTTCATACTGATGTATTACATTGCAAAATAATCCTAACTGGAAGATAATTTCATGAACCTACGCACAATACACCAATATCCTACAAAACCGACATTTTAGATTAGCAGCAGGTGCAATATGGGAAGCCCGTAACTCCCAACTGCATACAGATTTTCACATATAATCTTTAAGTGAGCGTATTATTCACCTGACATACAATTTATTTTCCTATCTTCATTCTTTCTCATCAACACCAATTTTCAACTTACGACGAGACCTTCCATCACATACAATTTTTCCCTTACTGCCCCTCATACGGCACCTTTTAAAAATTTTAGATACTCCGCAATAAAATAGTTCTAAGTAATAAATTAAAGTACCACAAACCTAAATCAGTAATGCAATGTGGAAAACATACTGGGCGTTACTTCCGAAGACTACTATAAATATCTAAGGTCAGAAGGTCTGACCAGTACACTGAAGGTAATGAAACATTTTTTGAAAAAATACCATTATCTGTATGACTGTACTAAAAACTCATCATATTGTATCATATTGTATACATTAAAAAATCATATTGTATCTCTGTTTTTCAATTTCATCATAAGTATATTCGTGAAATGCAATCTTAGAATTGATTTCCATAACAGACTAACAAATATAATTTAAATAATAAAGCAAATTGTATTGAAATACTGAGGACAGAGACGAAAATCAATTCGAAGAACATGACAGGTAAATCCACTATTGGTTGCAGCGAGCAGGAACACTCTGCTGTGACGTCTTACCTTTTCCAACTCGAGGAGGTGAAACCGAAGTACTTGAATCGCTTGCACCATCTGGAAAAAGAGCAAAAGCAGTTAATGAATGCAAGGCATTTCCATTGACATCTACCTAAAACCCAAGCCCACTAAGAAATATCTAACCCACACACCGTCCAGATTAATACTTCTCTAAAAGCATGCCTTCATTTACATTTGAAGAATTTCCGTGACATTTCAAATGTAGTACCTGTTAAGAGTGCATTTAGGACATTGTTTTAAAAAAAATTAGGATTTTTTTCGGTTCAACAGAAAAGTTCGATTTAACTTCATTCGTTATAATAACAATCTTTCAGGACATTCTGTGAGTTTCAAACAAATTAATGTTTCTGATTGACGTGTTCATGCGTTTTTAAAGAAACATAAAAGCGACAGACTAAAATAACGTATGAAACGTTTGTGTAGTACGTGAATAAAGTAATAAGAATAACTTTGATATATTTTTAGTTTAAAGTTAGAATCAATACGCAAAAGTATGTGCTGTTTCAGTGCAATGATTATTCACAACAAAGTAACAAGAAGCAGGGTAAAAAAAAATATTCTGACTGCCATTTAGAGAGCACATTAGAATATTCCAGGATCGTTTGAAATGTAACAATCACATTTAATTAATTCCCTCCGACATAAGTTTGATCTGTTGAACGAATTGTATTTGTCCAAATAACACATTTGGTATTGATTTGCGATGCTTTAAATGTATGTTGTGAGTTGTAGTTCTGATCCGTTTGTGGGTTCTGTAGCCTCTCAGAAAAGCCACAACCTAGTCTATCTTAACCAGTCACAGAAACGGAGAAGGAACGCGTGGAAGACAAGGAAATCCGGCATCAGCGAGAGACCAGCGAAGGCAAGTGCATGTTCCGATGTTTGGGCAGGGGGTGGCTGGGGGGGGGGAGGGAACGCATCCCAGCTGCGCCCCTCGGTAAAGGTGCGATAATGGCCCTCCCCCATTAGAGCGTTCCGGAGGTGACTGCTTAATTTTTTAATCGAGTTACCCACGAAATATGAAAGCTTCCGCAGCGATGCAATATGCCGCCCCCTGCCGCCTGTATCCGGCGCGACTCCTAAAAGCGAAGCGCCATTAGCTTAAAAACTTCGAAAGCCAAGGCCTGCTTATTATTTAAAGTTTGGGGAAGGTTTCAAACTCTTCGACGCGGAAGTCGCAGCGAAACAAGAGCGCGGCGAGTTCCTGTGTCCTCCCGCTCATATTCTTGCAGCGCCAGTTCCCTTCTTTTCCTTCTCGAATTCGCCATTGGCGCCATCCGAGCCTTTACCATCGCCGAACGCGTCGAAGATCACGGGCCAATGCTCTCCCACGGAGAAACTACGATAGCATAAGCTCCTTCGTGACTGCAGAGCTCACGAAATTTCGCTCTGCAAATAAATTACGACATCGCACGACTTTCAACGAGCCAGACTCGCCATTTCACTCGTCTTGGAGTAACGTAACACGGGAAATAAACACAGCTCTGTTATTAACACAGTGGATGGAGGGATTGAAACGGGTTTATTCTCTGTTTTATTTTCTCTGGTAGAAGAAAATGTTCCTTTTGCAAAGTGCAGTGACCTCGAGTCATTCCGCCTAATGGTGTAATCTCACACTCAAAATCTTCATTTCGGTTCTTGGAACATCATCAATAATGCATTAATTCACTAATGAATGAAGGATGCGCCATCACACATTAAAATAAACCTCACCATAATACAAATATATCTTAATTTTGAAATGAAGATAATTTTTGGCAATCAATGTGAGCGAGTCTACTAAAACAATTAATTAGGCTAAAATTTCAGCCAATACGTTATTTTTGACTTCACAAATTGTATAATTTACTTGTAATTAGAAAAACGTGCGTTAGAGAGCATACTTCCGAGATAATTTAACACAATATTAATAATATATAACAATATATCCGTGCGTTATCATGATTTAGATAGGATTATACAAAGAAAAGAGGCAGGAAATGTTCATAAACTCACAATAATACACGAATTCTAAATGATAGTACAAGCGAGATGGAAGACCTAGAGAACATACCAACTCCACCGCGAATGAAAAACGCGGACAAAATTTCCGAAAGGATTAGACACATTTACGTCGATTACAATAACAAATGGGGCGACTTAATTAGACAGATTCCAAATACACGGCGATATCTTCGTTCGGAAAACGCAAATCCGTGTACGGGCGGGCCCGAGATCCACGTATCTCGCAGCAATCAGTCGCGTCCTGATGGGATTGTGCTCGATGTGACGATTTCATTTGACCACCTACAACAGCGGGCGCGCGGGCAAACAACGCCAGCCCGCCCTCTACCCACACACACACCTTAATTAGAAGAATGTAAAGGGGGGCTCCATGTTAAACGATCTCCCTCCTCCAGGCGCAACGCTCCTGCTCGGATCCTAATGACGTGAAATCGTATCATTAACCCGTGAGAACACTGTCATAGCGCTGACGAGCTCGTACGCAGAGTCGAAACTTTATATCCGGCCAACAAGACAGGTAGTTAGACTGCAGGAGGCAAGGAGCGGATCCTACGATAATCATAAAGATCTGACAAATAAATTAGACAAGTTCGTTAGTGCCAAGGACGAGGAATGACATAACCGGCAGTCGGTGGCGTTGTGCTTGGGGCGAGGGGGGGGGGGGCTGTAGGGACGAGAGTAGCTGGAGAGGCAAAAGAAGAGACGGCGTTTGAAGAGGAACGGGCAAATGAGCAAAAATATTAAGTTCGTGCAGAGGTCAAAGAATGACGTTCACATTCCGTGTATAACAATACAACGGCTTGTACCAGAACAACACAACTACATCCATCTACCACCTCGCGAAGGATGCATTAAGCTAACGTTCTATCCCTTCAGGGGGATAGAAGAGGAAAAAAAGAGAGTTAAAATCGAGAAAGCAACGTGAGGGCGAACCATTAGCGCGCGAAGAACTCATAATGCCGAACGACCAAATTTCAATATCAATGAAGGGATTCCTGCGCTCCGGGTCGCGGAGGGAGGAGGCCCACTCGTCACAATCTCTCCCAAGTGACAGCCACCGCGCGCGCTCGTGCTCGCTAGTTTCGCCGGGGCCCGTCCACGCCGCGCGACGTCGGAATCCGCCCCATTCATCGCACGCCCGCCATCACGGGCACACGCCGCACCGCGCCGCGCTCCATAAGTGGCCTAAGCGCAGATAGCCTCTCGCCAGGCGCGCCCCGCCCCGCCCCACCCCGCCCCGCCCCTCTGCGCGTCCTCTTGACAGATGAGACGCGCGCCCCGCGCAGATATACTCCAGTCTCGACAAGATGGATCCCTAAAGAGCGAGCTTTGCGGAATGAAACACGGTTGGGAAATGGGCTTGGGCTGAAACACGGCGACCACAGCGGACTAGTTCTTCTATGTGTGGTGGTTCTCACATAGAACGTCGATGCCATCCGTGCAAGCAACGCCAAATAAACGTACTTATGAATGCTAAAATAAATGATGTTCCACAAGTAAACAAATGAAATTGCACAGTACGGTGGATCACTAATTTATTTAAAGCTCGGGTTTGGGGTCGATCGCTACAAGACGGGTGCCTGGTATACTCTTTTACATCAACATCCTTTACATCTTTTACATCAATAAGCCTTTCGGTGGCCGATGGATCTACCGATGTATACGCCACTGGAACCCACCTACTCGTACAGCACAAATAATACGTCCAAAAAATTTGCTGATTCAACCTAGTCGTTTTCAATGTAACTCTTTTTCATGATCTGCAACTATTTTGTTTCTTCAGCCATTTGAAAATATGCTCCACTTTAAACAGCACCACACAGACACAGTGTTCGATGCAGATGCAATGAAATGAATGTGAAGATATAAGAATGTAGTCATAAGTCGTTTACAAAATCCTTATTTTATAGAAAATACACAATTTAAAGAACTTGATTTTCTTTGTGTGAAATGAAGGACATCATTATGTTGCCTCGACCCTTTCTATGATGTTGTTACAAACTACAATATAACAAAATTTCGTATTAAATATCAATGAAAAGTGATTTCTTTGACGCATTTCAAAATGCCTTCGAACTAAAACATGCGAATTAAAACCTAATATATTAAAATTTAGATTTTCGTTCTCTCATGGCAGGGTTACATTTGGAAAACAGCGAATCTCCTAAGAAATCGGCGTCCAAAGACAGATAAATGCCGTTATATATTCATTCACACACGAAAAAATATATAAAGCAAACTAGTGGCAATGATATGCGGACTGAACGCGAGAAAACAAGTTACACCACAACAGCATGAATAATAATTTAACACGACCCGATTTTCTATTCGAACTTTTCTTTTCCTGTTTCTCATTCATTAATTTCCGACAAACAAAAAGCAAAACTTCGTCCTCTCCACAAGAGGCAACGAGCTTTAAATTCCTCTTGTAGTGTTGAGATCTCGCAGACATTTCGCACCCCCTGGGGTGCACACACAGAAACCTCCTCCCCGGCCCCCGCCCCCCGAGACGACAAGTCCGCTCGCTACACGGACGCACTTGCCGGAAAATAATCCGCCGCACGCTGTTTGGGCAAGTTCAATAAACAGGGACAAAAGTGTTGTTTATTATCGTATTTTCGCACGGAAAACCCGCCCGGGCGCCGGCTCCGTAAGGCCCCACGGCGAACCACAATAAACGCGCGCCGCTCCGCGCGCGTGTATGCGGCCGCGCATTTTGCCCATCGGAGAGCGCGCGCGCGCGCCCCCAAAATATACACGCGCCGTCGAATTTGTTAATCCGCGCCGTAACGAGAACACGTGGCCTCGCCGACGGGCGAGGACGGCCCGTAGACGGACCGACTGACTCACTGCCCACACAGAACGTATACAGGAAAAAAGGGGCGAGACGAGGATTAGATTCCGGGGTAGATATATATAAAACCCAAATTTTTAAAAGTTTCTATTAGCCATAAATGTGGTTATTATTAGCAATTAGCCTAACATATTTTAAGTATGATTGAAGCATTGGTATGGTTCCATTTCATGATACATCCCACCTATTGAATTGAATTGAATTGATGCTTTATTTTACATGGCGATACTCAGGTTATCAGGCCCGCTTTTTTGTCTGCACACGCAAATTTCGCTAGGCTTCTTTCACCCACTTGAGAAGAAAGGATGTATTTCTTGGGCGACGAAACAGGCGATTTGAATTTACCTCATAGGCGTCAAACCGATTAGTTTTATACGCAAAGAAATACAGTTGTCAATTAGAGAAGATAAGCGCAGAACCCCAGAAACATGAGTATTTGTTTCACGTCATGAAAATCTCGAACTATGTAATGCAATACACTTCACAACTTGTGTGAATTTGTGATGTAATGGGAAGTACACACACCTCGCAAAGATGTGGCTGGAGTTCGGTCTTCAAGCCATCAATGTGGACCAAGAAAGCTCTCAGTGGGATTTCTTCACACTCTTCATCATCATTATCGATATAAATTACTCTTTAGATCATTACTTATGGACTTCAGCTACTAACGCAGTTGAAGGTTCTTTAAACCCCCTCTCCAAATAAGAAAAATCACAACTATTTAAAAATTAATAAAACATCCAGTTAAAACTTAAAGAAAAAGTAAAATGACATCCTTTGCATGAGCCCTCACATTCTGTGAAACTGATCTGAAAAGCGCAAAGAACCTTTTTTCTCGGATTGTTGCGAAAGCAAGCACCACATATCAGCACGAAGCAGAGCAGCAGATGAAGACGTACCTGCCACGCCCACTAATGAAATGATTCGGTGCGAAGTTCGCCGACCTGGCATCATTTGGCCCGCCGTCGGAGTCCCGGATTGCGCCTGATGTGTGCAGATAATTTTTAATCCGCTCGAATAAGCCAAAAAGCAAGTGAATTATTCAGCGCAGTCGCCGAGCACCCTGACGAGCGCGGGCGCCGAGGGGCCGCGCTGTTTATGGAAGGTTAGCGACATAACTTGCGCGAGATAACGTTGCAGAAAATCCCGACTCGAAGGCTGAATAACCTCCGTTTTATTTCGCCCTCCCGTGCGCGCCAAGAGGACCCCGGGCGGGCGAGGGAGGGACGGCGTCCTCCGGCGGCGGAGCGACGGACGAGGCCGGAGAGGGCGCGACGAGAGAAGCAGGTAATGTATATACACATTGTTTTAGTCAGATTTGTGTGCGCAAGCTCTAGGTGTGTAAGGTGGGGAGAGGGGGGGGCGCGGAAAAGAGAGTTAGGTAGATGCTGGGGCTTATCTGTGGAACACAGCAGATCCCGGCTACCAAACATCGCCTGCCCGTTGTATGTCAACAGAATTAAGAGCGGGGAGCGCCGGGGAGGGTAGCGGGGCGACACGAGCAAGCCTTATCGCGCGGGGCCACGCGGGCGGGCCCGCCC
>BOPP01000106.1:1108427-1148533 GCA_017312745.1 Gryllus bimaculatus
GCCGGTCCGACTTTTATCAAAGCCTAACACCTCGGCGGGGACTTTGGGGAGGCCCAGTCCGTCCTCCCGCCCCCGCGAGGCTTAACGGTGGAACGAGGAGTTTATATCCCTCCGCTTACGCACGAAGAAAAGTGCCCGCTGTTCTGCCGCCGCGCAGCGCCGCGCCGAGCACGGACTAAACAGAATTTCGCCACTTTAGGGGCGCGCCATTAAAAGGCTCGTCCTCGCAGCCCCGCGTCCCGCGGAAGAAGAAGAAAAAAAAACACTTCCCATTAGCTGCGACGGTCTCGGGCCGATCATCTGCTCGAGCGAAGACGCTACGTCACCGCGGGGGAATCGTGAGCCGCGCAGTTAAGAGACACCTTCACCTAATCGGGAGGGCATGGCTTGGTCAACAAAAAACACACCGTGTGAGATGACATCAACTAATCCCCAATTTAACTGGTGGAAACTATATAGATGAGTACAAGAAATGCTGCAATGGCGTGCGGTATCTACGAATTAGATTCAGTCAGAAATAGTGATCGGGAACCATAACATACTTTGTATGATACTCGAGGACACATAGCAAGCTACAAATTCAGAATTGTATAATTAATCTTTTCAGAGAAAGTTTGTTGATCGGGCAGAAATAAATTTCAGAAAAGGGAATACATATTCCAAAATGCGGCAGTCGATAATGTTTTATGTGATAAAATGTGTGTAGCATTAAAACAGAAACCCCCACGATAACAGTCTGGACAACCTGAAAATGTGACAGCATGCAAATCCTGGAGAAAAACGGAGCCGCTAATCGCAGTACACAAGATTAGAAAAAAAACCTTCAGAAATATATAGCAGAGTGACGTTACATATCAACTAACAGAATGGAGCAATGGCCCCACGCAGTTCACGGAATAATTTCGACCTCTGCATTAGATGCACAAACCATATTCAATACCAACAGCAACACGAAGGCGCAAGCGTATGTGATAACAACGCAAACACGACTTTATTATGATTTAATAGAACTCAACACCACAAACGCACTCGCAACTTTATATCTTGTTAAAATTAAACAATCACAGCAGCCGCCGGGGCTACCAATCATCGTCGCGGCATCTGCAATGTCGAGCTCTAACGAGGGCGGCCCGGCGCCCGGCAAGAAAATACATATTAAGCGTTTTATTGGCGAACAGGAAACGTTATTAGCGGCGACGGCTTTTTTCGTCGCTTCCCGCAGCGTCGCGAACAGGTTCCGCGAGGAATTGGCCCGATTCCCATACGCTTCCGACGCGCCGCACCGTGAATGCGTAATCGCCATGGAAGTGACCACGCCATTGCGCAGTCACCTCTGCGTTGCACAGATTTCAATTGAATTGAATTGATGCCTTATTTTACGTGGCGAGACTCCGGTAATCGGGCCTGCTCTTCCGTCTGACCACGCAAATTTTAGCTACGTCTTTTACACCCACTAGCGGAGAAGGGAGGTATTTCTTGGGCGAGAAACAGGCGATTTTTGAATTTAACTCAGAGGCGTCATTTAGGCTTGAGGATCTTTTACTTGCAAGTAAATCTACTAACATGGGACAGCCGGCTTTACTTCCCCTCCGAAGGAAGGCGTACGGATCGGGTTGGAACCCGCCAACTCGGGCATACCAGTCCGATACGCTAAGTGTTACACCCCCGCAAATTGCTCGCGAGATTTGAGATTTGGAAGTCGGTGTAACCGACCGGCTGCTTAAGAATAAGAATAGAAAGGTAAGTGCAGACTACACGAGAGCTGCCAGTTGGTTTGGCGACGGTTCGATTAAGAAAACGACTTCGCCGTTGGCATTTAAAAGACGATGTGACGTATGCATTGCGGAGACCTACGGACAAGATCTCACTGGCAACGTGGGAAGACTCGAGCCAACATAACTTGCTGTTATGTAGTCGTTTGTTCTATTAAATCATAATGCTTTTATTTTAAATTTTACATATTTTCCAAAAATGGTAAACCTCTCTCAGAGCTACGTTTCAAAATCGGAAAACAAAATCCTTACAACAAACTAAAGCGGCAACAATTGTGCCAGTTCTTCGGCTCTCCCCGACCACCGTGTACCTGATGTGGCTTCAGAAATTTCATTTATTTATTGAATATATTTAATGTTTCCGCGAAATTTAATTCATCAATGTATCAATCATGTTTTGATAACCAAGTCAGCAGATTCCATTGACTGTAAATGTATAGTACTCGGCTGCTAAGGACCTTGGGCCGAAGCAGAAATAAATAAATATTTTTATAAGGCAATTCTGCTCACAGATGTCATTATTTCAGACTACACAGACGATAAATTATAAAAGTTTCACTTTCGCTTTCGTCCTTTCGTTTGGGCCTAGTCATTTGTTGTTACTGACCCCGTACGTGTGGCATTTGAAGGGACAAAGAGAAGACGCTGGCGGCAACGGCGGCGAGGCACGGGGGCCGTCTGAGGTCGGAGGGCCGGGAGAGGCGATGGCGGACGGCTGGGCGAGGCGGGCGGGCCGGCGTCGGGGCTGCCGCAGCATTGGTCAATGCGGCCGGGGAGAAGACAAGGATAACGCCGCATTAGCATCGCATCCCACTTACGCCGATGATTAAATTTATGAAAAATTCATTGTCTGCCTCATGAATAAATAAACGCGGCTACAACCTCGAACACAAAATATTTCGCTCCGCATACCTACTACGACTGCGAGAGACGCAGCACATCCATCAAAGGAGAAACAACAAGCGAGTTACCGCCATTCCCTGCAGACGACGCGACTTCTGTCCATTGCGGAGGAGGGCCGCGCCGGCAAGGCTCATGCGAGAGGCCAGGGCAACGTTGCCACACCGACATCTTACCAACACGTGTTATACAAAACATCCCCCATCCATGACGCAGTAAGAGGGAGTGCATTAACGATAAACAAATGAAAGAAACCATTTCATTTGATTCTTTGGAACTGTGAAATATGTCTATTATTCTTACAATATTTATAGGTGAAGAATAGTTCATGAACAAATTTCAATATTTTTTTTAATCCATAATAATAGTTATGTAATATAAGACAGCAACATTCTCTTTGGGTGCCAATTTGATGGCTCGCCTGAATTACCTCTTCTTTTTTATATCTGTCTTCTGTTTTATATCTTTTTTTACGTATCAATAAATACTGCGAGTGTAATTACTTAATGTTCAGTTTTCTTTATTAAAAGTACTTTTTTACATTAAATTTATAATTTTATGTAACTTCTCACTTTCATTTAATATTATCATCATTGCTGATTTTTACATTTTTTCTACATTAAAACAACCGTGAAAAATGTACGATTTTGCAAATTTTTGTCTTAACTACAATTATTGGTAACCGCAAAAGGGCATAGAACGCCGAATTGAGGGAGTCAACATCCAAAAACCTTTTAAATAGCAAGGATTCGAAAACATCGCATAATTGTATGTTTACCAACAGATGTACCATTTTCGTAGTAAATGTTGACAAAATTTGACTCGTGAAACCCGTATCTTCCGATACGGGTAAAGCAATACTCGAGATATTCGGAATGGTTTAAGGAGTCGAAGCAGCGTGTGACGGAATCCTCATGAATGGCGGAGTGTGTGGAGGCAGAAGAGGGGAAGCAAGCCCGGGAACCACGAGGCCGTGCGATAAGGAGTGGGAAGTCGCTACGCACACACAGCCATTCCGGAGGCTGACACTCGGTAGGGAGGACGGTGGCAGAAGCAGGGACGAGAGAACTGGCGAGGCATTAACGGATTGGGGGAAGAGAAAAATAAAATTCACTCTTCAGTTCCTTGGAATAAACCTACAGAAGTAGCTAGGTTTACGAGTGATTCAACATGACTTGGTCACTACTCTGTCCTTAGGCCTGTAATTTACTTCCAATTTTTGGACAGACACAATGGGAACGTTTCAAAATAATCGCGAATTTTTAAGTTTCCTGTTAAAACAGTCACTTTGACGTCAGGTAAGCTGAAGGGCGAGTAACAGTCACACACGTTAGGTCAATGAGCGATTATTTTATTTTTGCCATAGTTTTGAAAGGAAATCTGTCAAATTTTCCTCGAGTTCTTTATGAAGTGAGTTTGTTGGGCAATACGCTCGGCGTTTGAGTAAGGATCTGACAAGGGCCGTGCCACAAGAGGCCACGTGGGTGGGCTCGGACCGGGAGATCAGCTGGTGAGAAAGCAGCAACCATGTTGTCGGAAAGCGCCGAGCCACATCCGCCGCTGCGAAGACAAAAGAAAGCCGTGTTGCCCGCGGGGACACGTTCACACCGCTACGATAGGATTGACCGCTTCCAGCAAGAGGCACATTCGAATAGACCTAACAAGGTTAGTGACTGAAACGTACACCAACGATTTATTGTGTCGTTCATTATTTCCCGAACATATTAAGAACAATTCACTAAAGACCGAACTCTTTAAATGGCCACGCAATAATAATCAGAGTGAACAATACAGTGCCGATTGGAAAATATAAATAAATTTGCGTAAAATGATTTTATAAATTTAAATTAAATTGTTTTTAAAAAAATCTGAATCTTGTTGTTTTCCAGTAATTTAGCAAACCACTTGACATTCAATTAGCTCAATTTTAACGGCAGAGCCACGCGAACGCAATGCCGATTCGATCCCCCCCCCCCCGGAGGGTTCAGGTGCGGCAGCGGAGGCGAGCGACGGCTGGGGCCGCGCGCCCGGGCGGAGAAAGAAGGGCGACTATCAGGGAACAAGCCCGGAGCAAACATGGCGCGGTGCGGCCTCCGCCTCCGCCAGTATCTCGGGCAAACACTCCGGCAGGAGGAAACATCCGCTGCAACAATGCTTCCTGTCAACAACACGGTGTTCTGATAGCGCCTGATCGCGCGCCCGCGGCGGAAGGCACCCCTCCCCTCCTCACACACGCCCCTGCTCCCCCCTCGCCCGCCACACTCACCCCCGGAGCTGACAGACGTGTCATCTTGTGCATTACCAACAGCACGACGGATTCATTACTTAATGGAGAGCTTGCCTTAAATTAACACAGATAATGAGTTAACAATCAAGAGTATACCTTCTAATTGTAACATTCGCAGTGTATTTAATATTTCCCGAATGAGAAAACTGGTATATGAAATAATTTAATAATAATAATAATAATAATAATAATATTGGTTTTATTTCTGTCAAGGATAAAGCCATAGGGACTGCTCTTAGGCCTAACTACTTAAATATTTTTACATTTACACAACAACAATTGAGGCGTTCCGGCGCAAATAGCGCTTAGATTGTTTTGTTCACAATATACAGAAAATCTATTAAATTTTAAAACAAATATTCGAAAGAGAAAAGAAATTTACTAAGAATCCACCAATTGCCGTGGTAATTGTAAGCGAATTTGTCAAATCGTTCTTCAGTGATCTTCAAATCCTTCAAAATATTCATTACCAAGTTTTCTATAAAAAAATGTTATTTGCAAACTTATCAAAAGTAGTTTTTTCACAAACTGCAATCATATACAGCACAAAATAATTCAATTATATAATAAGTGAAAAATGTTCAGCATTAAAAAAACCATTATTAACATAACTTATTGCGAAAAAAATAATAATTGACTATGATAAAAAATTCCATATCGAAATGTTTCAAGTTTAAAATATTTTGCCTAATTTTAGCGCCCATTTTACTTTTCCCGTCGTCAATAAATATACAAAGAAAGAAACTTCAAGAGCGAGCAAAAAACTATTGATTCGCAATCTCGACCGCCTCTTACACCTCGCTGATACTTGTTACCATCCTCGAGCGTCAATCCCCGGCGGCGCGCCGTCATACATCACGCGACAAATCCGGACAATCTCAAATCAACGGGGCTTCAACCCGGCATGATTTACAACGCGCCTCGCCTTATCTCGACTAGTTTCCATAAATGCAGGAACGCCAATCGCCGGACAATGAAACGAATCAGCTTTACGCCCGACTCCGCTGACACCTTGCGCGCCTACGCGTCAGCCGTCACGCCCACGACGACTATCGCCCGACTTGTTATTTTTCCGGTTATGCAAAAAGCGGTTCGCTGGCCCCGAACCCAAGTCTTCGCGCCGCCCCGCGCCGCATGGTTGGCGCAATGATTCAATTTCATTCAATTCGATTCAATGATGCCGCCTTGTTTTACGCCTCGGGACTGCAGGCCTGCTCTTCCGCCCAGCGCCGCCTGGTTGGCTCAGTGATTCAATTCAATTCAATTCAATTCAATGATGCCTTATTTTAAGTGTCGACACTCAAGACTATCAGGCCTGCTCTTCCGTCTGACCACGCACATTTCGTCCTTTCACTATCTGGCAGAGAAAGAAAATGTCACGCGGGCCCCATACCACGGTTGATATGCATTTAGCTCAGATGTTTGTTTTTGTTTGGAGGATATTTTACAATAAGTGAATCTACAACATGAAACAGCCGGCTTTACTTTCCCTCCGAAATAAGGCGTACGGAGGATTTTTTCACCCTCAGAAATCCACGGCTTCGGGTTTGAACCCGCCAGCAGATGTGGATCAGTCGCTGATCCACGTGGAGGGAAATGAGGGAAAATACCCCTCCCAAAACGTTTTAGTAACACTTAATTTGTCACGAAACCATTAATCAATTTTTTTTGTATAAACATTAAAACGAATAAAATGGTATTTCAACATGAGCTCAGTTTGGGTAGCGTCATTCTACATGATATGTAATAAGGCACATTCAACCAAAACATTTTGAATTGAAACAATTCCCCCTCCCAAAATTCGTCTTCGGATCCGCCCCTGCCGCTGCGAGCACCGTTGCACCGCCGCAGACCCAGCCGGAGCAGCGAAGGCGATGGCGCCGCTCGGGGCGGAAATTGTTGGGAGGAGAAAAACCCGCGGGATGAGCCGCGGCTGCGAACGGCGTCGTGGAGACAAATTTATCAGACATTTTGACAGCGACACGGCGCGGCGCGGGGCGGCGTGCAGGTGAGTGGCTTCCGAGGCGTAGAGGCAGCTGGACGCCCCGCCCCGCTTCTCCCCGCCCCGCCCCGCCGCCTGCGCCGTCGCACGCCGCGCCCACGGAGCGCCTGGAGGCGGGACGCCACGTCGCTTCCGGGGAAGGTGCAACCCCGACGTAAACAGGACAACAGATCTTCTATGGCAATCTACTGTCTGGATCATTGTGTTTCGGGAACAGGCTGCTCCTTCACAGTTCAGAAACGGTGCTTCAGCATTAAGAAATATATAAAATAATGTAATGAAATTGTAAATTGCTGTTATGAGTACACGCGACAAATATTCAGTTTACGAATAAATTCGTGTTCATAAATGCTTGTACTTTTCTTGCACCATGAAAGTCTCTCTCGGATGTTCAGCGTAGTGAGGATATTGGATATTTCACTCCCGATTTCAAAATGTTTTTACAATTCAGCTTCTCTTTGATAAATATTAATATATTAATCGTTAATTCGAATTAGTAATGATCAAAACTGAGTATATTATTTAATATATGATGCATTCCGATTAACAGCCATCAGAGCCGGTCTTCAACTATAATCCTAAAAAAAATGTGTAGGAGGTCCATGCACGCCATTCGCGAACTCAGCGCTTTCCTCGCGCAAGTGGGCGGCAGCGGAAACACATTAAGTAACACCGGCGACAGCTTGAGTGACAGCGCAACGTATTCAGCGTCAACCTCTCTCTCTCTCTCTCTCCGTTTCCCTCTCGCATTCGGAATTATTTATGAACACTGTGCGTCGCGGTCGCAGCCTTCTATAGAATTCCGACGGTCAGATATACGCCTACTGAAGACCGGCTCATTCCCGTTTGTAAGATTTCTTCCCTGTTTATCTTCCCAATCGAATCGTCGTCGATACGCGAAGACGGGAAGACCCTTGCACAGCGAAGAAGTCAGAACAGGTGCTTACGTATCCTAATCCAATGTAATGGAACGCATCTTATTGTCCGTTTATAGCAAGTGGATATATTAATGCAAGTCTCAAAAGGTTCTAAACATAAACGAATACATTTAAAATATTATCTTCCTCGCCGATATCCGACTATCTTTAATACCGAATGCCATAATTCATACAATCAGGAAAACTATTTCTGAAACACGTACATGATGTCGAAAAACTGTGTTTTGTACTGATACGGTATTTATCATTTTAACTTCTTGTTTTAATACATGAATCGCTAAAAATTTACTGACTGTTTGTCCACATATGGAAATTTAGGAATAATTGTTTCATTGTTCAAATCCACAGCATAACTTGTTCAATATATACCCTATTCATATATATATTCATTTGAATGACTTCAAAATTCGTCAAAAATGTGAACAAATAATTATATTAGAGAAAGTACGTTCCTGCTATTTTATTTATTCGGACACAGGCAAGATCGATTTAGAAACGTGAGCACTCCCAAACGGTCTTCCAATAGATAAACAGGTGTTTTTGCACATGATAAAGCACCTCACAGTTTACCATTTTTCGCCCTCTTTTTATGCACTAACTTCAACTCGAAGGATTGCGGAGCTGATATTCCATCGTATTACTATTTTATGTCACATAATTTTTTTTTTTGCTTAAATACAAAAGCAAGCCTGATACTAATGTATCCACTCTCGTATTTCACCGCGATTTTTTCTTGAAATAATAATAATAATAATAATAATAATAATAATAATAAAATTTAAAATATTTTAAACAAATAAAAACTTAGTTGAACTAATTTTAAAGCATTCTAGTTATATAACAGTCTCAAAATTTTCCCTTGCTTATTAAGATTCTTTCACAAATCCTCAAACTTTTTCCTGCCGTTTCCAGACTAATGAAATCCCCTGATTTTTCCGGTTTTCTTGAAATCGGCAACCCTGATTCTCATGCACGCCCGTTCTTGGTTGATTTCCTCACGTAGGCAACGTTCGTAAAAATGCGTCGTCGCGACGCGCACCTGCCCCGGCGACCGCGTTCCCCCGGCCAGCGCGCGTGCACGCTGCAGCGCGCGGCGCCGTCCCGTATGGCGCACACGTCGTCGCCGAGAAAGCCTTCGCGGTCGCCGCTAATTTCAAAACGCCGCCGCGCAGCGAGCCGCAGCCAACGCCCGCGCCGCCGCGCCGCCGGCCCGCTCCTTCTCCGACCAACGCCACGCGAGTCGTTTCCAACGTCGTCGCGACGCAGCGTCGCAAACGTAACAAATGCTCGCAGCCCCGGTTACATGGCTATTCACTTAGCGCCTGGACGCCGCCGCCGCTTCTCGCTTAATCGCCCCCCCCTCCCCCACCCCCCACGTACCCAGGCCTCACCGCATGACTTCCTTATTACCGTTAGGTGAAGAACAGGTAGACCTTTTTGTTGTTGTTGTTGTTTTTTCCTCTTCTGGTGTGTGATTTCGTCACTCATCAAGGTGTTGGGAAAAGGATGGGTTTCCGCTGAATCACACAACGGTCATAAATTCACAAGCAAATAAGCTATAACTAAATGCCCAGCTCAACTGCATTTCTTCACTGAACTGAGGGGAAGAATTCGCAGAAAGTGCGCGACCCCAACATGTCACAATTTGTATTCGTATTTAAGGAAGAGCTTTCGGCAAAGAAAACTTAGTTCACGTTCAATTTGAACTCATTTGCTAGTTTGGAATGGTTGAATATCGCCATGTATTAAGTGGTATTAATTTTCGTTCGGTTTTATTCTTTGGTTAATTTTGTTATGCTGCTTACATTTAACGACGGGGAAATAAATTCCAAAAACATGTTACATTCAAAAAAGTTTCATCGAGGATGAGTATTTCTTCATTCCATTTATATTATTATTATTATAATTATTATTATTATAGTTGATTTCCTACGAAACTTTTAATCATAATGATAAAATTCATGTAGAAGTAAATTCTGAGTTCGTCACTTCATTTGGAGAAACTTCTATGTCTACGCCTCGTTTACTCCTTACGTCACATACGGATATATATTCTCTTTACATGAGTAAAAATCTTGGAAATGAAATTTGAGATTTCTAACTCCCGTACAACCAAGAAGAATAAATAATTTAGCTTGCTTTAGCGTTTCTAGTGCGAAGGTGACCGCCAGTGAAAAAAATTCCTCTCAACCTGTTTCCCTTGCCTTTTTGACGTTTCGCTCTCCGAGGTGCGAGCGCCAAACGATCGGTGTCGCCCACAGAATTGATTGACAGATTGATTGGTGATTAGTGCCGCAAGTGCAGTGCATGATTTTGATCGTGGGAAGTTGCGGTGAACTTCACCAAACCAGGATTCGCCCAACAACGGAGACCCCCCCGAACCGGGTCACGCTCCAAATTACCGGCATGTGTGGTAAAGCACTGCATATAAGTGGAACTGAGTGTAAGAAGCTAGTAGAGTACAAGGAAGAGGAAATAAAGATCACTCTCGGTTCTTGGCCCGTTTGGTAGGGTACTGCTCCGGCATTCGCCTGGTAATGATTGGAGAAACCACAGAAAACCGCTCATCAAAACAGCCGGCCGCTAGAATTCCCCCTCCGGGCAGCGGTAGAATTCGATCTAACTTAAGAAGCCACGTATCTAGAGTCGAAAATCTTTCCACTGTCGGGACCTGAACCCTAGGTCCCCTGATCTCCCGGTCAGAGGAACCTCGGTTGCTGACCGGTGGCGTCGAGTCGCCGCGCGGGTCGACTTGTGAATCCGCGGAGCAATATTTAGAAGCTACCGCGCGCCTCTTGCAGGAAAAAAAATCTCGCTCCGAATTTTTTCACCTTTTTACTTTTTTAGCCGCCCGTGCATATTTTTTTGAAAACGGACGATCCTTCTCCGCTGGAGAAACCCAGGGCCCGCAGACGGGTGAAGACGAAGAAGAAAAAAGTTTCGGCCCTGCTCTCCCAGATTGGCCGAGCCGCATATGTAAAGCAAACCGGTCTGGAGCTCGGCTTTCGACGCACGGGCAGGTATTAGAATTTCGGACGCAGCTCGATCCGCCTCTAGGAGACGACGCCGAGAGCGCAGCAAAAAGGTATCACCTGGAATGTCTGAGGGCAGGCGACGGGGGGGAAAAATGACACTTTACACTGTAACATGCACTTGTCACAGACTTCGTGTCCCGACTCGCAGCCGGGCTCTCCGAAGAACTGCAGGTTGTTAGCGCAAGCGACAGCCATAGGTCCAAATACCAGGAACCGGGAACCGTTCGGCGGGAGCGTTCGGGGCGCGCGTTAAAAATCCGGACACGGCCGAATTGCAAAAATTCTCCCCCCAAAGAAGTTGTAGTTCAAACAAGATGTCACATCCGAATACCCCCCCAATGCAGGGGAATGTTGGCAGGAGGGCAGGTCAAGGGTGTGACGATTCACGCTTTCTGGGCCAAGCGGGGAATCGAGAACGATTGCACCTGCAACGGGCTGAGCGATGACGCGCCTACGGCGCTGGCCACTGGTACAGTTATTCGTAGAAGTCGAGATTTGTGACTCGCCTGGCGCTAATGGAGCGATAAGACGCGTCGGCTATCCCCTGCGCTGCGAGGGCGACAGGCTCCTCTGCACTGCCGCGCATTTTACGAAGTGGAAACATTCGAGACACACGGAGAATTAAAATAGAATGAACAAAAGAATACACCGAAAAACGTACGAATCAATGATCTTATTCCCACAGCAAATTAAGTTTACATGAGATTTTTAAAAAGTCTTACAACATAGTCTACACAATAGTTTTAAAAAAAATACTTCGACATTTAGAAAAAAGTAAATGAAGGAATTATTTTAAAAAATACATTCTGATAAATTAAATAACAAATAAATATTCGTCAACAGCTTGATGTGTTTGTTACTTCAGTAAAACGACCGGAACTATTCAAAAGAAGTTGCTGAGTATTTGAAAAAAAACATTTTTCATTCCCATTCATTTAGTTGTCTGGTCGGAATATTTGATCATTTACACAGGACATTATCCAACTTTAATCTGAGAAGTTACAAATTATGTGTACGGTCTTTTGCAACATATACTGCGGCTACAAAACATACTCAGAATGCTTCAATATAATTGCTATATCCATCTGCATTTTTCCTACTGAATACCTCAGACGCAGATGTAAACAAACGGTGCACCGTCATTTCGCGACGCGAACGCCTCCATTGTGCACTCCTTCATTCCGCACGACAGGGTCCGCGACGAGAGTTGCAACTTCCGGCGCGAAACCAGTACAGTTAAGAGAGGCACAAATTAAAATTCGCCACTCACAGGGCGCTTTCCATTTCTAATGAGCAGCTGCGCCGCCTGCAGTACGACTCCGCGCTCTTGTTCATCGGCGACGCGCTGTGCGATCGAAACCCCACGAATGAGTGCGCCGGGGTTGCCACGCTGGGGAAATCTTGCCCCGAATTGGGAATTACTTCAGTTACGGGAGCCATAAATGCACGGGGTTTTGGGGGCATTTTTGTAAACTAGAATCAAGACAGAAATATTATTCTGTCTCTCAATTTTTCTAAATAAAAAAAGAGAGAGAAACGATAGATATAAGACAAATAATAGTCAATCTTCTAATTTCTGTCATGTGTATATTTGGAGAAAATCCACACAATATATTGTGGTAGTGGGGTAATGTAATTATTAAAATTAGTAATGCAAAATTATTAAAATAATGTTTGCATATCGTATACAAAATTGTATTAAAATAAGTAATATGAGGAAGTAATTGCACTTTTGAATGTATGGACCAATGTGTTCGTGAGAGTATAAGTGTATGTGTAAAAGAAATATAACAACGATTAAATATATGTAATAACTGAAATAAACATTGTTTACTTGTAAGCTGTGTTATAATATTTGCATATCCTTATTTATACATAGGAGAAAATATATTATATTTGCAAAATATTTTTCGTTTTATATTTGAGGGATTTTGTTTCATTGGAGTGGCTTCGGGAAGGAATTCCGTACTAGTGGACGGTAAAAAAGGTTTCGGAACACATCTGGCAACACTGGAGAGAGGCGGAGAGTTGATAAATCAGCGGCGCCACAAGGGGACACCCGTCTCGAAGACACATGCACGGGCTAAATGGCGGTCTCCAATGCTTCAGTTTTGAAAGATGAAATGCTAGATGTCTCAGTACTCCATACATTTCCAAAAATAAGTTACGGCCTCAAATGTTAGCAGCTTAATGTCCCTCTGAGCGATCAAATGATCCATAAATTTAATCCTCTCAAGAACTCAGAACATGTAGTAGCTTCACTGAAAATGTTTAATATGCTTAACATTATTGCGCGATTTTCAGGGCGTTTTTTTTTTAAACGCCAAGGCACATACGTTGAGGAAAGTAAGACAGTTTAGGCCAAGCAGGGTTGCCACTCATTTCCCAGACTACATTACCCCAACTTTTCCCAATTTCCCAGAGCATTATTTTTTCCTTTTAAGATTTGCGATTTGACACTACTTAAAGAAAATATTAATGCTACTTCCTATAAATTGGTCACTTCTCTGTTTTCGCTTTGACATTGTACAAATTGGCAACATTTTCTCATCAAATAAAAACTGTGTTTAAGGAATAGTATATAGTTTCATAACCATCTAAAAAATTTTCCTCTCCTTTTAGTTATTCTTCTACAAATTTCCTAATTTCCCCCTGCCTTTTCCAGAGCAATGAAATTTCCTAATTTTTTTTCGACTTTCCGGAAAGAGGTCACTCTGGCAAGTGCAAGAACTCAACAAGTGAAACAAGAAACGCAGGATGAAAACAATGATTAGAAGTAGAAGTTATACCGCAATTTTTCCAACTCTGCCCCTGGCAGTTATCAGCTGATGCATGGGCGGCACCACAGACAAATTTTGGGAGGGGATTTTTTTATTCAAAATGTTGAATGTGTCGTAATTCAGATTATGTACAATAACGAAGGCTAAACTCAGCTAAAGTTGCGATACATTTTTTTTTCGTTTTAATGTTTATACGAAAATATTTTTGCTTGAGTTTTCTAACAAGTTAAAATTAATAGTTACTGAAAAAATTTGGGAGGGGAAATTTTACCTCATTTTCCTGCCCGAGAATCTGCGCCTAGCTAATGACAGTTTCATCCACTCGGAAGCTTCAACGTCCCCACAGTGACATCTCTATGGTGACGTACAAGCTCCCGATTGCGACCGTCAACAGCTGATACCTGGCAGGGGCTGAGATGCAAAAATCGCGGTACAGGCGCGGTGTTGGGCGAGGGATGATCGAGGCCGGAGCGCTGCACACGTCGACAGGGCCGAGGCGGTAACGGTGACGCTCAAGGGGGCGGGGCGGGGCGGATGTGAGTGGGTGGGTGGGTGGTCGCAGATAATACGCCCATAAAGCCGCCGCGTCCTCCGCCGCCTCGGTGGGCAGGGCGCGCCCTTCCCGCCGCCGCCGCGCGGTCGCTCGCCGAGCGTTTGTTTAATTACGCTTTCAACAGCGCGGCAATTGTTATGAGGCACGGAAGGGAAGAAGAGCCGCCAGCCTGCTCGCAGGAGCCGCCTGCTTCAGCCGCCGCGCGCGCTGCTCCTCCGAGCGACGGCAGAATTGCTAGCAACGAACTGCGATGCGCCCGCGGTGTTGTAACATCGAGCGCGGAACGATTCTACCTCAACGTACACAAAGATGTCGTTCGGCATCACGGACGAGGCTGTATAGCCCGAAAATTAAGCACGGACACACAAGCAACAGGGACGACTACATAAAATATTCTGCGCTCATAGGACTGCCACTAGCAGTACAAAACATTTAGTATTGTAAAACGTGGCAAAATAAGGCAATTTTTAAGAGACAAATTTCAATGAACGTGAATATCTGTCAACTAAATACATATTAAAAAATATAAAATACTAATCTAAATATAACACAATTACATTAAAGAAAAATATATTTCGTAATTCTTGATATCTAATTGACAGTTGTGGTCACACTGACGAATACCAACTTACAGTATCTTCCGCATTGAGAAGTCGCCTGTTGCAGGTGTCGGGGGCGAGGGAGTGTAAAAGAAGATGGGACCAGGAAGAGCAGAAAGGCGTCAGCCGAGAGGCTACACGTGCGCACACTGCCTCCCAGAGTAACGCCCGTGTCCCGTGCACGGGACGAGCCGCTTAGGAACCGCACACGGCGGTACGCGTTGGGGCCGTGGGTTCGTTAACCGCGCAACACTAACGATGCACGGCCAGGAAGCGAGCTGACACGAGCTGCTGCCCAATAACAGTCGCTTCGACAAACGAGAGTCCAAACAAGAGAAAGGAAACACGAGATAAGTCTTCTTTACAAAAAATTACAATACAATAAATATAAAACTAGTAATAAAAACTTCATTACAAAGCCCTAATCAAGTCCTATTTTTTTTCGAATGGCAGGAGGAAAATTCGAGACATAGTTTTAGACAGGTAAAAATTATACATTAACATAAATTCTGATTAGCTGAAATTTAAAAAAAATAACAAACCTACCACTACAATCAGCATAAATTGCGAAAAAATTGTTTAGACGCTTAAAGAAAACAAACTGATACAACGACATAGCGGAATCCATACCTTGCCATCCGAGTAGTACCGCAGAACTAAATATGTTGCTCATGCAAGCCGCAGGAACTTGCCCGCTTTCAAACGCAGTCGATAAATAAGTCGAGTGGGCGGGAAGCGGCGGAGACCCGGGATAACGCGCCCATCAACGGCGAACGAATCTCTTCCTTATGCTGCTCGTAAAAACATTTCACGCATAAAAAAGCTTTTAGTGCGGGCGAACCGAAAAATTCCCGGACGTAAACACAATCGCGACCGCAAAAGGTTATAGATGTCTAATCGAAGAGGAGCCACGAAAAGAGGCAACGTGATGAGAAGTAAAACAGAACAGTACTTTGACTGCCGTATACTGAGGATTCTGGGCGTTTAACAGTGAATCGTGTAAGACGAATAAAATCAGTTACCGTAGACCACTCTTTGCGAGAGGGAAATAAAATAGCACCTGTCAAATATAATAATCAAAGGGAAATTTTACAATAAAATCTGACACATACCGCCAACATTTTAACATTTAATTTAGGATGAATTCACATTAAAGACATTTATAAATACTATTAATAACAAACGTAAAATTCAGAATGTTTAAATCACGTGGTAAAACCACCGAAGTCAAAATAATACTTTTGAACAGGATATTACACGCATGTTAATAACTTATTACTGAGAATCCTCAAAAACTCACATGAATTATTGAATCTGCAATGTTTTAATTCCCTCTTATCCCTCAAACGGTCTTCATTGAACAACATTCACTGCGGAGTTAGATTATAGAAGTTTTTTTTAAGGTAATTTAATGTTTTATGAATCGGACAGTTTTTATATCATTATTATTATTATTATTATTATTATTATTATTATTATTATTATTACTATTATTATCGTTGTTTTATCAGCTGTTTTTATTGTTTCTATGATTATTGTACCATTATTAATATCATGTAATTTACATGTTAGCTGTATTATCGTATTTATGTAATTAGCTGCCACCGGGTTATGCCCATTTGCAGTTCAAATAAATTTATCTAAATACACCGAAGCCCAACCAAATAAAAATGACTCAGATGGCGGGTGTTGTCGGGTAGTCTCCGCGTCATATGCACAGGTGCCAACGCTTTCTTACGCAACTCCGCGACCTTCCTCAGGGCGAAACGCCCTACCTTTCGCACATCGCCGTGTCTTCGACCGTCCCGCGGACAGCCACGCAGTGACGGAAGAGCGTACGCTCCGGGCAGGGCAAGCCACCCCCCAAAACCATCGAGAGGGCTTCCCACCGCCGCGCCGTCTCCCGCGTCGTCGCCGGCGCTCTCAAAGTGTCCCGGCCGGCAGCTTGCGCGCGGCGCGGCTCCGCACCGCGCGATTTGCATACATGAATGTTGGAGGGGCCATCATCCATCAACGCGGCGGCGGCGGCGGCCAGGGCCAGCCAGCGCCCCGCCCCGCCTCGCTCCGCGCCCCGCGCCGCCCCTGTCGCACGAGCGCGCCCTAAGGAGTCGATCGCCCCGCCATCCCGCCGGTTATTTTTTTTTATTTTTTTTTATTTTGTCAGAACGTTAATATGGACCTGCCCCTCTTACCCACGGCCCGACCCCATGTCTAATTCATGATGCATGCATCGCGGGACAAAAATGTTAAAAATTTCGTCCTGCCCTCCCCCCCCCTCGTTCCGAAAAGAAAACTTCATCGCAAGTCGCTTTAGTATTCCGACGCAGATTTCGGACCGGAGGTCTTGAAATGGCTCATAAAATCTTATGTCCGATCGGCGTTTCCATGCGGGGCTGACGGCGCCGCTGCGTCGTGGACCCTTTACACGGCGCGGCGTGGCGTGGAGCGGCGTGGCGCGGAGCGGCGGTGGCTTGGAAAGCGGGCGAGGAATGCCGTCGCGGGTCGGGGCTAATCTCGAGTTCCCTAATCGAAAGCGGTCGCCAGCGCCGCCCGTCCGGGGAGCGTCCCGTCCCGGGAGACTTCCACGTCGGATTCGTCCGGATTTCTCCCCGATTTCTCCTTGTCCACCGCCTTCCAGTACGCCTCGGCGGCCGTCTTGCTCGCGCGGGATGGTCGCTTCTTCGACTGACGGCGGCGGCGGCGGCGGCGTTTGAGGCGGGAAGGCGCGCTGGCCGCGCTAATCGCGTTAACACGAAAAGAGATCGCCCATCTCACTCCTCTTATCCTCAACATTACATAAATTCTGAAATGTTTTATAAAGTACCTCTCAAATATATTAGAGCACGACTTATCGCAAACATGTTTTTTTTCTAGTTCACTATCGATAAATGACAATCATCAATATCTTTCCCTTTCGAAAACCAATCAGCATCTGGGAAGAACGAATCACAGATCTATCAAAGGACCTCCTAATTTTTTTTGTCCTTTCCGATTCAATTAGAAAATTCTTGTTGACAGAACTTGTGTTCTAGAATTATTTCTTCCTTGAAAAGAGAGACACCCAAATGTCCGAAGGCATAACACAGTCTAGCGTCGTTGTTTAGCGTATCCGGACGACATGGATGACGGTGGTGGTGAAGGTGGTCAAAAGCGTGGTGGTGTTAGTGGCGGTGGCTGTAATAGGAGGCGCGCTGGAGGTAGTAGTGGTGGTGGTGGGGGGACCAGTGTGGTGGCGGTGTGGGTGGTTGTAGCTGTGGTGTTGACAGTGTTGGTGGGGTCGATGGCGGTAGCTGTGGAGTTGCCAGTGGCGGTGAGGACACCAAGATTGTGATAGTGGTGATAAGTGTTGGCGGTGGCGACGGCAACTATAGTGATGGTGTGACGACTGGATCTGGAATGGTAATGGTGGTAGCTGTGATGTTGATAGTGACTGTGATGAAAGCGACGACTGTGAAAATGGTGGGGGAGTGAGGGTGGTGGCGGTGGTGCTGCTGGAGGTAGTGGTAGTGGTGATGGCGGTGGCGATGGCGCCGGTGCCGCGTGAGGATGGAGCGCCAACCGGGCGCCAACAAGAATCGCGAAGCGGCCCGCACCCGCGTCGACGGCGCGTGAAGCAGCGGTAGCTCTCGCTCCCGGCCGCGCCGCCCCCGCGGCGCACTCACGAGCGGGCGAGATTTCCGAGAAACGTGAAATAGATCCCCCTCCTGGCGCCGGAGCGGCCGAGATGGGCGAAGGTCGAAGACCGACTACAGAAATCCAGACAAGCGCCAAGAAATAGGCCAAAATATTCGTTACGTGAACTATAAACATTTCTTTGACAACAGTGAAAATAGAGAACACCTAATTATTTAATGCTAAATTACATCATCGAATCAATTATTAAAAGATTTTTATAGGATTTTTAGCCTAGAAAGGAATTACAAAATTGCCATTCTATTACATCTAAATAAAATTCTTTCCGTTAAAAATATGACGTAATAAATAACGAGTTAACATTCCCAGGCAATATTTTGAGGGCGTGGCAATACTAGACAGAATATAGTTGATATGCGAAAAAAAAGTCCAATTGAACTGGAGAAATATATCACTAAGGGACGTGAATGTTGCTACTATTTCAATCGGCCATCGACTGATAGGTAAACAACAGCACTTGAGGCGCTAGCAAGGTACAACAGCAGTGTATCGCGCCGCAAAGCGCAAGCGTGCGGGTGCCGTGAGCTGGCGAGGCGGAGAGGCCGTCGCATGCGCGGCGGCGGCGGTGGGCGGGGGCGTTTCGTAACGGGCCGGGCCCGGCCCGCGGAGCCGGCCACCAGATGCGCGAGAACGCTAATTGGCGACCATCGCGTGGCAACGCTTCGGCGCAGGCGGCGCGGCGGGCGGGGCGGGGGCGGCGTAATCGCGGCGCCGCGCGGCGCGGGCGCGGGCCCGACCCCGGCCCGGCCCACCGCCTCCCGGCCGGCCGCCGCATCATTAGCACGCGGCTTCAATTGTCCGCGGGCGGCCGGTTATATTGGGGGAGCGGCCTTCTACATCAGCGACGAAATTTCCCGAGTTAATTATTTGATCTTCTCCGCGCCCCGGCGTGTGGACCCTGGCCTGCCCGCCGTCGCCGGCGCTCCTTCCAGCCCTCTGCGGGACGCGCGGAGGGCGGGTCGCCCCGCGCCGCCCGCGCCGCCCGACCATCTGGGCGCGACGCTTCCTGGAGGCAGCCCCGGCGCTGGGGCGGGGACACGCCCAGCAGCTGGGTCGCCACCATGGCGGGACGACTATTTGTACTAGATGAGAGCACTTCTCGGAAATGGGCCTACCAATTCGATCCATTGAATCCATCCCGCAATTTCTTCATTTTTGTACCCATTTTCTACTTTAAATATGAATGTAATTTATTATCACCCAATTTCATGCATTTTTCTGAAAATTTGGATGTTTACACACGCGAAACGGAAATTCATTAAAAAAAATCTTTCAACGGAATTCTACATTAATATAATTTAATCTTGAAATCCACCCAAGAAAATGTCTAAATCCAGGAGAAAATACCGGAATCTTTCAGCCCTAGAAAATATCAAAATCCTGGATACTCCACAGCGAACGATCAAATATGAAACGTGACAGTAACACCTTGTATTTGGTCACGCAGAAACAAGAAGCAGGAGGCTGAGGCGAAGACATCTCACTCGCGCCGGCATTTTATTTATGAGATACACGTACACCAGTCCAACGCGGCTGGCAAAGAAAGAAGAAATTCGTATTTAGAGATTCGCTGCTCGCGGGCTCTCCGATGCCGCAGCCTTTCGGATACATATCTCCCGTCGGTCTTCCCCACCGACGGAGGTGAACGCAGCATCGGAGAAGAAACGCCGAGAAACCCGAGGGAAAATTTGCGAGCGGTTATGATAAATGAACACAATAAAAAAAAAGTCATGGGAAAGAGATCGCGCAAAAAGCGAAAAACGGTAATGTGCTTTGGAGTCGAGTACATTATCTTCTTGTACCGGTATCATGCTTGAGTGCGCCCGCGGAGCAGAGCCGCGTCTCCTTGCAGCGGGGCTGCCCCGCCCCGCGCTCGCGCCCCCGCCCCCGCCCGCACGGGGCGAGGTCACCGCCCACGCGGTAGAGATGCGACATCGACTACGAGACGTCGATATTCAGAATTAAAACATCCTTTTTTTAAACATCGATATTATTAAAAAAATAGTTATTTCTAACATTACATATTCGCAGGGTGAAGAACTTAAATCCCAAGTTGCCGCGCTTGTTAACTTAAAATTAATATTTAACTGGAAAAACATAAGTTCAAAATAATAATAAATAATAATAAAATTACGCCTGAAACTCTTGAGTGCTCAATGACATTACCGTTGGTACGGTAATTGACATTAAATCTACGAACACTGTCAAATCAACTTTGCTCACAGATTTCGTTTCTTACATGTCAATAGTGTCACTGATGTCAAAACTAACAATTCCGATTTATTTCTAAATATATTTTTCTAGCTGAAATTATAGCTCCATAAAAGTTATGTAATTTCTATGACACATTTATTTTTAAATCTGTCATATTCTTTTTATTACAATTAATTGAAATATTTCAATGTATTTATGTGGTATATCAGGACAATAATCAGTTGCAACAAGAAATTTAAATTACGGATAATTCATTGGCTTTTCTCCCAACAAGTAGTGAACTAGTTCATATATCTGTTTCCCTATATTCAATTTTGAAACCTGAATTACATTAGTAACAGGCTTAGAAATGTTTCTTTAAAAAAGGGAAACTGAAAAAATGCCGAGTCCCCGGTAACAATTTCAAATACTAGGCCAGCCCTCCACTGTAACTTAGAGCAAGCCAGAAAGGGCTGCCGTGAGGCGGCGTTCTGCTCGAGAGGAGAGCTGCGGGCAAACGCGGGGCGGCGTGGGAGAGCGCCTGGCATTGTCCGTCGGGGTCCGCCGTTCGCATCCCGCCTCCGAATCCGCGCCCCGCCGGGTCTCCCCCTCGACCGCTGGCGCCCCCACGCGGCGCCGCGCCGCGTCGCCACCACATTACTCTTTGTTCTCGTTCAACAACACAGCGCCAGCGCATGCTAATGCAGCGCTACACAAAAATTCATCCGACAGAATTCCACCCACCTACCTTATAATTAGTGCCTTGTACGATACACATCTTTATTGTCTTCCGCGGGATAGCCTCGCAACACGGGAGGACTTAAGTGAATGTAAGGAGGTAACTACCATTAAACAGATTCACCGGGAAATCATGTCCTTTAATTTGGGAGATACTAATGAAGATCTAACTCTAGGGTGTATTTAGTTTGGAAAAGGAGGTTTAGAGACATGCGATATTTACATGCATTCACATATGAGCGTTCTCGACTCAAATTGCTACCTTCAGTTGTATTAATTTTGCAATCTTAACATTATAAGTGCATACCATTCGCGGTCCCACACACCGCGCTCTTAATGAATTTCTTCGCTCGCTTCGTGACAGTAATTACGACGCACAGAAGTCCATCGGGGTATTATCATTAAATTATCGTTTTAAAATACGAGCAGTAATTACGCAGCGGGACTCGGCACCCGCGCTGGCCTGGGTATTATTGGACACCTCGGCGCATACCGCCGTTGACACAGCATTCGCATTACCTTAACGAAGCTGNNNGGGCGTGGGTGCGAGGTGTCGGTGTTGCGGGGGCTTCAATCGCTCACACAGCCACGCCCTCCCGCACACACAGCTCCTTTCCACTCTAAAAGCCCCTTCCAAAGCACATTTCGAAGGCAGATGAGAGCAGATTGTTCACTTCTCGTTGTCCACTCCGGAATTGGACTATCGCCCTCGCTTTTTTTTAATTTAAAAAAAGATAATTTAAATATAGTTTTCTGATCTTAATTTGTATGATCATATGAGTAGGTTAAATATATTACACCTTCCCGACAACAGGAATTCGGAACTTTAAGTCACGTGCCTCTGTGTAAAAGAAGGTACTCATTTGAACACGATTTCTTTGGGAATGTGTTCTTTTCTTGCGGTTCGATTCCAGTATCGATTCTGACCATTCGATCCCGATTCTATTTTAGAAAACGAATGTCTCTAACTGAATTTGACTTCAGAAGAAAACGAAATTAAAGAGCTAAATGATTGAATGAATGTGGGGCAATGGGCGACGGCCGTGTACGCTTGGGGGCGACATCGACAACAAAACATCGATGTTTCGAAATATCGATGTTCAAATAATTATAAGTCGATATGCATTTAGTAACCCCTAACATTCTTGCAATTCCTTGCATTCACATGCAAGGGAAAATGGCATCAACGTGGTCGTGTTTATTAAATTATAATTAAAATTTAGCTGACTAAACTAAGTCAAATATTTCTCAGAATAATTATTATAACTTTTCTTATCTTACTGAATACTACAGAAAATGAATACACCACATTTATCAACAAGCATTCTAGTATTTTTTTTCACATTTGGTGACTTGTCTCAAGAATGTTTAAATTACAGATATTTGAAAACTATTGTACTTTATTGTAAATATTATATTTTTCAATCAAAAATAAAATATCAACCAAGAAAAAACATCGATCTCAAAACATTGATGTTAACAAAATCGGCATCAATAAATCGACGTTGAATACATCGATGTCAGTTCATCGACGATATCGATGTTTCGGAAACGCGGCATCGCTGGCGTTGGCGCTGAGCGGCGCAGGCGCATATCGCCCCCAACGCCTCCCGGAGCCGAATTGGGCCTACGGTGGCGGGTCGCGCCACTCGCGGGGCCGCAAACCGCCCCAACGCGACGGCAGCCGCGTGTTGCGCGCTGCAGGGCGCGCGTCTTTATCTCCGCTGACTAGTCGACGTTCCGTGCGCACTTTACGCCGCCAGCCGCCGATAACTGCGCTAATCCCCGCTTCGATGCCGGACTTCCGCGGGGGGCGGGGGCGTCGGCGGGCGAGGGGCGAGGGGCGCGGGGCGGAGCGCAAGCGCTTAGCTGGAAAGATCGGCCAATGGAAAGAGCGAATACACCCCGGCGATAACTACTGGTTGCGTTGCAATGAGTTAAATGAACAAACTTTCCGAAGACCAACCTGACAACGGAGACTAGATAGGGTGTGACATACCGAAACCCTCCGTCGTCTTTCTCTGGTGAAGTCCAAAATCTGAATAGTGTAATTATTTGAGGGTAACGTAACAATTTAAGGACTATGTATTTTAAATATTACACAAATGTGCGTAAAGAAAAGGGTGGACAACAATAATGATGTAAAATATTTCAGTAACACGCAGAAAAGTAAGGAACGGTGTTACCTCGTTCCAAAACACCACCGATTCCACAGTCCAAACGCATGTGAGTTCAATAGGAATAAGCTGTCACGTCTTTAGGCCATTTTCATTCAAAACGAATATATTTCCACACATTCTACCCCCAGATGATGCTAGATCAGTATGAAGCAGGTGTGTGATGATGTGTCGGGTCAGGGGAACTGGCTAAACTCCGTACCACTCTACCCCCAGCTCCCACACTTCTGACTGCTGTGGCAAAGTTTCACGATTTATGCACGGTTTTGAGCACAAAACTGCGTATATTTTCCAGTCACCTGCACTACTCCTAAACATTTCAGGAACGGCTCTAAGAGACTTTACATTTGACGCACATACCAAGTTAGAGCTTCTAATCCGTTAGAATTATGCGTAACACCGCCCATTCGTTCGAACTTCACCGTAAAGGCAAAACGTTTCCGGTTCGGGGACCGGCAAACGTCATTTTACCATAGAAAATCCCGATCTTGAATATTTCAACTGAATCCAATACTTGCCTTCGCAATACATATACCCGACGGCAAGTAAAAATGTATAGGCCACAGCAGTCAGTATTTACAAGGAACGCGTTATTGTCAATCGAGGTATCCACCGCCAGAGAGCAGCAGAAACGGATCCGGAGTGACGGGGGAGCCCGGTGGCGATGAAGGCAGCGGCTTCGAGAGCTCGGGGACACTGCAAAGACGCGCGCGGAGCACGAGAGCTGTAAATGGCAATCGACGCCGCAAAATCGGGGGCTCTAATGCGATTACCAGCAGCAAATTACGAAGTTTTTTTTCACACTCTCTTAGAGTGTTGACTCCCGCCGCCGACAGCCAGAACGGATTCTGCAAGACCCGCCTCTCCCCACCCTCCGGCGCCGCCAACAGCTGACGATCGGTACCCGTAATGAGATGATGATAGCCTCTCCGAGGGATCCCTGATGCTGGCCATTGACAGGGAGGTGAGGGGAAGCGAGACGGGAAGTGTCAATAAATCAAAGCCCTCCCCACGTCCTACAATCATCCTCTCGCTTTTCCTGGTGGAGGCCCCTTCTGCGTTCCTGTGACCACTGACTGCGCCACGTTCCCAAGAATACTTTTGAAAGGCGTATCTTTTTGCTTACTGAAAATTAAGTTGCGCAAGTTCAGTAACCGATAATATATTTTATATAATGCTTTTACAACGCGCAAAATCACAAAATACTGCAAATTTAGTTTAAAAGAATCGTTTCAACGGGTGTGGTGAAGCAAATATTGTATTGCTATGATATTTTTAAACGTAACCCATCCCTGTTTTTAATAAATGTCGAAAAAGAATAAACATTAATCTACTTGTGTACAAGCATTATTTTCGAACAGTAAAATTAAGAATAGTTTATCTATTGTAATATCTGTAGACATCTTTCTTCCTATAATCTTCCTAGTAACTAACAGAAAATTAGTGAAAAAATTATACATACAAAAAAAATCACTCCGCCCACACCTGTTTGGAACATCATTACAGTGGTGGAAATTACAGATGTTTTATTAATACATTGTGCTCGATCCGGAAACGCATCGTAGAGCACACCATGTCGGCAGGTGAATTCAAAAATTGGAGGTTCACAAAAACAATGAGGTGGGAGACTCCAATTTTCTTCGTGAAGAAACCCAGCAACCCGCTTATCCCATCGTGGAAGACATAGAGCGCTAGTCTTGCTTAATTTTCATAAAATTGGCAATGCTGGAAAAACTACTTTAATTCCTAAGTGTCCTGTCTAAAATAAATCCACACTAAAATGTGTTTAAGAAAATAATGCTTAAAATACTTTAGGACATAAATGCCTCCCAAATAAATAAATGACCCAACACACGAAACACCAGTGCAGTTTCTACCCGCAATTCAAAGCTTCCTCATCAACTTTGCTCACGCCTGGTCTCTACGGAATATTGTCCACAATGCACACTGCGCAAAAGTGATCATGAGGACACTCCCGGTCCTTCGTGCTACCACCCTGATTCACCCCCGCTCAGATTTTAGTAACTGATATCAAGGAGCTTTATACCTTTTAACGCCTCTGCCGTACGCGCGCTGGCAGTACACGGTCAATCTTCGCCTACGCTTGACCGTTTATAGCGTTCGGTGACAACCTCCAGGCTTGCGGCGAGCGAGTCGCTTGTTCTCTTTCATCTAATTTGCGGTTATTAGAAGAAAATTGTGTTGCAATTGTGTCTCAAGAGAATATGCAACAAAAACTATGCATATTACAAATAAGTTTATAATTATTCGCGAGAAATGTTACTTGCGATGCAAACATCTTACATATGTCACGAGCCGACATGAAGCTAAACCACTCGAAGACGTTGCTCTCTTTAATACATAGGTCTCAGCATATGACATACTCATGCGGCAAGTTCTCTAATAATATTTTTTAATACACAGGTTTCCCAGTTTCTCTTGAAATGCTTTTTTCAGACGTAAGAATGCAAACGGTCGGATTTCTCATTATGACCTACTTAATAAAACAGGTAAACATTAATTTTCTACTCACGGTTAAGTAATAATAGTCCCGAGTTTATTACAACCGCAGAATTATAACTCCACATTTTGCTTGCATAAATGGTATTAAATGATCAAAACAGTTTCTTGTGGCTTTAAAAAAATTCTGGCTTTAAAAAAGCTTCTTAATAGACTAAGGTAATATTATTTGTATAAGATACTTACAAGTGAGTCGACTTCGGGGTCTGCTATGTAGTAAGGCTTTTCTTGCCGAATCTGCAACATCAATAACAAAAAAAATAAGGAATAAAGTAAATCCTAAAATAAAATTACTATTGTATAATTGCACAGAAATAAGTGTACTCTTACTCATAAGGATGAAAGTGAAAAATAAAATGCATTGTAGAGCATATTTTTTAACACATTGGCACTATCAACGAGGGGCAAAATTATTTTATAAATTATTTCTATCCTACAATTAAATCTCTACCACATACTATTTACACTTTATAATTGTAATACGCATACGGCATTGAAACTTCCCACAAACAAATAATAATATAAAATAAACGTTAAAAGTTATTCGACTGCACCATACGTAGCCAAGTCCTTGCATCCCAACTCGTTATTTATGGTCACCCACCATCCCAGGAGTTTTATTGCAATAATTAAAGCTTCGTTTGCATCTAGAACCCGAAGCGATGGCCATGATTTCGGATCGCAATATGACAAGTTCGTTGTTTTTAGCTGTCAACAGTTCACTGACATGCCATTAAAGTGAGATTCATACGCGTTATCTCTTATCTGATCGCCTGGCATCGCTTCGGAGCGTACAACACGCCGAGCGGGTGTTATTGCGCATATGCGTTATTGCGCTCGCGACCCCAATCGCGGGGGCGAGCAATTTTATGCTCACGTCGGCGCCCGCGGGCGTCTCCTGCGGTGCGTCTGGCGGCGCCCGCCCAACCGCCCAATCGCCTAACCGCCCACCGGCGAGCGGCCGAACGCGCGATTCTTCTACACCGCGCACTTCGGGCCTCCGAACGCTTAAGCACGATCTCGGCGAAATGATTTGGCAGCGGCACAACCGTGAGTTTTCTTGCGAAGGATACATGCAGTGTGCAACCGACTCATGTTTTCTTAGAAATGAGTTTCCATTAATGCTCAATTGAAAATGTGTTTTCATTTGTTGATTAATAGTTAAAATGTGTTCAAATGTTAGGTTTGGAATGACTTTCGTTATTATAGTAAATATTTTATTAAGTGAATTTGAATCATCAACTTTTGGGGCTGCTGAAGGCCACTATTGCCCCCCCCACACACACACACACACACACACAAGCACGCACGTAGCTCGGGTGCCTCACTGTATACAATAGGGAATTGAATCAACACGACTTGTATATCCATTTCACTAAATAAATCCTTTGGAATTATCTTACACTTAAATATTTTCTCAATTCGCCAACATAAAGAACTCTAATGATGCGAAATAGTTTTTTACAAATAATATAAAGATTTTATTTAAAACATTTACAAATTGTTTAGCACCGCCTCACAAATTTAATGTTTACAAATATTTGATAAAAAATATCCTATTATTCCAGACTGGCAAGAATTTAGCATTTATAAAAAAGGTCAAAAGGGAGAAATTACAAATCAGATGCCAAACAAATAAAGGAAATGAATTAAAAGTTAACATGAGTTAATGAGAGCTTATTAAAAATGTGTAGCTGTATTGAACATCAGTTATCAAGAATGAAAAATCTTTACTACATAGCCTAAACAACGGAAGAGAATCAATATATAAATAATTAAGGTTAGTAGAGATATCAACCACAAAGTAGTTGATAACAATAACAATTTTAATAAAAAGAAAACACAGCAATACACGTGTTTGAACGAACAAATTCGCAAATAGCATATGAATCAACAAAGCAATACAAATAATCACTGTAAAATTGATATACATAGAGTTCATACCTAAGTAAGTGTGTTTTCTTTTTATTAAAATGTATATTGTAATAAATTACTTTGTGGTTGATATCTCTACTGCTCTTCAATTAATTATCATGGATTACCACAATATGTCCGCAGCCACCACGGAAAGAACAATACAATTTTTCTAGCATGATCTGCAACGTTTCTTTGCAGTATATATAACAAGGCATGTGGTTAGAGTCGCGACGAAATACCACCCGGAAACTATCCATCTTCGTGATAATTGAAATGAGTTGTTTCTTTATTTAAATATTCATTTTCACATTGTGGCTTTCAGGAACAAACATACCGACTTGAATCACGGAAGCCGAAAAACTCTTCTTTTAAAAAACTGCAAAATCCATAAATAAAATAGGAATAACGTTTGCAAGCTCCATAAATATACTTTACTGGCTTCACCCAAAGAATCGGTGAGCTTTAATCAACCATCATTCATTCAGAACACTTCGTAATAAAAAAATATTTATACGGTTTACAAAATCTTACATCTTCGCAAATCAAAGACATGTAAAAAATTGAAGTAAGGTTTATTTTATAATCGATGAGCTATCATTTAAAAATATATAAACTGTATTCGATTTGAAGACGCATAGTTGGTGTTTTACTTATGAGTTTAGAAATGTAATGAACATGTATTTGCAAGTAACAAAGATCACCTTGTAATGAGGTTCTTGTAACACTGAACTTACAAACAGTAGTCGCACATATGTGTTAAAGAAAATTACTTGAAGCATTGAGCACATTCAAACATGAAAAAAAAGAACAATTAAAAAAAATATTAAGAATATTGTGGTTTAACGGTAGCGAAGTATCAAATTCGAAAAGCTTGTGGTTAGTCGTAGCTTCTACCGCTCAGTAGTGAGTTTCTATCAAGTTTCCGAAGGCTGTTGACAAAAAACGGCCTTCAATATACTTTCTGCCAGTAGCCATCTCACACTGAAATGTAGTAACATAAGGGTTTGAAGCAAATCCTCAGGACAATTTACTCCTTGCTTGACTAATATTTCATAGACGAATATCCAATGCATTAATAATTAAATCTAATACCACAAAAACTATTAGTGTAAACAATCTTCGATATATTTTCAATTCTTCACATTATAAGAAATATTTTATTCATATCATTACAAAACAAGTGTGAGTGATGGATTATCAGTTATTTCTGGAAATACGTTGAAAAGCTTTGGATGCTTTCAAATTCAAGTTTTCATTTGAATAAGACAAGTTAGTTCACATGAGAAGAAATTAATCATGATGGCTGACCAGCATGAAACATGTTTAATTAGAAATATCACCATTACACTTTCAAGGTTCCAGAACAAGCTTTATTGCAAATGAATGAAAAGAGTATTCCTGTCATTCGGAATGTTTACTTCTAAGAAAACATTGCTTTGTACAAGTGTAATGTAGATCTGCAAACAAGACAGTCAGTCCGCATGTAACTGGATGTGTGATCTTTGGAATTCCTTCATGCTAAAAACCTATTTAACCGAGTATCTCAAAAATCTCAGAAGCAAAATCATTTCCCACTTTCCCTCGTACAATCACATCATCATGTAAATAATGAGTTTTAAACATTCAAAATTATTTTTATAAGCAAAACCTTACTTCTTATATTAGTTTTTCGTGCAAGTTTAATACTGGAGACAACTGGCAGTTGAAAACTATTCTAGGCAGCATAATACTAATTGGGCTCTCCAATTTGGCCTACAAATTAACAATATTTTGTCAAAAAATAAAAACTGAGCAAAAAGTAAATCGGTAGTTCGGTTTTTGGGAAACAATATCTAGTTTTAAAGCCCTCTCATAATGTTCCCTGGTATTTAATGCTTGTTATAAAAATTCCCTGACGTTTCCAGCGCAATGAAACCCCCTGAATTTTCCCGTATTTCCATGCTTTCCAGAAAACGTCCACCCGCAGTCGTCTTTCAGAGAATAGCGACGCGCACAGCCAAGACGTGTGGGTGGCAGGAGCGTCGTGTGCTGCGAAGGGCTGGCAGCATGGCGACGTCCAGTGGCGCAGCGTGCAGCCGGGGGGGGGGGGCGGTGTGTTCGGGTGGGGGAGAGGGGCGCGGAGGAGCACGCCGGAAGATTAATGAGGTGGCCCGCCGCGCCCGCGCCGCGCGCCCGGCGGTCGCTGTTCGCTTGGCGGCCGCGGTAGGACCACCGCGCGCTGCGACGCATCGCGACGCGAAACGACGCCGACGGCGCTGCGAAGAACGCCCTGCCCGTCCCGAGCATCCACGCCGGGAATCACCCGACTGCATCCAGCCGTTAGTTGTCCCTCATCCCAGATAATCCCCTTTCACTTTTCGTTACCTGAGAAGGAATCACCCGATTCCATCCCGTTTCGTCTCAAGGTTTCGGAAGGATAAAACATTTTTTGTCTACTTTGCATTCATATATATTATATTCACATACCACACGCATATTAGATGTTTTTGCACGAGAGAAATCCTCGAACACAGGTGGACATGACAGAATCTTCGGAATTGTGTATGTTAAGTCAGCGAGATAAGATGATCGTGATAGGAGGTGCCAAGTTTGGTTTACGCGAATGTTTAAGGGGTGGTTTTCAACGTTGGTTGTGCTCTAAAAGGTCACGCAAATATTTCTTGAAAACAGGCAGACGTGGATCAATTGTAATGGGATTCTAAGCAGACTATCGATCGCATCTAGAAACGCAGAAATCAATCCTCATACTAAAGAAGAAAAGAACGCGATGGAGTATGCCTTTTTGATGAGGAAGTAGGTAAATGGATTAGGAAAAGTTGACGGCGGGATGCCGTCGGGATAACCTGGTGGAAGCGCCCGAGCACCAGGCAACAAGTTTCCGCATGATGCGCTTGGGCACACTGCAGCGGCGAGTACCCCAGTGATAGCGGAAGGCGTTTTGTGATGTATTCAAATCCTCGAAGGACGACCACGACAACTTCGGTTATCAAGAACAACTTTGAATTTAATTTCAAGTGTATTATTTATGTAATAAAAATAGCAAACAAAAAGCCATTTTTCAAAGGTAGCATGTTGCTGGAAAAGGCAAAGGTCGATGTAGCATTACTGACTCGAGGTCAAAGTATTAGTGGAGGTGCATTGGCTACATGGGACAGCAAACAGAACTGAACATGTGCTCAGACTTCTACTTCCCACAACTGTTATGGTTCGCGTAGCTAATCGGTCATTAAAAATTGCGTTAGGCCTAATTGCATTCTGCAAAAAATCCTAGCGAAACAGAACTGGCATCTGGTAACTTGTTTATCTTCAATGAATAAATGAATTTTAACAAAAGTCACTTTAATTTACTTATTTACTTTTATAGTCAATATATTTTATCATATTATTATTATTATTATTATTATTATTAAAGTAAATGCATTAGTAAACGAAATTGAGAAATTATTCGAATTCTTGTAAAAAAAATATATTTTTTTGTTTTATAATGAAACTTACAAAATCATTACACAAATTATTTAGAAATGAATCTGAAATGAAACCAATTTTACTCGTCGACTATAAAGTTAATGGGATCGATGTCACAAAATTGGCTATCCATCATCTAAAATCAATAAAGATGACGAAAGTACGAATATTTATTCGACATTTCGTTGGTGACGTATGAACGTACTGACATTATTTTCTTCTCACCAGTACCAGGAAAAAATATTTTATATGCGCTTCAGAGCTGCGGCGAGAATGAAACGGGAGCACGCACATCCGTTAACAACACTATTCGCATAAAAGTGCTCGATCAACGCAATCGCCCTGAACTGCGTTCGAGAGCAGCCCCGCTTCTAGCTCTAATTACCTGTCCGAATTACCGGTATCCCAGGAATACCCAACAAATGGAATTTCTATCGCGAAGATAATTTACATACCGTTTCCATGTATACGCACAATGCTAACATAAAGCTAATCAGAATAATTGTACGTAAATCGTCGAAACCTCTTTAACCTTTCAATTAAACAGTGCTTGTATTAAATCCATTTACCGGCCCCCTCTCCCGCCCTGGAAGCGCAGCCCTCAGCCTGCGCGCCGGCGCCCACCCGCCCGCCCGCCCGCTTCTCCGCCTAATACACCGCGGCCAGCGGCGTCTGCTATTGACAGATCCCCACGAGGCCCGGAGCGCGCGCGAGAGGAACAGGAGAGGAGGAAGAGGACGGGGCGAAGGACACGCGCGCGCCTCGAGGAGGACAGCACCACACACACACACACGCGCGCACACACACACAGAGCGCCGGGCGGCGCGGCAGGGGGTTCGAAAACTGCGCTGGCGCACACACGCACGCGTTCGCCCGCACACAGACACACACGCGCGCGCGCGCTTCGCACGCACACCGACGCGCGCGCACGGCCAGCGGCCGCAATCAATACAATATCCGGCGGCGGCGGCGGCGGCTGGCAAATGAGCACGCAGCAGCCGGGAGTTTCCTTCCGTGAACGCCCGCCCGCCCGCCGAGCCCCCGCCCCGCCCCGCCGGCTGCCACCAAGCGGAGCAGTACTCGTTGAAGCGGCAGGGGCGGCTTGGCTGCTTTCCTTTCTTTTTTTTATTTATATATAAAAAGAAAAACCGGAGGGAAAAAGCTTATAGTGTAGCTTTGTGCCTCCGGTCTCCGCGCTAGTGTATATAAGTGCACCGATGCGTAGACGGGGTACAAAGCGTCGGGACGCGGCGGCGGCGGCGTGTGGCAGCGGCCGGGCCCTCGGGAGCGGCGACCAACAACAGGCCTTCGCCACTTTGTATTCGAGGGTCCGGTGCCCCACATATGGGCCGACGGTAGCGTCCTCGTCGTCACCCGTCCCTCCCGTCCCGTTCCGTCCCGCCCCGCCCCCTCCCCCCGGCGTCGCGCCGGGTTTTCTCCTCGTCGCGTCAGCGTCGCCTGTCTCCCTCGTGGCTGCCTCTCTCTCGCTGCCTCCCACACCACGCCTACCTCCTCCTCCTCCTCACACAACCGCCGACGAAATGGATGCTAAAGCCAAAGTAACTGAACGCTATAAAAGTCTCCCCCTCCGAAAAAGCAATCCTTATGGTGCGGCACCGGGGTAGGAAGTAGTCGAGGTTTTAATGACCGTAGAATACGAGCTCTCTCATTCGCCGCCGGGAACATCCCGAAAAATCCTATCACTCCTCCGGAATTGAATTTCCGCGGAATTTCGCCGGCGCTTCGGAGACCCGGGCGATGCCCAAAGGCTCGGAAAATTGCGAAATTCAGTTTTGCGATTAGGCGGCGTGACCGAGAGACGCGCCAGCGCGAGGGGGGGGGGGAGGCAGGAGAGCGAAATGATAAAGAGATTCGATGAGGTACAATGCAGTCTTCCGGGAGCACGATCGCGCTCCTCCAACAGGGATTGCTATACCGTAGGTCGCGAATCTTGATCGAGTGAAGCTCTCTCGATACGCGGACGATGTGAGTCAGGGTTTTCTTGCGCCGGCTGGGGCGCACAATGGGACGGTGAAGTCAGCACAAAATGGGGGCCCCATATGCGCGCCGAGTAGTGAGGGCGCTTATTGTGGGGTTTACCGCCACCGCCGCCGCCGCCGCCGCCGCCGCCGGGTCTGGCAGTGCGCCCCTTCCTGGGTCGCGCCCTATGTGCTCACCCTAATTGTTTACACGAATGAAGTCCTCGACTTCCAAAAACACATAATTTTCTCTGTCACTACAAGGATATTTTATAGCCTTTCCCGGAAAGAGTTTTGGTTTATTGTAGAAAAACAACTCCAAAAGAGTGACGAGGGAGAAAAGAAAGAAGAAAAAAAACAACCAACAACACTGAGTTCTTTGTTGAAATTGTTGAACGTTTGGTGACATCTACCTCCGAATTCTCTGACCGCATTTGTCTCAAAATCGCCAGTAGGGCATTAAAGCTGCGAGATGAACTGATTACTACCAGAAATACAACTTTCAGAAGTAGTGTGTCGAAAGGATTCCGCCAGCGGAGCTTGCCGCCGATTCACGTTTTAGGACCGTAACAACTTCCGTGAAGCGATAAACGGTGCGGCAAAGCACCAAGGTACGAAATTTCCCTACTCCAGAAGGTAACACTCATATCGGAAACACTTTGTTTATGTGTCCATTTAAGTCCCACAAAACCCCTCGTGAGAAAAGACAAAACACGCCGTTTAAAACAGTTTGAACTGCAACAAGCATAGCTCGCTAATTATTGCCTTCAATACGAAGCGGCGTGGCGGGCCGCATTCTCAGCCAGACAGCATCTTTTCCCAAGCGCCCCCGCACGGACGCAGATGAGCGCAAGACGCATAGACTGGTGTTTTACTTATGAGTTTAGAATGTATGAACAGTATTTGCAATAACCAAAGATCAACTTGTAATGAGGTTTTGTAACACTGAACTTACAAACAGTAGTGCCATATGTTTAAGAAAATTACTTAAGCATTGAGCACATTCAAACATTGAAAAAAAATAGAAAATTAAAAAAATATATAAGATATTTGCGGTTAACGGTAGCGAAGTATTCAAATTCGAAAGCTTGTGGTTAGTCCGTAGCTTCTACCGCGCTCAGTAGTGAGGTTTCTATCAAGTTTCCGAAGGCTGTTGACAAAAAACGGCCTTCAATATACTTTCTGCCAGGTAGCCATCTCACCACTGAAAATGTAGTAACTAAGGGTTTGAAGCAAATCCTCAGGACAATTTTACTGCCTGCTTGACTAAATTTCATAGACGAAATATCCAATGCATTAATAATTAAATCATAATAAAAAAAAAAAAAAAACAAAAAATATTAGTGTAAACAATTTCGATATATTTTTCAATTTTCACATTATAAGAAATATTTTATTCATATTCATTACAAAACAAGTGTGAGATGCATGGCATTATCATTTTATTTCTGGAAATAGTTGAAAAGCTTTGGGATGCTTTCAAATTCAAGTTTCATTTGATAAACAAGTGTACGTTCAATGAGAAGAAATTAATCTATGATGGCTGACCAAGCATGAAACATTTTAATTAGAAATATCACCATTACCTTTCAAGTTCCAGAACACAGCTTTATTTGCAATGAATGAAAAGGAATATTCCTGTCATTCGGAATGTCTTACTTCTAAGAAAACAATGCTTTTGTACAAGTGTTAATGTAGATCCTGCAAACAAGACAGTCAGTCCGCATGTAACTGGATGTGTGATTTTGAAATTCCTTCATGCTAAAAAACCATTAACCGAGTATCTCAAAAATCTCAGAAGCAAAATTCATTTCCCACTTGCACTCTACAATCACATCATCATGTAAATAATGAGTATTTAAACATTCAAAATTATTTTTATAAGCAAACCTTACATTTCTTAATAGTTTTTTCGTGCAAGTTTAATACTGGAGACAACTCGGAGTTGAAAACTATTCTACGCAGCAAATACTAATTAGGGTTCCAATTTGGCCTACAATTAACAAATATTTGTGTCAAAAAAATAAAAACTGAGCAAAAAGTCAAATCGGGTAGTTCGGTTTTGGGAAACAATATCTATTTTTAAAGCCCTCTCATAATGTTCTGGTATTTTAATGCTTGTTTTAAAAATTCCCTGACGTTTCCAGCGCAATGAAACCCCTGAATTTTTCCGCGTATTTTCATGCTTTCCAGAAAACTCCACCCGCAGTCGTCTTCAGACGAATAGCGACGCGCACAGCCAAGACGTGTGGGTGGCAGAGCGTTCGTGTGCTGGAAGCGCTGGCAGCATGGCGACGTCGCACGTGGCGCAGCGTGCAGCCCGGGGGGGGGGGGCGGTGTGTTCGGGTGGGGGAAGAGGGGGCCGGAGGAGCACGCGGAATGATTAACTGAGGTGGCGCCGCCGCGCGCGCCGCGCCGCCGGCGGTCGCTGTTCGCTTGCGGCCGCGGTAGGACCACCGGCGCTGCGACGCACGCGACGCGAAACGACGCCGACGGCGCTGCGAAGAAAACGCCTCCCGTCCCGCGCATCCACGCCGGGAATCACCCGACTGCATCAAGCGATAGTTGTCCCTCATCCAGATAATCCTTTCACTTTTCGTTCTGAAAGGAATCACCGATTCCATCCCGTTCGTCTCAAGGTTTCGGAAGGATAAAAATTTTTTGTCTACTTTGCATTCATATATATTATATTCACATACCACACGCATATTAGATGTTTTGCACGAGAGAAACCTCGAACACAGGTGGACATGACAGGAATTCTTCGGAATTGGTGTAATGTTAAGGTCAGCGAGAAAGATGCGTGATAGGAGGCCAAGTTTGGTTTACGCGAATGTTTAAGGGTGGTTTTCAACGTTGGTTGTGTTCTAAAAGGTCACGCAAATATTTCTTGAAAACAGGCAGACGTGGATCAATTGTAATGGGATTCTAAGCAGACTATCGATCGCATCTAGAAACGCAGAAATCAATCCTCATACTAAAGAAGAAAAGAACGCGATGGAGTATGCCTTTTGATGAGGAAGTAGGTAAATGGATTAGGAAAAGTTGACGGCGGATGCCGTCGGGATAACCTGGTGGAAGCGCCCGAGCACCAGGCAACAAGTTTTCCGCATGATGCGCTTGGGCACACTGCAGCGGCGAGTACCCCAGTGATAGCGGAAGGCGTTTTGTGATGTATTCAAATCCTCGAAGGACGACCACGACAACTTCGGTTATCAAGAACAACTTTGAATTTAATTTCAAGTGTATTATTTAATGTATAAAAATAGCAAACAAAAAGCCATTTTTCAAAGGTAGCATGTTGCTGGAAAAGGCAAAGGCGATGTAGCATTACTGACTCGAGGTCAAAGTATTAGTGGAGGTGCATTGGCTACATGGGACAGCAAACAGAACTGAACATGTGCTCAGACTTCTACTTCCCACAACTGTTATGGTTCGCGTAGCTAATCGGTCATTAAAAATTGCGTTAGGCCTAATTGCATTCTGCAAAAAATCCTAGCAAAACAGAACTGGCATCTGGTAACTTGTTTATCTTCAATGAATAAATGAATTTTAACAAAAGTCACTTTAATTTACTTATTTACTTTTATAGTCAATATATTTTATCATATTATTATTATTATTATTATTATTATTAAAGTAAATGCATTAGTAAACGAAATTGAGAAATTATTCGAATTCTTGTAAAAAAAATATATTTTTTTGTTTTATAATGAAACTTACAAAATCATTACACAAATTATTTAGAAATGAATCTGAAATGAAACCAATTTACTCGTCGACTATAAAGTTAATGGATCGATGTCACAAAATTGGCTATCCATCATCTAAAATCAATAAAGATGACGAAAGTACGAATATTTATTCGACATTTCGTTGGTGACGTATGAACGTACTGACATATTTTCTTCTCACCAGTACCAGGAAAAAATATTTTTATATGCGCTTCAGAGCTGCGGCGAGAATGAAACGGGAGCACGCACATCCGTTAACAACACTATTCGCATAAAAGTGCTCGATCAACGCAATCGCCCTGAACTGCGTTCGAGAGCAGCCCCGCTTCTAGCTCTAATTACCTGTCCGAATTACCGGTATCCCAGGAATACCCAACAAATGGAATTTCTATCGCGAAGATAATTTACATACCGTTTTCCATGTATACGCACAATGCTAACCATAAAGCTAATCAGAATAATTGTACGTAAATCGTCGAAACCTCTTTAACCTTTCAATTAAACAGTGCTTGTATTAAATCCATTTACCGGCCCCCTCTCCCGCCCTGGAAGCGCAGCCCTCGCCTCGGCGCCGGCGCCCACCCGCCCGCCCGCCCGCTTCTCCGCCTAATACACCGCGGCCAGCGGCGTCTGCTATTGACAGATCCCCACGAGGCCCGGAGCGCGCGCGAGAGGAACAGGAAGAGGAGGAAGAGGACGGGGCGAAGGACACGCGCGCGCCTCGAGGAGGACAGCACCACACACACACACACGCGCGCACACACACACAGACGCCGGGCGGCGCGGCAGGGGGTTCGGAAAACTGCGCTGGCGCACACACGCACGCGTTCGCCCGCACACAGACACACACGCGCGCGCGCGCTTCGCACGCACACCGACGCGCGCGCACGGCCAGCGGCCGCAATCAATACAATATCCGGCGGCGGCGGCGGCGGCTGGCAATATGAGCACGCAGCAGCCGGGAGTTTCCTTCCGTGAACGCCCGCCCGCCCGCCGAGCCCCCGCCCCGCCCCGCCGGCTGCCACCAAGCGGAGCAGTACTCGTTGAAGCGGCAGGGGCGGCTTGGCTGCTTTCCTTTCTTTTTTTTATTTATATATAAAAAGAAAACCGGAGGGAAAAAGCTTATAGTGTAGCTTTGTGCCTCGTCTCCGCGCTAGTGTATATAAGTGCACCGATGCGTAGACGGGGGTACAAAGCGTCGGGACGCGGCGGCGGCGGCGTGTGGCAGCGGCCGGGCCCTCGGGAGCGGCGACCAACAACAGGCCTTCGCCACTTTGTATTCGAGGGTCCGGTGCCCCACATATGGGCCGACGGTAGCGTCCTCGTCGTCACCCGTCCCTCCCGTCCCGTTCCGTCCCGCCCCGCCCCTCCCCCCGGCGTCGCGCCGGGTTTTCTCCTCGTCGCGTCAGCGTCGCCTGTCTCCCTCGTGCTGCCTCTCTCTCGCTGCCTCCCACACCCACGCCTACCTCCTCCTCCTCCTCACACAACCGCCGACGAAATGGATGCTAAAGCCAAAGTAACTGAACGCTATAAAAGTCTCCCCCTCCGAAAAAGCAATCCTTATGGTGCGGCACCGGGGTAGGAAGTAGTCGAGGTTTTAATGACCGTATAGAATACGAGCTCTCTCATTCGCCGCCGGGAACATCCCGAAAAATCCTATCACTCCTCCGGAATTGAATTTCCGCGAATTTCGCCGGCGCTTCGGAGACCCGGGCGATGCCCAAAGGCTCGGAAAATTGCGAAATTCAGTTTTGCGATTAGGCGGCGTGACCGAGAGACGCGCCAGCGCGAGGGGGGGGAGGAAGGAGAGCGAAATGATAAAGAGATTCGATAGGTACAATGCAGTCTTCCGGGAGCACGATCGCGCTCCTCCAACAGGGATTGCTAATACCGTAGGTCGCGAATCTTGATCGAGTGAAGCTCTCTCGATACGCGGACGATGTGAGTCAGGGTTTTCTTGCGCCGGCTGGGGCGCACAATGGGACGGTGAAGTCAGCACAAAATGGGGCCCCATATGCGCGCCGAGTAGTGAGGGCGCTTATTGTGGGGTTACCGCCACGCCGCCGCCGCCGCCGCCGCCCGCCGGGTCTGGCAGTGCGCCCCTTCCTGGGTCGCGCCCTATGTGCTCACCCTAATTGTTTACACGAATGAAGTCCTCGACTTCCAAAAACACATAATTTTCTCTGTCACTACAAGGATATTTTATAGCCTTTCCGGAAAGAGTTTTGGTTTATTGTAGAAAAACAACTCCAAAAGAGTGACGAGGGAGAAAAGAAAGAAGAAAAAAAACAACCAACAACACTGAGTTCTTGTGTTGAAATTGTTGAACGTTTGGTGACATCTACCTCCGAATTCTCTGACCGCATTTGTCTCAAAATCGCCAGTAGGGCATTAAAGCTGCGAGATGAACTGATTACTACCAGAAATACAACTTTCAGAAGTAGTGTGTCGAAAGGATTCCGCCAGCGGAGCTTGCCGCCGATTCACGTTTTAGGACCGTAACAACTTCCGTTGAAGCGATAAACGGTGCGGCAAAGCACCAAGGTACGAAATTTCCCTACTCCAGAAGGTAACACTCATATCGGAAACACTTTGTTTATGTGTCCATTTAAGTCCCACAAAACCCCTCGTGAGAAAAGACAAAACACGCCGTTTAAAACAGTTTGAACTGCAACAAGCATAGCTCGCTAATTATTGCCTTCAATACGAAGCGGCGTGGCGGCCGCATTCTCAGCCAGACAGCATCTTTTCCCAAGCGCCCCGCACGGACGCAGATGAGCGCGGCGATGGGCGGGCGGGGGGGGGGTGCGCAGCTCTAATAAGG
>BOPP01000106.1:1148558-1179921 GCA_017312745.1 Gryllus bimaculatus
AGTATCCGGCCCAATCACCAATCGCTTGAGAACCATCTCGGACGAAGGGGGGAGGCCAAGAGAGGCTGGCCACGGCATGGAGGAAAGGCGTGAGCTACGTCGTCGTATCCTACTTCACGAATGACTTAAATGGGCTTAGTTCGTTTGAGGGCCTCCCAGTAAGTCCTAACAAACCACCAATTCCAATGTAATACTCATACAATAAGAAGCACATTATGAATTATAACAGGCGAATGAGAATTTGTGCGTTATATAGAAAATAAGTTAAACTAAGTTATGTCCAAGTTAAATATTCAAATATCGTTAAATTAAAAATGAATGCTTAAAAACATTATGAATTGAACAGATCAACACAAGTGCAACGTCTGATTCAAAATATTGCTATTGAAAATCTATGAAGGGAATTGTGGATTCTCCTGTTTGCGTAATATTCGAGTGATGACATTCACACGAATTATTGTTTATAATTGTACATTCACTAGTGACGAATTTATGATTAATTTAAAGACAAGATCGATCAATTTTTGCCTCTAAATTTCATCGGAGGCAGCGATCAAGAAACTGAGATCCAAATTAGTGAAGCGATATTGATGCCGATTTATTCAAATCATCGATGATTCTATAAAACATGTTTGGTACTCGATGTTTCATTGCTGGATGAAAAACATGCAATAATAACTCATGATATCACGGTCTGTGAAACAAAAGAACACAGTTTGTTTAACCTTCATCGAGCAGACTATCCCTCGCCCAAAGCGATCCTCATGTTGCATTTTTCCTTCGCCTTCCCTCGTATTTCGCATACGAAATTTATAACTTTTCAATTAAATTTTAATTATAAATTAAATTGTGTTGTGTATGAATTTAACTAAACCAACTTGTTTCAAATCATCGCTGGTTCTTCTGCAATGTATTATTATTAACACCGACATTTTCATTATTGTTATTATTAATAATGTTTATTATAATCGATATTTATTATTATGAAACATGGATGTTAAGAATGATCGCTCGTTCTTATGCAGTGTATTATTATTAACGTGGATGTTTCGTCCAGGTGCGGTGGGCGAGCAGCGCCGAGGGAGGCGCAGGGTGGGTGGGCGTGCGGAGGAGGGCAAACGCGTGCCCTTCCGTTGCGGGCGAGGGCGTGGGGTGAGGGGTGAGGAGGGCGACGGGGGGTGCGCGTGGGTGGCCGGCGCGGACCGGACGGAGTTCACCGATCGCGTCGCCAGCGCCTTTTGCATCTTGCGACGAGAGCGGTGGAACGCGAAAACGGGCGGAGTGGGCTTAATGCTTTCTCTTTGAATCAGGAGGGTGGAAGGTTGTCTTCTAAACGCGAAAATTACTCTGCGGGATTACAAGAGAAAGAATTTCAATTATGTTGATTTTCCCCGTCTCGTTAGAGAGCTTTCCGGAGGTACAATAGCACGATTACTGGTATTTCACATTCCAAATATCATTTTTTTGGTTGGAAATACTGTTTTGGGTGGAAATAAGAACTCTCAAATCTTGCGGTAAAGTGTTAAGAGGTACTCAAAGTAGTTGTTTAATTCTGTTCTTCCATTATTGTATTTAATATAAATGTATTTTAAAGTGAATTGTATTTGTAGTGCAAATGCAAATATGATGGGGCAAATGGTCGTTTCGTAGAATTGTGAACACAGGTTCGTATTTCCGTGATGGACACAAGATGCGTCTATCAAGATCTCAAAATATTTAAGGAATGAGTGTTTTTAAAATTAATATAACCATTTTTGAAGTTGTAAATAATTTTACGTTTTATTATTCCATTTTTTGAATATTATTTATACAAATAAAGTAAAAAAAAATCTTGACACAGTATTAATCTTCATGCAAAACACTATTTTCTCTAGGAGAAATAGTCGGAATTTAATCTCGGCTCTAGTCTACTTTTTTTAACTTTTATAACAATTAATAGCTAAAATTAATTTCTAATAAAATGGAAATTCTTAAATAGTATGTAATTTTCAATGGTGATTGTCTTATAAAGTTTAGGTCAAGAAAATCAGAGCGAGTGTAATTTTAAAATCCAATTTTAATTTATTTAATAAAATTCTCTACATTTTCAAAGGGAACCGTAACTACCTGAAGTGAACTTGCGTCCAAATACGTATGTATACAAATTCACTCTTGAACACGTCTTTAAATTTTGTATTTAAAAAGAAACTGTGCAATAAGCCAGTGACATTTTTCTTATGTATCCTCAAAGGCGATCCCCATTCTGCACCTCCTAGTTGTCACTGAACGGGGCCCGGGGCGAGTGCCATGAGGGGGCCCCACAATGGGGGGGTAAGGCTGCAGAAGCCAGGCCATGGGCACGACTCAGTTGGGCGCGGGAGGCGGGGAGGGCCGGGAGGAGAGAAGAGAAGACAGGAGAGGAGAGGAGCTCGCACCGGGTGCCAAAAAGTGCGCGAGCGCGACCGGCAGCCGCGAGGAACCGCGTCCGGTCCGCCGTGCGCGCTGCAGCTCCTCAGGTAGACGGCACACACAAAGGCCCGGGCCGGCTGGCCGGCCCAGCGCACGGCTCCGGGCGCTCGGCTCGACTCGGCGCAGCGCGGCCCCGGGCAGAGACACGCGGGCGGGCGGTACCTGCTCCGGGCGGGGGCAGGGGAGACGGGGACCGCTGTAAATCTCCGGCCTTATGTCGCTGATCATGGAACCAGAATAAGCAAACAGCGCGAGGCCAAGACCTTGCAACAACGTTGCCACATTGGACAATTTCTATTGGATGGGATAGACGTTTGGACACCCAAATGCAACGCTTTCACAACACCAACATTCAAAAGAGCAACGGGTGCCCCCGTGGTTTGCAGCTAACCGCTCGCCGTCCGCCGGGGCTCAAAATGGCCACGCGTTCACGGGCTTACGATTTCGTGGTCCGGGAAAAGCTTGAAAAAGGATCTGCGCGTCGGAACGACAAACAAAAATTACGGGAGATTCTTTAACTTCCTGTGACAAAACAGGTAAATCGGGAAACACACCAAACCTACAAAACAGATTCAAAGAAAATATTTGTGCCACGATATTGTAAAAAGGATGCAAGCGAACATGTTGCGTAAACCCGTCGCAGGCAGTGATCTGCGCTTGGGAGCCTGTGCCTGGAAGAGCGACGTGCCTTTTGCAACGTCACGGCGCGCGAGGATACGCGATGGCGGAGCCAGAGGGCGCGGGTGGAGAAATTTCGAGTGGCCCCCCGGGCCGCGCAGCGTCTCCCGAGGTGCAGACGGCGCCGTAAAGATAATATTTACTAGCAGGTTACAAAAGTTGCTGCTATTTAATTATTTATTTGCGGAGATAAGGGGCTGAAGCGTGGGCATGAGCGCGCATGAGACGGGACACACGGAGAGCGGATGCCGAACAGGAGACAACGGTCGAGGCCTAGGAACACTTGAGGCAGTTGGGCGATACGTTTCTCAGAAACGCTGCCATTCGCTCGCTGGAGGTCATGTCCCCAGACTCCTCGATAGGAAGAAGGTGTGGCAATACGTAAGACTTTTGATCCCTTAGATATTCCAGTTTTAATTTTCTCGGAATCCAATAATACGTTATGTTTCATAAATATTACCGGATTCATTTTTACAAATAAAATTTTAGTGAGTACTAAACTGATATGGTTGTCTTCATTGACTATTCTAATTTGATTGTTCTTAATTCCACGGAAGAAAATGTATGTGTAACAAACTGATGTGAATTACTGAACTGTAACATTGTTAAATATAATACTAATTTTTTTTATGCAGTACTTCACATTTTTATGCAGCACTTCAATGAACACAATAGAACTAGTAGTTCAGTAATTCAGATCACTTTGTTACACATACATTTCCTTCCGTGGAATTAAGAACAGTCAAATTAGTGACTGCAATTACGACATTTTAGTTTATATTAAAATTACTAACAACCTTATTTATAAGAAAAAATATCTCGCCCGTAAAATAACAAACTCTGCAGAATTATAGGAATAACAAAACTGATCTTAGTGTAAGTTAGTAATGCCAAAGTGCAAGTAAGTTAACTTTAGGACTAATATATGAAACTTAGCTATAAGAAAAAGCCTTTCCTCAAGCTGCTTAAGCCGCAAGACAGCAGTTTATTGTAAATAATTTAAATGAAATAAAATTCCCCTTCTCCATAGGGTTACTGTGGAGGTGGCAAAAGAAAAAACTTTCGGGTCCCCCGCTGGCAGGGCAGGAACCACCCTGGTTCTGCGGCGCACCCAGCGGACTGAGGGCCGGCACGAGTCGCCAACAGGCGCGGACGGCGGGGCGGCGGCGGCGGCGTGGAATAGACCCAATGTTATCGCGCGCATTGTCTTGCGGCCTGAGATAAGATTCATCGGGCTGAAGCTGCCTGGAGCAGCCGCGGGGCGTCGCGACGGGCGACGGCGCACGCTGCGGCGACACGGGGGCCGGTGGCGCTGCGCCATTCGCGGCGAAATCCCATACTAATGGATGACGTTCGCTGCAATTCTTGGCCCGTTAAAATATTTCATACTCCGATGCCTGTTTCGGTTCGTACATTGTTTCCTCAATCTGCCAACGAACTGTAATACTGCCTTTGATATGAGCAAATATTTGCAAAAATGGGCGAATTACTTTTCACTACATCCACTATCTTTGTTTCAAGTCAATCTAAAATAAGATCCAATAGAAATATATATTTAATATCAGATGACTAATTGATGGATATGATATGTATGGAAAATTGCGAAAACAAGCTTCCAAAAAATTAGTGCGACACCAACCCTACTAAAAAAAATTATTTACACAGATTTTCCAGTAATGTTAATAAAAAAATAATTTTAACGTATTTGAAGCAATAAGCAATTCCACGCAACTTTTCCGATGTGTTACAAATTCTATTTTAATAGAATTTGATTTGAACATGATTTATCTCTACACCTTCGCCCACTTCATAAGAACATAAACATATACTCTATTGAAATATGAAGTCGAAACCGGACCAAACGGTAGAAAATTCCTTTCTTTTCTACCCAGTGGTCATGGAAGTTTCGTCTGGACGCTCTTGGTAAAAGAGTAAAGAACAGAGTAAGCACCTGCACCGCATATGTCGAGTGGACGGGACCGGAGTCCGTCGTGTGTGGCCGCGGGTGGAGAAGTCTACCGCACGGCATCTCCACTTCACGTCCACACAACAGCCGAGCTGAACAGCTGGCTCCGGGGAGCAGGAGTATACGCTCAATTACTCATTTTACACCCGCTGGTGACACATCCAGGCGGTGGGGTAGTTGCAATAAAGTTTAGTGGATCAAAGTTCGTTGCCCCCCAATTCAATGTGATTTGTTTCGCATAAAAGCTTATATTTCCCTACCACAATTGAAATTTGAGATTTTTAGGATATTTGCTTTTGAGTCTACCCCACAAGAATTATTACCCAGTAGGTAGCTGGAGAAGAAAAAGGAAAAGAAAGCATGACAATACACAACACATCAGGCATGTGCGAATGTAGTTCTCTTACAGTAACACATTTGCAAACATGTTGGCGAGAGCAATTATTACACACTCCTATCGCGACAAAATATTTCAATAACAAAGATGCCGGCAAAATGACTTTCGCACAATGAAATGGTACAGTTCACAGTATACGTCCAGAGATGGACAAGTGTGTATTAATATATTTACTACAGAATGAACTTAACTGTTCTTCCCATTATGCTCTATGTTGAAGTCACATCTGTATATTACAGAGGCAGACCACATAGGGTATATCAGATAGAAATTGTTGATAGAAATTGTTATACTGCAACAAAGTTTATCGTTGAAACTAGTTTTACTGTGCCACAACATTGGGATTAAACGAATATAATGTTGAATTAACGGGGTGTCTACGCAACATAATTTTAAAGCAAATAAAATATTTTACGTTGTTACTACTGAGAGTAGTTCTCGAATCACAGTATACGTTGAAGAACATGCTCTACCAATATATATATATATATAATATATCAAGTTTTATTCATCTGATTTCTTTCTACATTTCCCCAGAAATTTAAAGTTATTTCTCACACAATATATACAATTAATACCTCAAAACAGTTTCCATTCTCATATATAATTAACAAAATGTAATATCAAACTCATATGTCATCAAAAACATACTGCCATAATTTTGGGAGAATGTCATTTCCTTTCCAAACCATAAAAAGTAACTCTCATTTGTAAATTATACACCGAATCCAACTGAACACAAAACACTTCAATGATTGACTTAATTCACTAGTGTAGAGACTTTGAGTGGATAACTTCTGTGGTTTATTTCGCGTAAAGAAAAATCAATACATTGTGTATGATTCTTTCTGCATGCTTCGTCTCGCTCTTCCATCAATAACCACTCCCCATCAAGTGTCGCGTTTCCACACACGTGAAGCCGGACCCGGAAACCCACAGCCGCCCTCCGCGACCTCTAACTAATCCCCGTGCGACAGATAAGTAGGTTAGGGAGGCGGCGGCGGCGGCCCGCGCGGTTACACTGTCTCAAGATGAATAATTGATACAAGTGGCAGGCTCGCTAAAAGGAACCTTTATTGATCTGGGGAGCTGTGGCCGGCGAGCCGGTATGACTGTGGCGCCAGGAGAGGCCCGGCGGAGGCGGGCGGAGGGGGACGGGCAGGCAGCCCAGCGGGCGGCAGTCGCCAGAAAGAACTGTTTACAAAAAGAAAGGCGAGGCGCGTGTTTAAAGCTGGACCGCGTAACTTTTACTTCGGTCGCTGTTGCACACTACTTCTCCGCTGTCGCGTCGTGTGCGGAGGTTTTAGGAAAACTGGACGGAATTCTGGGAGTTGACGCCTCTAAAGCAGTGTGTGGTCGAGATGGACATGGATCATCATGTGCCATTAATAATTATACTTTTAATTTTTTCCCCTGCAATGCGCTTTAAATTAGATCAGTCATTTATTAATCTTGGAATATTTACAATTCTACAACAAGAAACAAATTGAATATATGAAAACCAAATAGCTTATAAAAGCAAAAAGATTCGTGATAAAAATGCACCTTCGAAAAACATTTATTGCGGAAATGATGCGGTGTTGACATTAAACAAGGTTGAAATAATGGAAGACATCTTTGTCAACTGAAATTTGGCGAGTAAAAAAAGTTTAAAAAATTGACTTGAAGACAATTTCCAATATTACTTCCTCTAGCACTTATTGTATATCCAACTTACGGCAATTGTAATCCTGTATTCTTACATTAGATATAATAGTTAAGGATATTTTTAATCAATTTCACTGAAATTATAAGTATTCCAAAAGCACAGAAAACGTTTATATAATCAATATTTTATATTACTAAATGTTTTAAAACGTTTCACACTTAATTATTCTCATTCAGTAACCAGCATTTCAAAAGAAAAAAAATAATACATGCAATATAATTTAGGTTTTCTACGAACCGAGTTAGTGCAAAACATTATAGTATCCATCATCTCCTTCGAATAATTGGCAATTGAAAATATAATAATTCTCAATTATGATCTACATATGTGTATAATGCATGATAACGTAGAACAGACGAATAAAAATAATTTCTTCAATTAACCACTATTTTGTTGCATTTTCCAAATTAAAACAAGCACTGTGCCAACGCATTCTCCGCAGACGCTGAACGCGGACCGAGAGCCCTTCAGCTGGCACGCCCCGCGGCCCGCGGCACGCAGCAGCGGCGTTACAGTGAGTTATCGCGCGACGGAAAACCTCAAAACCCGCCCACGCCGCCGACGGACCCGCCGCAGCCCCCCTCCCTCTCCTCGTACATCGTAGATTTCAATTAAAATTTTTCACCTTTTTTTTTTCCCACACGCCGAAGTCCACTCGTCGCCGGGGATAAGTCGGGGATTTATTTATTTGCGGCATTCCACACCAGTTAGGCCTATTTTTAGATAAGCAGTTTTATTGGAGCACCGGCTCGTTCTCGGATTTTGCGTTATCGAAGGCGGTTCAAATCGAAAGATTTGGTAGTGTTCAACACAATACTGTAACCCAGATAATCTGATGGAGACGAACGAATATTTTAAACACCATGCGCCAAAATATGACAAGCAGTCAGCACCCTTCCAGCATGTTTCTTGCCAATGTTTAAAAAGCTTTGTAGGGGGCTTATCCACAGAGAATTATGATTAGTCAGTCTTTTAGGCTTTGTAATCAACGACTGACTAGTTTTCATGTTCATCAACATTTTTTTTCGTATAATTGTTTTGCAAATACAGTAATGAACGCGAAATGCCGTTCCCGGCTGGGTCTCTGGGTTCCTAAACGCGGATTCGTGGGTCAAACCCGGTTGGGGCTGCGGAGTCATTGCGGATACAGATGCGGGCTCATATTAATATTGAAATAGAAATTTACACCCGGTTATAGCTAAATTATTACATAGGGTAGTTGACGCACTATTAATTAACGACCATGTAAATGTAAGATATTGCGAACTTGTACATCTTATCTTTTGAATCTTAATAATTCAAAGCTAGCAACTTGTATTTTTAAATTTGAACTGTCCTCTCTATTAATAAACAGATATTTTTTAATTAAAATAATCAATGGGCTCTATAAAGCAATAATTTAACTTAGGAAAACATTGAAGGAGAGTAGGAAAATAGTTTTGTTGATGAAAATAACTGATTTAAATTACTGAAGCCCAAATGCTAAAGCATTTACGTAACTTGTACAAAATATAAAGATCTGCCATTAGGACTATTCTCTGAAAATAAAGTTTTGTTCGTTCGTTTCGAGCAAGAGGGAATTAATTTTATTTTATGTGTATATATTTTGTAGAAATAGTTTACCCCATTAATACGAGAATAAGTATCGACAAATTCCATCGACCATTTATCATTTAAACTAAAGAAATTCACAGACTTGACATTGTGAAGAGACGCCAAAGCTTCCATCGGCCACAGATTGAGGCGTTCAGCATCTAAATGTATCTATGTAAAAATATGGACAGCTATGTCAATCTTTTCAAAACTGTTTCTGTTTTCTATAAAATCATCGATGTATCAAACATAATTTTTAATACGATTATTTGAAACTTAAATGTTTTTAAGTGGTTGGTATTTTATTTTTGAGTGAAAGAAGTACCATCGTAATAAAAACTTGTAATAACTGTGAGAAAACCATACATTGGACATTCTTCAGAACAAAGTGAGCAAGGGTGAAAATAATTAAAATAGAGGTTTCGCCGACAAATGTAGTATATATTATTTCTGAAGTATCGAATCAGATAAAACTTTATGTTAATTGTCCAGATCATTTGTTGATTTTAGTTTGTCAATTAAATGTGAATTAAAAACTCATTAATGCGACCACCGTCAAACCGTCATATTCACATTAACGTAACAAGTATATTAACGATAACAAAAAGTTACGGTTAAGATTTTTAAAACAACGATGGTTTGCGTCGATATTTCATTTGACAATGCATTAATTTTGAACATCAGTTTAATGCATAGTTCTGGGACGATGTTTTATTAACATCGATATTATAATATTGAACATAGCTGTTCAGAAACCTCGCCGTTCTGTGGGCGATGTCGCCTCCCCAAACGCAACGCGCGAGGCGGGGGGAGGGGGGTGGGGTCGCGGTGTGGGCGCGGGAAGGCAGCGCTGGCAATGGACGGGATTAGACGGCGAGGCGGCGCGGCCGTCCGCCATGGCTGGACGCGGCGGCTTTCTCAGGCGCCTAATCGCCTGGTTGAGCGATTAATTGGAACTGCGGCTCTGGATACATCAATTAAGCCTATTACCACGAGCACCAACGACGGCGAAGCGACGGCGGCGGCGGGCGGCGCGGGGTGGGCCCGGGAAGAACGGCCTCTTACTTTTTGTCGTTCATCCATCCAGAAAATGCGCGCTTAAAACAACGCTGTGGAAAACGAATTTAATTGCCTCGGCCAGGAACTTTTGAAGTTCCTACAAGACAAAGCTAGCCTCACTCCCGCGCCCGCATATGCCACCGCGCCGAGACCAGGAAGCACGGATCGTTATTAAAGAATCTATGAATAGCCGCGTGTTAACATCGCGCCCAGAAGCGGATTAGCGCATTACGGTCTGAGACGCGTCCGCTCGACTTGTCGCAGAGAGGGTAACGCGGGGAAGGGTTCACAGTGTCGTACGTCCGACGCCGAACATTCAAAAGAATCGCGATGTTGTCTTGTAGTCGAACGATGGTGAGGGCGTCGCGCTCGGAGACGCTGGGAAAATAGTAGGCGTGTCTAATTGTCAAGTGGTGGAGTCAGGTGGAAAGGTTCTTTAAACAGAAAACTGGTTAGTTTCCAAATGTAGGTCAGTGTTGTAAATGCTAAGTGTCAAAGAGTACACCGTTCAAGGAAGCCATCAATTATCAAATAATTTGTTTTACAAGCCAGGCATTAAAGAAACGATAATGATTATTTTTAGTGATAATTCAACACTCACTCGCGTTGGTTTTATCATACATTGGCGACGAACACATGACAGAGGGAAATGCCATTGCAGTTTTAAAAATTCAAAATTTATTTTATCCGGCAACCTGAACGTTCTTTGAACAGTCATCAAATAAAATTTTATATATTTGTTCTCAAATAAAAAGTAATATACAATACGAAATTACGTATGTAAGAAGCGCAAACCAGCTTCCCTATTTATCGACCGGCAAATGCCCTCTTCACCTCTCTTGGCTACCGCGCAGCATTCATCACCCGGAGGGAAAGGTGCACTAGCAGCAGGAACGAATCACTTTCATTGATTGATATGCAGCTCCAATCTCTGGCACAGTTACTAATAAGTACAGCGAAATGGCACCGAGCGCTGCTTGTTATTGAACTGGCGAGCGCCTCCCTCCCGTCTCGGCGCAAAAACGCGGCGGTCACGCGGCGTGCAGACGACAGCGCCCGCGCTCCCATGCCACGCCGCCGCCGCAGACCTCCTACTAAACGGCGAACGTGCGTCACGGGAACGGCTGACGGGTAAAATATTTTTATTCTAAAAACCACTGTTGAGCCAATTAAGATCAAATCATTGACGCGACTGTGACAATACTACATTATTATGATGCGAATGTCACTGTTGAAAATATAATAATATATAATTAACGACATGAACACAATCTTCTTATAAATTAACACTGGTAACATTAGTTTTGTACCTCAATGATGTGAAGTAATATTTATAATAATAATAATAATAATAATAATTATTATTATTATTATTATTATTGTAATTATTATTTCGGTATCGGCCATTTGTGACCACGCTACACGATTAACGTGTGGATCTACTATGGATCAGCTTTTCAGTTTTATCCCTTGGCAAGACAAGGCTGTTACGCCTTGAAATGTGAATTATGAGGTGATAGGATGACGATGAGAGGTGAAGGGACAATGACAAATACAACCATGCCTACGCAGGGCTCGAACCTGCAGCCTCCTCGGCGCTGACGACGGCTGCCGCAAACGTCTGCACCATGGGACGGGCTAATTGTATTATTATTATTATTATTATTATTATTATTATTATTATTATTATTATTATTGTTAACAGGAAACTAGCAGAATTACGCCCCGCCGCTGTCTCCCCGCTCCGCCAGCGCTGCTATGGTCTGCTGTTCTGGTGCCGCAAACGTCCCCTCGCTGTCGTCTCTCCTAGCTAAGCGTTAGTTTTGTTCCGTCTCCGTTACTCGCCGCCCGCTCGTCCTGTCCTGCTCGACCCTGCCCCGCGGCTCGCGGCAACGCTCAGCAACAATGAAGCCCCGGCGGATTGCGAATTGCATTCAACTGAAGCGCCATCTAGCAGAGTTACAACAAAATGGAGAGCGTAAAAACCGCCATGAAAAAACACTTACGTGTACACTTAGATGTGCCAAGTTTCACGGTGATTGGTCAACCGGCGTCGGTGAGTAATGAAATCAAACCAGCCAACATCCATTTATGTATAGATGTACATCATTCGAAAACGATAAACACTGATCCCAACTCGCGGGCCAATCTGCGAATAGTCTCTGTTGGAACAGGTAGCCATCATGCAAACTTAATTTCAAAATTATAAAAATATTTATTACAGTATTATCAAAATCAACATATATAATATTTTACATAAAATTATTTGAAGTATTTATGGCCAGTGAGTTTATATTCTGAAATGTGCAAGCTCAGAATTTCTCCCCACATCAAATGTCGCACGTGGGAGCGCCAGCTCCTCCTATTCACCGCACACGTCCGTCTCGGAGCCGTTTCACAAACGCGCATCCCTCCTTCGGCGCGGTTTTACGCACGCGAATATAACTTGAGTGATAGCTAAGAAAACATTCTGGGCAGCGAGGGTGGAGAGTGACGTCTAAATCTCACGGGCGACTTCGCCGAGCGCGCGCGTCGGGTTGGGCCGGCCGCGACCGCCCACTCGCAGGCCTGCCAATGCACGCGCAATGAATCATGGGACGGGACGCACACGCAGCGGGGAGGGGCGCAAACAGCCCGCCGGGGCCCCGCCCGCCGCCCGCCCGTCGAGCCAGCCCGCCCGCCCCCGGCCGACGGCCACCCTGCCACCGCTTGCAGCTCGACAGATATTGCAATTAATTTACGACGGGGGTGTCTGACGGCGGCACGGCGCCGTGAGACGCGAAAGGGACACGTCAAGATTTTTTTTATTTTCTGGTATGCAGGCTAAAATTCGAAGAAAAATCGATAGTATCTGGAACAGAAATGAAATTCGACTTGAGCCGAACAACATTCCCGGAACGGCGGGGGAGAGCACAACAGTTTGGTGATTCACAAAACCCGGTAGCACACGCGGGCCGCAAGCGCAGCGTTCAGACTATTTGTCATGAGCTGCGAGAGAAGTGACATTCTCTCAATGTAATTCTTCTATACGCAGGTACAATTATTACTCTTTTCCGAGCTAGGTCATAAACAACAATGACCGGCAAAGACACCTCTTCATTGGAATTTAATAATTAATAACGACCAAATTAAAACTTTTTTTTTGTTCAGACTGTTTCCCTCCCCTCCGAAAAACACCTCTTTACTTCCATTCCCTGACGTTTTATAGCGTGCGACATGCATATTATATAAACTTAACTTTTCTTTATTTAATGCAAGCACAAACTTCTATCTTAAATTTACCCGCAGTGTAACCGGGAGACTTAAAGGATGCCAGCTGGACGAAGAATACAGACGCGGGGTAGGAAAAAGTGAACGCGGCGGGACCGAGACGAACGGCGGCGGTGGGGGGTGGGGGTGGCGGATGGGAGTGGGAGAGCGCGTTGGGGGGGGGGGGGGAGGAAGGCGAATTTCGTCAAGTTTTGAATGCCGCGGCGAAGCCCCAAAGAGCGCCGAGCGCCGCGCCGGTGGAAGCGCAATCTCGTCACGAAGGCAATGTCGTCTTCGAGTAACAACGCAGCGTCTTTTGTGGGACGAAATAGCACTGGAGGCCTCTGTGCGAGCGACGCGCCGGCAGACAATGAGGCATCGCATTGCCTTTCCCGTGTTCGGAACGCGCCGCGTCCCACTTGGCCCTTCGCAAAATGTAAAAGACAATTTCTTTTTTTTTTTTTAAAAAAATTTTCAAAATTTTTTATTGCTTAAATATTGTTATCTCAGCATTGTAAAGACCACTCAAGGCGGAGAAACCGCTACAACACTTCACGTAAGATACATTATTCTTATATTTCGAATTTATAGCCTCTAAAATATTCCTTACATAACCGACTGAAATAGGCTTAGCGAAAACAGGCGTTATAATTTCTAAAACAGGTAGAACAAATTTGAAGTTGTATCAATATAACTGTACGCCACTACTCCTGTAACCAAATGTAATTTATTTATGTAAAATATTTTTCAACTCTCAGTCTAAGAATGGTATAGAATTCCATCAGTGCGATTTCAAGACTGGGCTTAAATTGTGGTTAGTTGAGGCCAACAGATAATCTCAAATACTTCTATGCCATCTAGCACAAAAACTATTTGCCCATTATAAATATCAGTCAGAGGACCGTTTTCAGATATAATACCACACACTTAAAAGCTTTTGGGCAATCTGTGCTTTCCAATATACCACCGATGTTTTCTTTGGCCATGAAAAAAGGAATTGTGGCAGCTAGGTGGCCACTCATTTCATGGAACAAATTTCCGTGACTTTTCCCGGTTTTCCAGGGCATCGATTTTTGTTGTTTTTTTCTTCCACTAATCGGATTTGTAGAGTATTTCGCGCTATTTTTATAAAAAATATATTAAAGCATCCTATACTGATTTATCAGCTCTCCGTGACATTTTCCCTGACTTCTGACGATCCTTCTTCAAGTTCCCTGAAGTTACCCTCTCTTCTCCATCGCCATGAAACCCTCTTATTTCGTGTTTTCCAAAAGAAGGCGCAATCCATGTATCCTGTACAGGAGTATTTCCGCGCCGCGCGGCCGCTGCCGCCAGAAGGAATCGCAGCGTGGCCGGGCGAGGCGAGGCGAGGGGCAGAGCGGAGCAGCTGCCGGGGCCGGCCGGCCGGCTCGCCCGCCGCGCCGTGCCACGCCGTCGTGGGGGCCGCCGCCGCCGCCGTCGCCGCCAGCATCCGGTGGCGGCGATCGCAGACCCGGTCCGGGATGCGGTATTCACTTTCAGGAGCTTCCTCTGTCTCGGCGGACGAGCGAGCGAGCGAGCGAGCGAGCGAGCGAGCGAGCGAGCGCGCGCGCCTTCGCCGGTTGCCGCTGTCTCGTCTCGTCTCGTCTCGCTGGCAAAAACCAGCGAACTGCCCCCAGGCGCCCGAGCAAGTTGCGATGTGCGGTTCACACGTCTGCGAACAAGTTCTCTCTTTCTCTCTCTCTCATCCTCTCCCGGACGCCGATGCACGGGAAGTCGAGCTGAGCTGTTTACCAACTGCACTCATTGTCATGAGCATCTCCCCGAGATAAGGGCAGCCAACCACTTCGTTTGTTTCGCGGAATCACCCGACGAACCGTCCGGGATGAGAGATCCACAGACAGATTTCCAGTCCGCAAGATGGGAGTCGGTGAAAAATCATTTCACGTTTTTGAATGTGCGCGATTGCTGAAATGCAATGATCACCCACTTCTCGGTAATGAATTATGAAGCATTAGCAAGCATAAAAAAATAAAGGAGAAAAAATATACATAAGCAGTGTATACCATTACTAATATCAAAGCAGATTATTCTTTTGGAAATCTGCTGGGATAAATAAATGGCCACGAGCGTACTTGTCGACCCGTCGTTCCACTACACAAGCTGCTGAGCTTCTCTGAAAGAATTTCAAGTGTCTCGGAAAAGCCTGGTGTAACGCTCCGCGAACCGGGCGCGTTCCGCACCCTTCGGCCCCCGACAGCAGCTGTCCTCGGCTAGATCATCCCACCATCCCAGCGCGCGCGCGCTCACCCCTTCCACCAAAATAAACTTGACTCGCAGATCCGCCGCCACAGGTCGACGCGGCGGAGGACGCGTCCTCAAAGGCGGCGGCGCCTCCGCGGTCGCGTCGAGGCCGTCCCCGCACCGCGTCGGAGGGCGCGGGGGAGGGGGAGGCGGCGAGCGAGGGGACGCGAGGGCGATGGGGTGCCGCGTCGAGTGACCCCCCTCCCCCCAAAGTCCTCTTGAAGGGGGGTCGCACGCATGAACCCTGCGGCACGCCTGCTGGTAAAAGCTATTCCGCACGCGGTGATCTCCCAGATGCACCACTTGAACCTTGTTTCACAAACTATTGTGATTTAGGCATAAACGCACATTGAACATGCTTACTGACATTTATCGAACTATTAAACCACAATGATTAACAATAGAATATGTTTAAAAAAAGGTTACAAAATATTAAAGGAAACCTGAATCTGATTATTTATATCTCAGACCTCGCCGCTATAAAGTACGAATTAAACAGTATCTAGTTTTATAACCATCTCTAAATTTCTCCCTTGTACGAGTACAGGGTGGTCCCTTTCTAGGAAAACATGGAATACCCAGAAGAATAAGGGAATTTCATTGCAGGAATAAGATAGGGGAAATGAATGTATATATATAATTCCGCCCACGTGCCGTAAACAACTGCACGTGGCTCGCAGAAACTCGCTTATGGTGTCAATTTCAATTTCATTGCCTCCAGAGCGATTAAATAAATATATTTTTTTCCCCAGGGGCTAAGAGGGATGCTTCATTAAAGAAATGCGGTGCAAAGAAAAGAACTGACCGAAAACGTTTTGGTGATTATCCTGATATATATATATATATATATATATATATATATATATATATATATATATATATATATATTAGTCAAGGAAAGGTCGACGTGTGGGAGATGGACCGCATTCGCCGACGAGGGTGCGGGGCGTGGGGGCGGGCGCCGCCGCGCTGCTGAAGGTGTGGGCGGGATTAGTCGGCCTAAGCCGCGCGCCACTCACCGCGCCGGCGCGTGTGAATGTGCGAGCTCCGCCCACGCGTCCCGTTAGCTCATTGTGAGGCTGCGGGGGCGCACTCATGCAGCGCCCACGTGCCGTAAACAATTGCACGTGCACTTGAAACTCGCTCCTGCCGCACGAAGTCAACCAGGAACAAATCATTTTCTTCCAAACAATTTGAATTTTTTAAAAAATAAATTTCTTTCTCTTACTAGTTTATAAATAAAAATAAATATCAATTTTTTTCTGGAAGGTGCTTAGAGGAATGCTTCATTCAAGAAATACGGTGCATAGAAAAGAACTGACCAAGAGGTTTTGGCGATTATTCCGATGTCGATCAATACGGTTTACAACAAACAAACACACGAGTCTTCTTTAAAAATTGTATGTATCCTTCAAAGGGTACGTCTACAACAAAATACGCCATATTCGACCATCTTCCACCAGCTGCGGCCACCGCAGCGAACAGAATAGAGCGGCTCACAGAGTAGGCCAATGTCAGGACGGGCGCTTTCAGAAACCTCTTGGTCGTGCACAAAGTCAGCCACGTCCTGCCTTCCAGCGGGTGCGGCGGCGGAGGCGGGCGCCATCTGGAGGATGGATCACGGCCGGAGTCGTGGCCGCCGCCGCCGCCGTCTTCGCGGCGCGAGGAGAAAAAATGCTTGCGTTCGCGGGCAAGTGGCACTAGGCGGAACCGCAAGGGCGGCGGCGGCGGCGGCGGCGCCTACCACGTGGCCTCGACGGGCGGGGCGGGGCCTCGGCCTAGCAGGTGGCTCTCAGAAGGCGCGAGCTCTGACAGCTCTACCCCCTTGTGTGATTAGACAGCGAAGCAACTGTTCAAATTGGACACGTGATGCACAAAAAACAGGGATTATAATATAAATGAAATTATACGTCTTCCGTCCCGGGGAAGGGAGAATATTCAGATTTGAGGATTGACCTGAGAATACAGGAATATGTTGTACCTGAACAGTTAAACATGCGATATACTATCACATGGAGAAGAGCAGGACTTACAACGGACTTAGTTGCAGAGAAATTGGAATCATGATTCTTAAATATGAAAATAAAAAAAGTGTTACAATTATCAAAAATATAATACATACGAGATAAAATTATGATATTAACTATGAGTATTATGCGAATCTAATTTTAATTTACATAATTCACTTTTCCTCTTGAAAAATAATTCAATTTTTTGACAAGATTATTTTCAGATGTGAAGGATCATGGTCCAATGGGTACCCCTCTAGCTGCTCCTGCTTTGGATATACCCTTTGAACTTCCTAACGAGATCCCAGCAAATTTCTTATCTACAAAAAACTTTAATTAGCCTAATCGCTATTCAACACTGAAAATTTCAAGCATTAAAACTAAAAACATTCACTATTTCTCCGCCACAGAAACACAGTGGCTGCAAACACTACTGGAGGTCGCAGAATAAATTCCACCACGTATATACGCACAAGCGGCAGCCTTGTTGGAGAACTTGGGTTCAGCAAATAACTAGAAGCAACCACAAGGTTAAGCCCGAATCGATATACAAATACAAATAACAGGAACGATCGCAGAACAAACATCCTGAAGACTAAGAAGGAGACAGACGGCTCGAGGACTTCATCACCTGTTTCGATAGTTACTACAGAAAGCATAAATCAAGGAAACAATAATGAATTTGCAATTCAACAAGAGAAATGTGTTGAGACGAAATTACGGAACCTAAAAACTAGATAAATACTTGGCGTTTCTTCAAGAAGTTCATTTCTACCTTATATTGAACCCATAAGTCTGGTTCTTACTTACATAGGCTATTACGATGTGTAATGATCGTGTCATCACATATTATTTGTGTTTTGTTACGCTCGTATTTAAGCTGGAAATAAATTACTGTAAAATTGAAGAAATTTAAGTATTCAAAGTGTTTGTTCAAATCCAAAGTAATGATCTGTGAGCACCAATCAATTTATGAATAGTCTGTTCTGTGTTAGCGAGAGCATCTGGAGTGGAACACATCTAACTTCTATTAAAGTTACAATTATTAAGTATTTCTGAGTAATTTGACTACGTTGTGAATGCTTCTGGAATTCATAGGTCACAAGATGTCAAAACGGAAAATTGAAACCAATGCTACTAAGAACTACCAAATAACAAAAATTACTGGTTTGATTATTTGGTCGATGAAATGTGTACTGCAATCCTTTTCCCATGTGAGAGAAACACTACAGATTGTATTGTTAAAGAAAATAAGTTTGTATGATGAACTTTAGGAGTAATGTCCCATTCACTCGATCTTGATTGATTGAGGACAGCAAAACCGTACTGCTGGTAAAGATTTTTAAATAGCGTACGAAATTCTACTCTCAAAAATATAAAAAATAACAAATGGATAAAACTGAGATATAACTTTCGGACATGGCAATGAGAAAGAACAGTGTGTAACACTAGACAACACACTGCACATTCGACAACAGATGCATAGACGTTGAGAATAATACTACGAAACTAAACGTATCATAATATTGTAAGAAACGTAATATTAACACATAAAAATGTAAAATATTATATTTATTTAGTCGCTAAAAACAAAGCGACTGATACGGCAAAAAATAAATTTTAAAAAATTAAAAAAAGTATCACTACGAGTATGGCACCTGCACCTTATATGGCAAGTAGACAAATACCGTGGCATAAGAAGGTAAATTCGGGCAGTTGGCACCCCTGGGGGGGCGGTGGCGGTCGCGGTCGCCCGAAGCGCCCGCTCCATTGTGCGCGCTCCGCCGCCGACCCTCCTCCCTCCCACACCCCCCTCGCCCTCGCCAGCGGGGACGAGCAGTCGCTCACGGCTCAAGTTTCCGCATGGCAGTTCGCGCACCGCAACTCACGACCCGCGCCCCCGCCCCCGGTGCGGGGCGTGCGAAGCTGCACGCCCCCGGGGCCGCGCCGCTCGCTCGTCGCCGGCGCCGCTCAGCATGGCGCGTTACCCTTTCCGCGAATCGGGAAAGCCTCGCTGGGGTGGTTCCGGTCCGGCGATACACGCCGGCTTACCGAGGCAAAGCCGGAAATGCGCACATAATTAAGTAAGCTCGGGAGAAGTAGCGGGCTAATTCAGGCGTCCGGCACGGAGGGCGAACGCGGGGCGTGGGAGCGGCGGCGGGGGGCCAGAGGGCGCGGACGGTGTGGTCTCCTCCGGCGATTTAGGGCTGGCGCAATCATGCGCAGCGGCGGCGGCGGCGGCAAGAGGACCGGTTGCGCAGTGCGCTCGTATGTAGTTTGCATACAAGCCGTGCCGTAAACAAGACGGAAATAAATTGGCGGAATGATCTTGTAAGACACGCAAACGCGGCGGGCGCGCTTCCTACAGCGTCCGGGGCGGTTGAGGTGCTTTTTTTATTCGTGAGGGGGCGGCGGCGGGGTGGTTTGAGATGGGGCGGGGCGGGGGCGGCGCGGGACGGGACGGGGAAGGGACGGGACGGGACGGGACGGGACGGATGGGACGGGACGGGGACGGGACGGGACGGGGCGGCGAGGCGCGTGGCGGGGCAAGGGCGGGGGGGGTGAAATGTCACGTAGTCCCCACACCTTTCAGAAAAGTGCACGGACTTAAAAAAACCGTTTACAATGCTTGAATTTATACTGTTCATAATTAAAATTGCCGGCAGTTACGGCCTACATAGCGTGGAGGCATACATTTCGAGTTTTATCTGGACGAAAAGTTGAGTTTCATGCCATTTAAAGAATTACTGTTAACCTTTTTAGTTTCAGTTGTTAGATGCAGATCGTAATTCTTTATATTAATCTTTTTAAGTTACATTTATTCATCGATCGCCATTTCATATATTATTATTCTTATTATTATTATTATTATATTATTATTATTATTATTAATTTTCACATATTTTTGAAAGAACGTATGTGATTTAATACTTCATAAATTGTAAGTATTCCCTGGAATTAGAATTTCTGCGTTTTAATACAAATAAAACCCAGTCTTTGAATTCGGAGTAAATAGTATAAAGATCAAGTAATGGACTGTCGAATTGGTCGGTACGGATCTTGTTTGACAACTGATACGCTTTTGTGTGTTTGATTGCGAGACTAGAACCATTCCCATATTCGGAGTTACATGGAAATTGATATTAATGATGACGATGGCACAAAATACTAGTCTCAAGACGGGCAGTAATGATTGGATGGGAAGGCTTTTAAAAAATTTACGAGTGCTACCTTTCATGACTTTTGACTTCAATGATTGATTAAATACATAGTATCTAACATTTCAGGTTTAAAAAAATCTCCCCGCGATAACTTTCGTTGTTTACCTGTTTCACGAATATTCAGAGAAGGAAACGGCCACAGGGGTTATGATGGCTCGTTGCATTGTGCGCATGCGCAGTTTACTAATTAGCGACACGGGAGGTTTTTCGTGACACACGCAATTTCGATTACTATAAACTACATAATATTCGCAGAATCAGCCAATAGCAGTTATAAGTTTTAAACGAAGCAACGATATTACTAGACGAGCGCCTCAAGATATCTTTTCATGCTATCACTGTGAAAACAACCTTTATACAGTTATTTGCATTTTTTTATTTCCGATTTTTTTCTTTTGTGTACAAATAATACATATTATTATTTTTCTGTCACTTCTGCCCCGTTGCATTTAAAATTACCCCCTACTTTGAAACGTTTTGCCAAGTATCACGATTTGCTCTAAACCTCAGTGGGTTCCTACAGAGAATTCGTTAGTGCTAAAACGATCCGAAAAAAATAAAGATGTACTAAAGTTTAACTATTTTCCCATTGAAACTTGTGAAAATCATTCAATAATAATTCAAAGTAGGAGATATTTATGAGGGTAGTATTGACGTAAAAATTCGGAAGGAAATATTTTAAAGTATTTTCAAAATCTGGGCAGCCTCAGACTGGCTGTATTTAGCGTGAAATAGGCCCGCCGCGTTCAAGGTATTTGGGATTTCCCGTAAGCCACTCTCTTGGCTCGCCCTTGACGTCCTATGACGCCCCAGGCGGCGAGGGACGGCGGGGTGGAGGGTGGGGCAAAGCGGGAGGGGCGAGTGGAAGGCTGAAGGCAATCGAGCAGTGGGCGTTGAGGCAGAGGGGCAGGGTGGTTAGGGGGACGGGAGAGGATATGCGGGTGAGGGCGGGCGAGAGCGAGCGAGGACGGGTGAAGGTGACGAGAGCGTGAGGGTGATGGCGGGCGGACGAGTGTGGAAGTGATGGGCAGGGGGGCAGGGGAGGGAGGACGGTAAGGGCGGGAGAGGACGGGCGGGGCGTGCGTTCCGCGGGGCACGCGCCACAGAAGGGCGCGGGGGGACGAACGGGCTGCCGCAGGAGAAAGGCTCCGATTTCAAAGGTCGAGGCGGTGAGGAAAGGACGAGTTCTTTTTTTGAGAGCAGAAGGTAGGAGCCCTTGCCGGGGCTCGCCTGGGCTGGGGCTCGGGCTGGCACGGCCGGGAGCGCGCACAGGCAGTCAGTCGCCTGGCAGCCCCAGCTCACACAGACACCAAATTCACTCATTCCTTCATTGGACAAGAATACACTCACCGGGGCAACTGACTGGACACGTTAGCAAGACGTACTACTTCATAAGACCTCTGGCCGAAAATTTCACAATTCGTATTAATATATATATATATATATATATATATATATATATATATATATATATATATATATATATATATACTAAAAATGTTTCTCACCATCACAATGGAACATCAAGTTCGTTCATTCTCAGTTGTACACAGAAAACTGCATCCTGAAATCGGCTTTACACAATATTAGTTATTGCCGATGTAAATGCTATACTTTAGATGCGTTCTCACAGCAAGCGCGTAAAGGAACGGATGAATCTCAAAAGAATATCTAAAGTATAGTAAAATAATTTAAAAATAAAAAAAAGTATTGAAAGAAAAAAATGTAATGAAAGAATATTACTTTTCATACTACCCGAAAAGGTAGATATTATTGGTATGAAAATTTATATAAAAATATTGAATATTGGGTTTTGAACGTATGCCGTAAATTTGAATTTTGTATGAAGTAAATTTTGAAAGAAAAAAGAATTTCACGGGTCCATGCGTATATTTACTTAACATTACGAATTTCGAAAATTCACTTTATTGCTTATCCTTTTTAATAACGGAAATCCTTCTTGCAAAATTATCCATTCTTCTCCTCCCCAAATTTCAGGAACACTTGTTACTCTTTACGACGATAAACAAATATAATTTACCTCAACTATTTTAAACATTGTGTCGGTTTTGATAAATGTTCCCAAACGATTACTCATACTTGATCTTCCCACTCGGAGTAAAACCACAACTTCGGTAGGGGAGGGCGCTCATTCCTGGTCCATTCCTACAGTTCATTGTAAGCATACTGATTAAAATGCATTGCATAGAATGTTTTCTATGAGTTAAACCTAATCTAACAGTTACAAATAAGCCGAAACTCGTGTTAACACAATTGTATAACGAAAAATAATTTAAAAGAGGCCCCTTTTCTTTCCACGAAATAGTCATCCAGCACATTCTTCGGATGCAGCGCATCAGACGGGGGGTCGGGCCGTGGGAGCCAGGGCAGCGCCGCTGCGAAGGCAGCGTCCTGGGAGTGTTAGGATTAGTGGGCGTTGACAGAAGATAGTTTTTGCACAGGAGACAGAGCGATTGTCACGTCGTTCAAGACACGAAGTTGGAAGTGCCTGTGACTCACAGAGTGACTTCTGACCTTAGGTGTATTTATGTTTCCGGGGAGTGTACGGGGGGGGGGAGAACTCGCGTTGTTTCAGACATTGTAACAACAACAACAATAATAATAATAATAATAATAATAATAATAATAATAATAATAATAATCTCATTTCCTAATGTTTCCCATTATATTTGACTGAAGTATCTTTTTGTCTTGCCACCTCCCCAAACTTTGACCGCAAGTACCGAACACCCATGTCTCGCTGTCGTGATTCTTTTCTTTTTTCATCCGTCTTCTTACGGATCACAGTGTGCGCAGGAACCAATAAAAGAACCGAATGATACTCGCCGAGACGTCCCTTCTTCCACCAGATCTAGAGCACACCCCGCAGCTGGTGACGGTCCATATCGAATCCCTCGCCTCCATTAATCACCCTCGCGAATCACTAAAATTAGTCAGCAGCGAAACGAAGTAGGTTAATGAACATGTGGTAGGAATTAGCCCAACACTGCTGTAGCAACATCATCGTCTCGGGTCCTTTTTGCAAGCTTGAAGCACGAAGATGGAGAAGCGAGGAAGAAAAAAAAAATTCCTAACTTCGAAGCTTCCATGGTTCGGAGATAGACTCCTCGCGGATACAAATGGCCGGCAATTTTGAAGAAAAATCACCTCGCCAGTTAAGTCGCCAATTTCAAACGCCGGAGTTGGAGGTGATGTGGCACTCACTAAGACGCGCCTGCGATGGTGGCCGCAAGAGGGAGTCAGTATCGGCAATAAAAAACAGATAAGGGAACGAAGAAAATCAAGAATAAAGAGAAAATAGTGGTCAGAGATAAAGCATATTAGGCACTCAGTGCCAGGTAATAAAAGATGTCCAAATATCAATAGCACAACAACGTAAGTACGTTTAATGGAAGTAAATAGAATTTGTGTAAATCTGGCAAAAATAAACGAGACGGCCAGGGCGAATTATTTCCAAATAATGCTTAGTCGGGGGGTCACGGTTAAGCCGATTTTGACCGAAATTTTTGTCGGCCAACGTCGGACGGTCAGAATCAAACAAAACAGCTCTCCATCCGACACCCGATGGTTTCGGACACCGCCAGGTCCACTCTGTGAACATTTCTGATTTCCATCACGTGTTTGAATAAATACGGAACATGTGACTCAAAATCGTGTACCTTGTGACCACCACCTTAACGGTCGCACGAAGTCGCTCCGAGAAATATATACAAACAAAAGAGAAACGCAATGATCGTGGAACGTGCAATAGCCGTCTTTCGACGACGGCATCGCGAACGCAGAGGCCTTCAGGGGGGCAGACAGGCAGCGCGCGGGCGCAGCGTGCGGCCGCACGAGCCGAGCCGAACCGAGCAGAGCGGAGCAGAGCGCCGCCGTGTGACGTGGCAGCGGCGGCGGCGGCGCGCGACCAGCCAATGGCGTCCGGCCTCCCTTTGAGCCCGCGCGCCCGCGACCGCGCCGCCGCCGCCGCCGCCGCTGCCGCCGCCGCCGCCGCCCCCGAGCGAGCGCTGCGCACCCGCAGCCTCCCCCGGCGACAGGGCGCGCCACCGCCGCCTCTGCACTCGCCACACACACCCCCGTGCTCCCACACGCGCGGCAGACACACTGCTCACGACAACATCCAACCGATATTGCGCTACTTTTCATCTATGCCAGGGCTGTCCGTCTTAGGAGGGCTTATGGACAACTTATCTAATTCTAGTTAAGGTACGGGCCTCACCTTAATTTTAGATGTTTTAACCCTAACTACTGTGATTATACTGAAACATATATATTACAAACATTTTTTTTTCTTCAAAATAGTGAATGATGAATGTGCATTCAACGACACAATTACTATTACAGTTATGCAGTTATAAAAATGCATAACAGAATAATTTAAAAAAAACGTATTTGGTTGGTATAATAAAATTAATCAAAGCAGTGGCGGACCGCACAAAAAGATCCTGCGGGCCGTCAGTTGGAAAGCCCTGATCTATACAGAATAGTAGGGATGCTGATGAGGTGTTGTTAACATTATTAAAGTGCCAACTAATGGAAGCCATCTTTGTAGTGTTAGATTTATGAAGACAGCCTGCATTCGTCAGCTTTGCCATCATCAGTCAAAAATGAACAAAATGTTCAAAAAATAATAAACATGAAAATAACACAAATAATTCTTATATTGTTTATTAATTTTTAATATTTTATACATTTCTAGACTGATGTGAGCAAAGGCGTCGAAAGCCGACTCTTTTAGTAAATCCAACTTCACAAAAATGATTTCAGTTTTCTTCCTATAAAGATTTTTTTTTAAAATATAATTTTTGTAGTTAATATTTTTATACATTTGTGTCTGCACAAACGAAAGCAATTTCTTTCACTTTCCGATAAAGATATATTGCAACCTCTTTTCTTCTTATTTGTATGAAATTCTACAAAATTTACTTGGTCAGGTGGGTCAGTATTTCAATATTAATCGATTAATAAATGTTTGCTGGAAAAAACTGTTTCAAACGACACGCAATGCCATTTCTGCCTGAATTTCTAACTTGAAATTAGTCAATATAACAAACAGTTTTGATGTTATATTTCCTGAATTATGGAAAATATCCGACAGGAGTACTTTTAAATAAGTATTATTAGAGTTTCTATTCTACATTATCTTCATAAAATCTTCATCGGCTATACTCCGGTTCCATCGCGAAACTATCCATCGCGTTCTATGGCGAAACACACCAAGTACCCTCTAGCCCAACCACTCCCGTGCGTGAGGCTAAATAATATATTTCTTTTATCAAAGGTGAATTATCGAGGGATGCGCCAAACGCCCTGCCGGGCCAGAGCCCTCGCCCCATGACAGGATGGCGTGCTCTCGCAACGGGTGGCGAGCGAGACGCCACGTTGAGCGGCGCGATTTCCCAGGGGCCACTGGGATACCGACTCCCGCGAACCCGCGAATCGCTCCCGGAAGTGGCAGCCCCCCCGCCTGCTCCATTAACCTCGTCAACAGTATGGCCATTGCCCGCCATGGGGTGCGCTTGCTCAGCTCAGCTCGGCTCGGTTCTGCTCTCAAGAACGTGTAATTTGCGCCCAAGGGACCGCAGGTGTTCACGAGAGAATGATGACACGAGTTCACATACAAAACGCGGGGGGAGAATACGGCGTTTGACAGCTCCAATTCAGATTCTAGGATCACGTATCCCGACTTATATAGAAATATTGAAAATTTTGTCAAAATATTCCAGAAACAGACATCAGGCAAGAACACAAAGAGTTAGTTTATCGAGTTTACTTTATGAATGATCTTTTAAATTTTAGGCAGCTAATTCTTTACAGAAAATAAGAAAATATGATTATTGCCTAAGAAATATGATGTGGATATTCATACATTTTAAAACTCACCGTACCGAAAAACTGTTTAAAATGTTCTTAAATGTTTATTCGATGTTTCAATTGAAAATGATGCACGCTGTTCAATTCGTAAATCTTTACAGAGGTTACATTTTAAATCACGTTCATGTTTCAAAGTTATTCCAAATATATCAGATTTTTTTGACCACTCCCCACCGCTAATATTAATAGAATTGCAGATGGACGCTCAGATACATAGAGGCTAAGCAATAATCATTACAAAACGTATTTTTAATGATAAAAATAATGCCTGATGATTAACCATTAAATGAAATACGGATTAGAGGTTGTCAGAGAATAGCTGTGAAAATTTTCCCGCATACTTGTGACGCTTTCGTAGAAATCTGGTGATTTCTCGAATTGATATGTTTCTTACGAATTCTAACTTACATTCCACACAACATATGGCATATCAAATCGTAAAATTAATATTTGAGAAATTCGTACAGCATTTTGAAAAATAATTATAATAATACAGGAAATATCTTTTAAATTCGTAACGTCATTCACACGTTACCAGCTACTCGGTATCAAGGACTTTCAAGGTGCAAGCCTGGGTGCACGATTTTCCATGAAAAGGGGACGCGACATGACTTCCTACTGTGGCCTGAACGATTCCGGATTTCTCGGATTTCTAACGAAATCGTCCGCCAACTAGAGCCGCTCAAAACAGACCGAAAGAGGCGACTATTCAACGCAACAATTTGAATGACTCGAAACGATATTTTCAAAAGGGATCTAGCCTTGTTCTGTGTTAATACCAGATACAATATCTAATAAATAATCGAGTTTTTGTAAATTAAGAGGCCTTGTATTTGTTAGGGCATGGTCACAAGTAAATAAAATAACCTACCACACAACAGTGAGTAAAACATTTAAGATCATCATTTAGACCTAATACACATCCAATAACCCTAGTCCTTACTATTTATTACACCTGATCATTCGTTCCTATAATCAAAGAAATTTCAAAAAAGTGTCCACAATGTGTAGGAAACAATGCTGTAAAGACACTACGTTCATTTGTTCTCATTAGTTGAATAATATGGTTACGTTTGGCGCCATAGAGTGGCGGAGGTATTCACCTGTTTGGAGAAGACGGCGATGTCCTCGTTGAAGGACTCCGACGAACACACGTCGCCGCCCGCGACGCCGGGCTCTCTCGGGGTGCAGGTGGCGAGCTCGCACTTCTCGAAGATGAGCGCCAGCAACGGGAACAAGGGGTGCCTGTAACGCCACAGCCCAGTCAGCGCAAGGTCACACAGCCCTCGACTCGGTCACGGACAAATATCGTTCGCGGATTGCAAGAGCGGCACGAATTTTAAGTCTCCAAAGTCGCAGATTGGTCCAGCAGCATGTTTGCAGTTCAGTTTTCCACCAACGAATGTTAGAAGTGGGAATGCAAAAATGATGCGGTTCGATACCAGATGAAACTTAAATCGCATTTATCTCAACACCTATTTTTTGGGGTTGTGCCACTATTGCAATCCATGAGCGATATGTGTATTTTAGATCACTTGTGTTACGTCACTCTCAATACATCTAACAAACACATTAGCCTTACTTTACATTACTGGGCATTGCCCAGTCAAAGAGCTTATTTCCAATGAAATGCATTTCCATTTCCTTGCATTTTTAAGTGTTAGGGATCGGTATACAATTCTGAAGACGCTTCTCCATAATACTACCACATATTCTGTTTAAAATTGTGATTTTATGAAGTTCAACGGAATTCAAAAACGTTTCAATCTTATCCTCAAATTTTAGGCTGAATATGAATACTTTCTATTCTGAAAATTTGTGTTTAATGGAGATACGTCCCTTTGGAAATGAGCTCTTCAATTTCATACGCCAAGTTGCTTTGTTTTAGGAAATAAACGTATTTACATTTAAGTATTACTAATATTAATCACATTGATGGAATGATTCTCACCCAATTACAGAACAAACTCACATCATACACACGTTGTCAGCCATAAATAAAAATATATCAACGGAGTACATTTTTGCTTAATTTCAACCATTATCATTCAATTAATTCGTCAATGAAAGGTTAAATCTTCATTGCAAATACACAGAGAATCTAATAAACGTAATTTGTTAGTAAGATTCTTGTGATTTACTTCATACTTTTCAGAACATTTTAGTAGACATGCAAAAATATAATCTATTGCCTAACTCACTCAATAAATTGGGTATTCACGATCACTATTATGATACTAACACAACATTATCACGTTGGTAATGAAGAAACACCAAAACATACTTGTACGCCATTTTTGCTAATAATCTGTAAAATCTTTATTAAAAACACTCATAATTTCTTAATTGAATATCGAGGTGACCATTTTGGTGGAGATAAATAAACAACTTTTTTTCTGAAACGTATTAGAACTCAACACCTTGCACTATGATCAGTTTATTAGTACGGCCAATTCCGAACTCCCAAAAATGCAAGGAGACGACACATGATTTGATTTACTATTTTCTACTTGCCAAACTAAATTTAAGCCTACTTTCATTTTACTTCAAGGCATGTATAATGACATTCTGTCGACTAATGAACTTAAGTAAAGTACTCCGTAAAGTAGTGTATTACTAATTCAATTCCATTATTGATATAATTTTTTTTTTCGAGAATTTGACACCATTATAATGGAGGGAACACTGAACACATTTCTGATTCCAGAATAACTCTACTGTTAGTACAAATACAGATGTTTTTGATAACGAGCAATCTAAAACTAATAACAAGAGGGTAATATTTTTTCATTGATCGTTGCTAGTACTTCAGCAACTTCAAGATATTATAGATTGACATAAAAACTTCAGAAGAATCTACAATTATTTTTTTTTTATTATATTTTTCATCGTGTCTTAGAGCTTCTAATAGAAAACTGTCACATCTACAAAATCTGAAATTTTGTAAAGTGATGACATAATTTGTCCTAAAACAATATTTTTCAGTAGACAACTTTTATCAGAGAATTGTTTTGTAAAATTATAATAAGAATGTCACTGAAAATGATATTCTGGAAAATATTTTCATTTTAAAGTTACGCAATGACATAGTCTGAAAGCCTCAAATTGTGCAGTTGTGCTAGTTTTCTAATGAAGATGTAATTGTTCACAATTCTTGTATTTTTGGGTTGACTAGCCCTTAAAACATTCATTCCATTCACTGTAGAAATGTGAAAATTTTAATTAATAAAATCTGCATAGAAAAGTAGTAGAAAAGTCATATGCTAATAAAACATTATACGCTGATCATAATTTGTAAGACATATGTTCAAATGGAAATAATGAAACAATTTCTTCTTACGCCCCACAGAGCATGGATTCGCAATATTCCAACATTTGCCTTGAAAAATGGATTGAAGATATATTAACCTTAACACGGCCAATTACGAACTTCTTTCATGTCTTAAAACGAATGTAATTTTTCTTCGCTTTAACAGAACGTTTTAGCTGCGGAATGAAACGCAAAAACCTTAACAGAATGACAGAGTCCATCTTTCGTCTTTTATTGTAGAGTGGAAATACTTCTAAAGAGTCAAATGTTATTCATTCGAATAAATATTAAAATATTGTAGGCCGATTGCTCGCAAACTGGTAAAAGCTTTTGGTATGCGATTACATTATTTTGCTACGTGTAAAGTTCTGTAAGTCGACACAAACACACTAGACTAATTAATATGACATTTCGAAAATAACGGAAACTAGTTTTTAGTATCTTATTCATTTCTTAATTAGTCTCTTATTAGTATTTTACTCGGTACAAGCCGCATGAAAAGAATCCGTTTAAAGAAAAACAACTTCAGAACATTTACGCTAGCATGCGATCATTATCAGAGTAGCAAATACGTAATTTCTCTAATATTTTGTCACTACTGAAACAAATCAATGAGGCTTCAATTTTGTTTCTCGGAAACAATGGCTTCTGTGTTCGATGGAAACAACCTTCATGCCAATCAAACAAGTTGGATACTTGTGTTTCAGTAAAACTTGGATACATACATTTATCTTTCACGGGTGATTATAAGGTCTTAAATACAATTGTTGGAGGACCAAAAGCCATTCTCCAAAGTTTCTCAAACACTTGAGAAATTGATTTAAGAAAAAAGGCTTTGAGAATACCGAAGTAGAAAAAAACTTAATTATTACTGAGATTTTTAAAGATGTTTTTAATTTCCGGCGAGTGTCTAACGTTGTTCTAGTTTTCTCAAAGTAATATCTTAGTGTGTTAGACCTTTCTACTCTTCATCTAGATACATACGAAACTGTGAGTAGAGGAGATGGTAATTCTAAAAAAATTCTAAAGAACCTGTGTTCAGGATAAAAGAAATTATTGTATATTGCAGATATTTTTACGACTAAGAGGCATAATACGTTAAACTCGTGTTCTTACATTTCAACCCATGAACGCAACGCAATATCGGACAAGAAATAAAATAAACATTGCTACTTAAGATGACAAAAATTGTAAACTCAAAAGAATACAACATAGAAATTCCACAGATATTTAAGATCACAAAAGTTGCCCCAAACGCGTACAAATTAACATCAACCCCTCCCATAACAATGAGTCTGCTGCGACGTCCGGCGCTCACTCGCTCCCGCGTACATATTTAAAACCGCCAAATGCCATTACCAGGATCGGGCCAGTCCTGGGCGGGGCGGGGTGGAGGGCGATGAAACGCCGGGCAGCGGACGGATAAGGGGGCGAATGCTCTGGTGGCTGGCGGCTTACGCGCGCGGGACTTGCTTATCGCGCATTATAACGCGAGCGCTGTCGATTTCCAGCGGCGCTTTAGCGGCCGGTCCGCTTTCAGCCCCGGC
>BOPP01000106.1:1179927-1237806 GCA_017312745.1 Gryllus bimaculatus
GCCCCGCCCCGCTCTCCTCCTGCGGGAACGACAACCCCCCACGACCCGATATCAGCCCGTAATTACACACAGCACGGGCTTTAAGCGCTTTCTTCCCGAAGGCTCTCGTGTCGCTTTGACGCGGCAGAAAGCGCGCGCGCTTGCCAGACTCCAATAACAGAAGCGCCCAAAAACGGCTTTGTCGCTGCGGCCCCAACAAACAATCATTCCGTACGGCAGTGTGTGAATCTTGCTGTGATCGACACTGTTACTAAATCTGTGCCCGGAAGCATCTCTGAATGTTGGGACACCTTTTGTGTGTCAGCTTTTGGCGCTATCGTAATCTAGATGAAAAATAAACCAAATAGACTTCTCTCTGCTTCTACTTAACATTTCTGGAAGCTTAAATTCCTCTAGCATCGACATAAAATAATTGAACACGCAGGTGAATGCAAACCGATAGGAATAGAAATCGCCTTCCTGATATATCCAGAAGTAAAATACAACAATTTATCTAATGGCAGCGGTTAGCGATTCAGAGGACATGAAAGAAACGGAATTAATAGCCGATCCTCAGTTGTAAGTATAATCCCACACATCAAATTGCAAATCCCATTCCGCCCAGACTGAAGTGACCCTGCCCTGCTTTCTAGGGATCGCACAACGCATTCGCATATTTCAGAGGTCACGTGAGAATGCAGATACGAGCACTAAACAAACAAACGAAAACAAAAACGACGCGTAAGACACCGAAGGTGTCCTCGGAACTAGGTAACATCGTCGGCGCTTCGGCCTAACGCCCAGGCACGTATGCATGCAGTACATTATGGATTCGTTCATATTTATTTGTTTGCCCATTCAGGTGGGCCAACGCGGCGAACGGAGGGGGGGGGAGGGGCGGCGGCGGCGGCTCGTCGCTTTCGCAAATGAGCGCAATTTGTATTGGTAAATGAGAATATATCAACACAGTCTATGCGCTGAATTGGCTCGCGTGTGTTTGTTTGCTTGCTTGCTTTATGTGCCTCGCGGCGTCTGATGTAATACGGCGTTCGCCACTGCCGATCCTTGTGTTCGGGGACTAGGCCGACTTGTGTTCTGCCACGGAACGCGCGCGCCGGCTCAAAGATCGTCGAAATCGGAGGGAGGAAAAGTAACATCGATATTCGGACACGTCTTTCTCTCCTCGCTTGTAGTCCTCAAACACGTTATATTAAAAGCGTGAAAATATGTAAATGTGTGTTAAAAACTCTGAATTTAATGACACTTTTAGAAAGGAGCGTTATTTTCTTTATAGTGCTACCAAAGCGGAAGTCGAAAATATATAGTATTAAATGATTTTACGTTTTTGTTAATATTCGACACAGATGGTGTTCGGCCCTACAAGGACACAAAATTATATTTCTATTCAGATTTTTCGGTAAGAATATTTTTAAACAGGGAAAAGAATCTTGGTGTGCGTTGGGAATACTCTCTTTGATTTTATTGCGTTTCAGTTTCGTCACAGTTTACAAAAGTACACCACGTTAATCTTACTACAGCGAATACAGATCAGTTCTCAGGTCGGATACATCAATTGCCTTATGTACTTCCGCAAGCCACATTCAGTATTTTTCGCACGTGCGTACCCATAATATTATAGAGCGCTGTTGTATTCACACTAACGTCAGTAACTTTTAATTTTTCATGGAAATGATCAATAACAAGAGACAGACATTTTAATAAATCAAATACTATTAAGATATTTCTAGTTACAATTATTAGAATGATGACGGATCAATTAGCATGACTCACCACTATCGGCACATTTCCAAATTACTAACTGCGCTCTGTTCTGTTTCCAAAATGCATGCTCTTCCTCGAAAACGAAATAGGTTCCTTCCCTCCTCCCGCTCTCTAACTTTATTTCTAATTTTTCTTTAAATGCATCTGACATCTGAATTCCCGTAGAAAATTAATCTCTCAAGCCTCACAAGTGCCAATTAACGATCAGACCACTCTACCTGATCGAAGGGTCGAAATGTGATTTGCGAAATAATAGAAGGAATCGATATCCCGTTCTTTGTCAGTGATGTGGAAGGCACACCAGCGTTTCTGTCTTTAGCGCAGTAGCATTTTCATTTAATAATGCGGGTGTGTTAACTACTAATCTGAGACTAGGGTCGAGTGCCTAATAATACTAACACATCTTGTATTCAAGAACAGGCTTAATTCTAGGAATAGTCAATGTGTGTTGATCACTTTAATTAAAATTCAAGTTTGCCAATGTTTTTAAACTTTATTGTTTCCTCGTCAGGGTTGTGGAACACTTAATTATACTATTACTGAACAGGCATGTTACAGAATTAGATAGAACACATAGAAGCATAAAACAAAGAAGCAAAACAAAAATTTATACTAATTTATTGTACACAAAAAAGAAGCACCATAAATAAAAATTACATATTAACTTCATGTACAATAACTCTGTAATAATTCTGATTTTGTTTCTTTTTACGTATTGAAGCCAATTCTGCAACTTATCTATGTAGTAATAGGGTAATTATATGTCCCATAGCCCCCGAGGACGGAACAATAAAGTTCCGAAACGTTGGCACACCAGGAGAATAATTAAGTAACCAACACCCATTCCTAGAATGAACAGTGTGGACGTGAAGTCAAGAAGTATTATGATTATTAGTCACCCACCTTAGCGGCAGGTCGGTAGTTGACACCCACGCGTTTTCAAATTTAAAAAAACGCGAGTCTTTCTATCATCATTTCACAAATCACGTTTCGAGCCTTTCACCGCGCAGAGTGGTTAACAATTCCTAGAAAGAACCCTGCTACTGCTAATAAGATCCGAGCGTCGAGGATGGTAGCGGCGGCTTCGGCGGCGCGTTGGGGGTCGAAGACGCGCGTGCCCGGGCGCTGGGCGGCGTCGCGACGCCAGGAAGGAGATCGTTTTCATCGACTGGCGTCGCGACGCCGACGCCCGCGGGACAGCGCCGCTGCAAGTGCGTACTGCGCGCCCGGCCGCCGCCGCCGCCGGGGGCGACGGCGGGGGGCGGGCGGCCGCGGCCCGCGCACGCATGAACATGTGGCACGACAGCCGTGTTACAAAACGTATTATTATTTCGCAAATTACACACTATTTACTCGTACTAGAATTACGTAAATGTCTAATTATATTCCTCTGGCACGTATTTAAAATCCTTAACGCGGGGGCCTGTGAAGCTGACAAAATTTCTCTCCCGGTCCCTTCACCGCGAACGCGCTGAGGTAACACACATCCCCCTAGCGATGGCCACAAAATGGAATTTCTACGCTGGTACTCAAAACGCCAACAACGGTCCATCAAATCATTGAGGGCCTGGTGTGCGGGACACTAACGTTGAAAATGAAGAGATACTAACTCCGCGCTATAATTCCAATCTCAATACACATCAGACGTAAATATTTATAACCTATTGTTACTTCCACATGCTTTCAAACGCTTAATGTAACGTGCGGCGCATTTCAGATTTCTGAAAGGAAAAGACGCGATTGAGCATCAAAGGGAAAATAGGGAGGCTGCGGTTTGCGAGGAGACCCAGTCCGATTCAATAGAGAGCCGCACACCCACCCACAAGATTCACTCATTCGTAATGTAATTATCCAAAAATCACGGTAGGTGCTCTGTCCAGTCAGGGACATCATTTGAAGCTGAGTAGCTCTCGTCATTTACGAATTGTCAAAAATCTCCGTCAAATATTACAATACAATTTCGCATTCTCGATGCAGTATTACATCAAATTTAGAAACATGAAGAGCTAGAGGTTGAAAAAATTCAGGTTCCCTGCCGTAATCCGGAAATTATTCATTCGTAAAAAATGGAAAATATGGTCAACCTAATACACATTACCGTGGAGGCAACAATTCTCATCCAGCCATCTATCATAATTCCGAATCCCTCTGCGCAATATCACAAATCCATTCTCAAATTCAGAATAACGCAAATAGTATATACTCGATACATTGATATTTTCCTCAAACCGAAGGTTGTAAGAGAGGACATTGCGGGAAAACAATAGTTTCAACATTCGACAACTTTGAAAGTATTATACCTATCGGAACAAAGAATTGATGTGCACAAAGTGCAATTCGAATTGCATGCCCTACGTTGGCTGAGCGTGGTAGAGCGGCGAAGCGCCGGACACGGCCATTGACTGCGCGCGCGCAAGAGACACGTAGGCCTAACCGCCTCCCCCCCTCTTTGGCCGCCCGCGCACGCTCCTTTGCGCTCCATCCCACAATTGCCCCTCCACCACCCACGGACGCGTTCGGGAACCACACTAGAATTAGAAACGACTTCGATAGAAAAACTACAAATCAAGGTAACTGAAGACATTCGCAGACGAGTCCGATCCGACAATACTAATCCAATATTTTGAATATTCGAAGATAAAAATTCTCCTGTGTGATTCTAAAATCTTAAAATGATGTTTGCAGAATGCACTTTGACAATAAAAAAATTCAATGAAATGCGATTGATACCCATTTACATAAAAATGCACATACATCCACTTTGATCGTTCTTTATATAAAATTTCGTATTTGTAAAATCATCTTTATACTCCATTGCACTGAATTCTACATGAAGGGCCCTGGTGCCACTCGTAATATGAAATATTTGAAAGTACATAGCATAGAATTTTTATTTCATTTATTTTCTTACATGTTCAGAATCTAAAAATTTTTATGAAGATTTTATAAAAGCTGAATCACGTAAACCAAGTAAAAAATATTATTTAAAAAAATAAAAATGTCCCTATGGAGTGAATATTGTTGATATAAACGTATGATAAAATTAAAACCAGAAATAAACATTATTTATTCATTACTAAATATTTTTAAATTTTAAAATGTTCGTTAGTTGCACACAAAAAACGTCAATAGAGCAGATGCTCCCCATTTCCAAGAAAATGTAACCATTTTTGATTCGTCACTACTCGCGTCATGAATGTTGTTTCTCGACTTCAAGTCTTGAGTCCATATAAGAACCTTATCTCCAGCTCACTCTTGTGCAACTGGCTGCGGCTTTTTATAAGAGAATTATAAGAAATGGGTTTCGCAAAAGATGACAAATACATAATAGAAATTTCCTAGATTTCATTTATTACAAGTTTGGAATATGAACATAGAAAATTATTCCCCTTTTTTTAATTTTGAAAGCCGCTCCGGACCAGATCAAGACATTAACTAGTGTATAAAACACTAAAATATTTTTTTTATATTAAATACAATTTTCTGTTGAAATTGTAATCGTAGTACTTGTACGCGCGCGAGAAAATAACTGATGTTTAAAATCCCTAGAATTATTTTAGTTCATGTACAATTCTTACTTCCACTCGGTTCCTCCACAGTTCCTGTCCCTCCCCCACACAAGATGCCTTCGCCCCACCCGGGTGATTAGCAGTGGGCTATCACACGCCCCCTCCCGTTGCGGACGGGTCAAGTCCAGGTGACGTTTTGATAGCGTTGGGGGGGGGGAGGGGGCGCGCAACGCAGGCCATGCGCGCGCGCCACGCGGGTCAGTCTTTTACGTGTGGAACGCGAGTGGGCCGGGCGCCGCGCGATTCGCCGCGGGCGGCCCGCTCAGCCGAAGCGCACGATTTTACATGCGACATAAAGCCTCGCGCTGGCGCCAGCGCGGGCCGCGCCCATCCATTGCGCTCGCGAACCCGCGCGAGATAAACAGAGCGGCCGGCCGCTGAAGTGTAGAGCTCCCCCCCCCAAGCGCGTAAGCGGTAACGGAAGAACATCCGACGGTAGTGTGAAGGCTCGCGGCTGTCCGGGTGCCCCGTCGCCGTAGGCTACGGCGCGGCGTTACCCGGACAGACGACAGCCTTCACATGACTGGCGTGCAATTGCATCCTCCGGCAGGGGTTCTCTACCTGCTTACACACGGTGCCCTTTTACTTAAATGGTTAAAAGTGCAATGTACTCCCATGATGAAAGTCATTATTTTCTGCCTACATTATTATTATTATTATTATTATTATTATTATTATTATTATTATTATTATTATTATTATTATTATTATTGAAAAATTGTTCGAAATTCACGAAGTGATCTTAAGTAGTTACCACAAGAAGTCGCCTGTTTCTCGCCCAAGATACCTCCTTTCTCCGGTAGTTGGTGAAAGGAGCGTAGCGAAATTTGCGTGGTCAGACGGAAGAGCAGGCCTAATGGCCTGAGTCTCGCCACGTAAAATAAGGCATTCAATTCAATTCAATTCAAGAAGGGAGGAACTGAACATACAAGAGCATGATTGAAAACAATATTGATGCCTTGGTATTAATGTAAAAATATTTTCAAAACGTCGAGTACCCTCGGACAGCTCAGTTACGAGTACGCAGTTAATTTCTTCTTCTAATCCCCCTGTGGAGCTTATCCACGATTCCGCAGTTACAAGACTGACGCGTACCTTGAGGGTTCACGTAACACTAAATACCCTTTTCGCAAGAGTTTAGATTCCTGAATTCCCGTACCAAACCAGAAACGGCAATACAGACGCATAAAATGTGTAAGCGAGCGTCCGGGATGAATTTCCAGTAAATTGAAGATTTGTTGTATTTGAAGCTACAGTATTCATCGATGCTGGTAAGCAAGGCCAGTTTTAGCACTAAGTCGGCGGTCACAGTGAAGACTATTATGGCTGAAAATTCGGTCGGCCGACTTCGGATGTTTCTGTCCGATGTCGGATTCCTGCAAACACGTGATGGTCAACGGGAATGGTCATAGAGAACCAGAACGACTTCTACGGCCGGCCTCCGAAAACATCGGCTGCCGCAAGATTTTCCGTTAGAATATGACCGAAATCTGGGGCAAAATCGGCTCTACTGGGAGCGCCGCCGCCGTAGAGGAATGTCGAGTGGCTTCGCCCTTCGCGGAGGCTTCGACCTCCTCGAGCCACGGCCGCATGGCGACTTCGCGAGCGCCGCCTCCGCGGCGGAGGCGCAGGCAGCTGCGGCCGCTCGGGTTTCAGGCGCCGGGAGTCGTTAGGGGGCCCGGGCGCAGGCCCTGAAAGGTGAGCCTGGCGTCGCCGCCGGCTCGGCCGAAAAGCGGACGCAGACACGTACGGAGGGGCCCGGCCCGGCTCGGCTCCGCCCCGCCCACGCACACCACACACGCCAATGACTACCCGGGCTCCGGTTGCGGGCCAGGAATTTCCAACGAAAAAACGGAACGTTAACTACGAACGGGCGCGACCGGGGTAATGCGATCTACATTTGTTTAGCGTGATCCATAAAGATCGGATTTATAGTTGGGCCGCAATAGTTAGGGTAGAAATTACTGCATAATAAATACCGCGCGAAATTAAATTGTACCTAACAAGAATTAGCCAGATAACCTCAGGAATCTTTTCGACACCAGTTGGTCTACAATAGGAATTGACAATTTCAAATAGAACAAGTGCCGGAAGCAGGAACAGATCTTTTGCAACACACACGGAAAACCGATAATACAATTATCACATTAAAAATTTATACCAGCAAAGCACTAGCCGAAGAATAATAAGTGCCCACACATATATTGTTTTGTCAACTCCAGAAAACATTCTCCCAGGACATACTCCAGAAAACATTCTCCCAGGACTCAATTTTAATTTCCGTTAAAATTTTTATCTATAATAAAATAATTACGCAAAACGTTAAGCAAAATGTAAATGCTCGGTAAATGGCATCTCGGTGACTAGTAACGGACAGTATAATAGCAATAAAATACTTTCAAAAGTACATGTTCAGTTGAAAGACCGGGAAAGAACATATCAAACAATTCAAATTCTTAGTAATAAGTAAACTCTGAGGCTCGAGCGGTACAACAGAGGCAACATGTGAGGACGTATTCGCTCGGTCTTCTCGCCGAGGCGCGAAACGCAGGTCGGCTCGTCGCGCGTCGCTTCGAAGCGCGCGTGGCCACGCGACGCGCGGCGGACACGCGCGTGTCTCCGGCGTCGCGTGCGGCCGCCTCACGCGCGACGACTCGTTGCTAGTTTGGTGTGCGACTTGGAAGGCGCGTGCGGCCGCCAGCAACATGTCGAAAGAATGTTCGTTTAATTAGGATACACTCTGTACATCGCGACGTGACAAATTTACACGTACAAATTGTACAGATGTTTTCATTTGGAGACATTTGTTTGGAATATGAATGTAATATAATTATACATTTAATAGGGGCTTTATCGACTTCTAATTATCGGTAATCATATTGAAAAGTAACTTACGAATAGTATTTAAAAGATTTTTATCTTTCGCAACTCATTGGCAGATATGGAGAAACCTGCCCCTAAGAATCGCAATGTTCAGTTCATACTCTTCGGATGACGAAACTCTCACAACACATAAACGTATAAAAAATGTTCTTCTCGCTAAGATCTGATCAGAAATTGAATGAATTCGGAAGCAATCGGGAAGATGTTCGTCACCTTATAAAACCCACTCAATTTTTCATAAAAAAAAATAACATTAATTTGCGCAAAGAGGGAACTAACTACCCGTTTTTTCCTCCAATCACGAGCTCACACAATCATTCACGAACGATATGCAATATTGAGGTGTTTTCACGGAAAACGAAACTTTCTCGAACTTCAGCACCAGCTAACGGCTACGCGCGGTAGCCTCAGCCAGCACGTCGCGAATAGGCCTACCGCCCAACGACCAACACGAGACACTACCACTCCCGCGACAGCAATAAACCCATAATATCCCGCGTACACCTCGATAACGGACTCTACATAACATTAAAATGTCCTCTTATAACAGTCTTCCCAAAAACCACATACGGCCGGAAGTGAGATTAAGTCATTTTAAAACCCAACGCATTAGGTTTCGTACGCGGAACATTAACCGCATTAACCATCCCGGCAGCAGCTTTCCGAAGTGCTTCGTTCATCGGTTGGCGCGTGTGCTGGCGGAGCGGGCGCCGCCTGGGCCGGGCCGCGTCGCCAGCCGCTCCCGGCCAGCGCCCGCCCGCTGCCCGCCAGCCCGGCCCGTCGGCCTCCCGGCCTCGGCGCACCCGGCCCGCCGACGCGCCTTCGCGACGCAGACGCCGTTCCATCGCGTGCATTTGCCCCCGCGGGAAGGAACACGTCAACAGGCAGTGGATTTGCGAGAAATTATTCGTTCGTCACTAACAGAAAGTCCGTATACACTTGTATCGGCCTCCTTGCGCTCGAAATAAAATCAAGAATTGGTATCCTTATGCTAGGCGAAATTTTATTCAACGGAATATGTAGCGTTCACTACTAACATTAAAAACAAGTGTGGCCGATTTTTTAATAAGCGTTCCGAAGCTTTTATTTGCTTTCTCATACTACGTACTTGGTGTACATTTTTTTAACCAAATCTTTTACTAACCTCCAATTCGCGAACTATGTGCTCGATCACTCATTCTACGTCGAGTCTGTTTTAATAAACGAGTATCGCTGTACATCGGGTACTCATCAGGCGAATAACTAGTTTAATAACTACACACGATACCACACGAACAAAAGAAAGGCTGAGAACACTTTATTCCAGTTCAGGTAAGTAATTCCTTGTTAGGAATGGTATTTCTGATTACTTTTTCCAATCACACACAGTCATGAAGACCGTAAATGCGGAGCTTTGCACACATATTCGAGAATTCCGAATCACTCGCAGGCTTTTATCACTTCACTCGCTTTCCAGACATACTCCGCCGAAGACGATTGTACTCACCCGTAGATGGCATCCTTGTCCCGCTTGTGGACGTCCGGCACGGAGCCCATGACGTGGTTGGAGACGGGCGTGACATGGTTGGGGGTGTGGTACTGGTGCATGCTGTGGTTCATGTGGGGCGAATGGTGCGCCAGCCCCTGCAGCGGGCCCCGGTGAGCCACGTGCGGGTCGTACATGGACGGCGGGGCATTCTCCATGTACGGGTGGATGCCGTCATCGTACTGCAGACAACAACACACACAGCGGCGCTCGCATCACCCCACGTAGCGGCGCGATTCACACGTGAGCAGCCTTCACCACACAACTCACTACGACACTAACAGGGCACGAGGGCTTCGCTCGCTGAAATGGCTTCGCGCGGACGCCCCAGCAAGGAACGCTGTGCCGGCAAAAGGACGGGCAGACTGACTTCCAAAGAAATTGATAATTTTAAAAAACGCGAGAAATTTTGAAAAATAATGCAAAAAGCTTGAGGGAAATGAGAAAAGAATGTAATGCGTTAATTAAAACAATGCAGAACTTGCAAGAAGTGCATCCACGAGGCATTGTTTACACTATGTCACTCCCCCACCCCAGACACGGAAATATATGGGGGAGGCGGGAGTTCACTTTATGTCCCGATATTTATCTCCGGTTTGGAAAGTAACAAGTCGGCCGACGGAGGCAGGCGCATTACTTCATACGGAGGGGCCTCCATGACCCCCCGTTTGATCTATAGGGTTAGGCCTATCAAAGCCATTGGAACCCCCGTCTCTTCCAACATGGCTGCTACATTCATTACAGACTGATTGATGGTGACATTTGAAAAACACTATCGCGGCACATAAACATAAGCCCGGCGAGCGCGTTGCCTGCGCGCTACTCGCACAGCGCTGCCCTAGAACCCTTCGCGAGCACGTGGGCGGGAAGAGATGGCGGCGGGGGCGGAGGCGACGGCCCGCGCGCGCTTTAAAGGGCGGCGCGGAAAACAAAAGGCGACGACGCTCGCGCGCGGGCGCGCTCCGCCCACGACCGGCGCCGACATGAGCCGTGCACAACATCAAATAAAAGACACACAAGCAACAGAGACGACAGCTATTGCGGGGGCGGGGGGGCGCAGCACACTCACCCGTGGCTGAGCCATGAATTCTCTGCCGGCACTGTCGAATTCCGGAGCGCGAGCTGACTTGGCAGCGCCTCCGTCCCGCTCCGCGCCTTCGGGCGGCGGGGGTGCGGGGGGCAGCGGGGCGGTGGGCGATGGGCCTCAGAGACACGCCGGCGCGGGCCGGTCGCGGCTCGGACCATCCGACGCGACACTCACACCGCGGGCAGACCCTACTACGCGACGATTCGGCGCCTAACGGATGCGCCGCGAACTAGACCGGGGCGACACGAGACGCCGGGGATGGTGCGACCGCCGAATCAAGTGGACACCTGCACACGCAAGACACCATGGTGGATAGCGCACTGCCTTCATTCGAACACTGTCCGCGGAGGGGCAGCGGCGGCGCGCTTCCCGGCGCGGCGCGGCGAACGGCTCGGCTGGGCTCACAGGCGCGCCGGCGCCCGCCGCTGGCGTGAGGCGGGGGTGGCTGCTGGGCGAGCGCCGGCATCAACGACCGGGCGAAGCCGCGGCGCTGCTCCCCTCGAGGCGGTCGCGTGTGCTGGCCGGCCGGCGGCGGGCGTCCTTCCGGCGGGTGCAGCTGACGGCGACAGGCGCTGCGTCAGCCGGTTGACGGACGGCGGCGGCGTGGCGGCGCGAGGTGTGGCGGCGCCTCTGCTGGACGTCGTGGCACACGGATTGTTGTTTCGCTTGATGTGCGCCGAGCGTCCGTCGTCGGGGTGCAAGTCGGCCGCCCGGCCGTGGCAGGTGCGTAGGCAACAAGGCATAGCCCAGCCAGTCACACCAACCACCCAGAGACGCCCGCCACCGAACCTGCGCGCGACTGCTCGTTCCCAGCGAACTGTCAATATCACTACTTTGAGGGAGAGCGAGGGAGCCGGCGACGTGAGAGGGGGCCGAGGAGAGGGGAGCGCGCGGCGGGTGGAAGCGAAGGAGGGAGGGCAGCGCCGGCGCGGAGGAGCAGGAGGAGGTCCGGGCGGCGGCGCGGCGGCGGCGGCAGTGGGCAGGAAAGGCGGGCCCTAGGCAACAGGCAGGCGTGCGGGCTGCGAGCTGGCGGCTGGCGCAGGCGCTGGCTCGCTACAATTGTAATGGGGCTGTCAGGCAAGGCAGTTGCTTCACCGCGAGGCGCTCGCTCCGCCGGCCGCTGCCACCGCGACGCCTGGCCCGCCGCACGCCAGCGCGCGCGGGGGGAGTAGGGAAGCGCCGCGCGCGAGTGGTGCGGGATGCGCCCGGAGAGAGGGGGCTAGGAAAAAAAGGCTAGGGCGCGCGCGCGCATACTTCCAATGCGCAGCTTAGAGCCAACCCTTTCAGCTGTAAACAGACGCGGCGCGCCGGGCGCCTCGACTGGCGGAGAGGCGCCGGCGCGGCGCGCGAGAGAAGGGCGGGCGCGGGCGGCGGCGGCGGCATGGGCGCGCGCGGCGACGGAACACACCAACTACGCGGCCGGACTCCTTCCATTTTCTTGAAGCTCTCCCACCATCTTCCCTCGCTCGGCCGCCCGCGCCGCCCCTCTGCCGGCGGTCGTGGGCGACGGGCAAGCGCCGCGCCGCGCGGGCGGGCGAGCGAGCGCTGGGTCGCCCATCGCACGCCCGCGCCGCCGCCCGCGGAAACGCAGCCCTCCAGAAGTCATTCTTTATCTCGAGTCACCACAGTCATTACTACTTCATCAATTTGCCTGCAAGAATAATGATTTTTGCCGACGGTGGCGACTGTCCACGTTGCTAATAAGGACAGCTCATTGTTTTTTCTGGCACCTTATAAGATACGTTTTTTTAGTGATTCATCATCCCTTAAATAAGCGAGTTTGCGCTGCTCAGTGGCTGCACATGAGGGGAGAATTGTGAAGTGTACACGTGCCGAGACGTGACTGAGTGAGTGTGTGTGTGTGTGTGTGTGCATGGGTGTGTTTGTGAGTGCTTGCATGAGAAAACGTAAAAACGTTATGATTGTACATGTCCATACATTGCGAACAAGAATTGCAAGAGAATTACCATGCCTAGTTCGACTCTTCTAAACGACCCAAGCGTTCACCAGCTCGTTTATTGGGCGAACGAAAATCACGCGCGTTAAAAAAAATAGGGAGACAAGCTAACAGCGTACGGGAAAGACGTCTCACGCTCTTCGGTCGTATCTGAAGTCTTTCTCTGCGGGATAGAAATATTTCCTTACCCTATAATCCACACGTTTTTGAAACCATCGATCATTCTAATGCCGTGGCGTCGACCTCCGAAGTCGGCCTTTATTGGGGCCCTCCTCTCTCTCTCTCTCTTTCTCTCTCTCTCTCTCTCTCCTGCCGCCTTCGCTGCAGTCGGCTGACTGCCCCACGCCCGGTGGACGCGGCAGGGCTCCGGTGACAAGCTCGTCACCCGCAATCAATAGAACACGCGGCGGATTTGATGGATAGGCGGCGGCTAGGCAGGCGGCGCGACCTACCCGCCTCCGCCGCCCCCGCCGTCTTCCGCCCATCCCGCAGCCGCCGCCGCCGCCTCGGCCGCCACTTTCAAGAGGAAAGCGTCTTCGTGGCAGGCAGTTTTGTGCTGAAGACGGGCGGCGGCAAGGAGCGACCGGGAAAAAATGACGTACACTAAACCAGCTTAGGTATACACAAACTCGGTAATATGATTGAAAGAGAAGGGGTTAAACGTCAATTTATATTTTTTTGAATAAAAAAAAGGAAGGGAAGAGTGAACCCACCACGTGTAAGAAGGGCTGAGAGGCCCTTCCAGCATGCGTAAAGAGCGTTTCCGCGAGTGTTTGTGTAAGGTGTGAAATTGATAGCGACAGCCGAGGCAGACAAGTTTAACGGACGGGAGAATGATACGAGCGTCTTCATGATAGGCGGAGGCTTGCGGGGCCTTTTGAGCTGGCGCGTTCGAGGGTGGCGTTCAGTGGCGAGGTGCTCGTGTTAAGCGGCGCCGGCGTTGCCGCTGTCGACTCCTCTAAGTCGCGCCGCCGTGCGTTTCAGCCTACTGCGCGAGCCACGTTACTCCGGCACCGTCCCGCGAACAGCAGACAAGTGACGCCGATTTCTTTTTTTCTTCTTTACGACGAGCTGAAATTTCGTAAAGACAACTACATTTTTTTTATATTCGCCATATTTTGTTTGTTCTTTTATGATCATTAAACTATCTCGTAATAGTTTGCTTTTTTTTTATTCACAATTGGACTATGTTTCGTTTCACGAGAAAATGTTTTGGGTCGAAGAGAAATTGTGGTTGCAAGAGAGGAAGATGAGCGGCTGTGAGAATTCTACCTCATGAAGACAACCCCGCGGAAGAACACGTGTCCTCTATGGTTATAGGCCCGCCGATTCGTGGTATTAGAACAGGCATCGCGCAAGATATTCTCTGGATTGAAGTTGAGCTGTTAAGTATATGTTTGATCCCTGTTATTCTTTATGGAAACATGCAATTATTTTCTTCATATCTTCTGAAAAGCTGAAGTATTTGAGATTTTCTTTTTTTCGTTACTCATCTTCTCGGAATGACTGCTTCTCTTCTAAACTAACACTTTCTACAAATGACACCGGCTTAGGGAAAGGGGGTTCTGTACCCTCGGGGCCCCTGGCCCAGTGAGCCGTCGCGCCGGGCCCCGATTGCCACAGCCTTCAAATATAGGGCGCGCTCTACAGCAGGGCACTAAATAACAGCACGGTCGTTGCCGCAGCCCTAAATCAAACGTCTCCTGCGATTTTTGTGGCAGTAAATTCACAGTGGCTACAATTCTGACGTTTACAGTGTTAGCCCCCCCCCCCCCTCATAGGCCGGCTCTTTTAACCATCGTTATTGGGGCGTGACATTTACGTTATGTAAAAAATTAAAATCGCGTTAGTCTTGCCAGGAATGTTATCGCGAATTATCGACCCCGTCGCCTAAATGTCGATCTCTCTTTTGCACGGGTCGCTGCCCCTCTATTCACTGATACGGGTCTCATTGGCATCATTAATTCGTCGATAATCATCCGAAATACTATTCTTAAACGTGCATTGCTTATTAATTTCCCGATGCAGTTACTTCTAATTTTAATTACAAACTGATACAACGCGGAGACAATCACAAGCTATTCCGTCGTAAAACCCATAACAAAAGTCCTCCCTAATTCTCAGTATGCAAAGCGACACGTTTTGAATATTCAACGTACAGTTTCTGGCAAGACTACTCCGATATGTATTTGGCTTGAGTTTCGGAACACGTTATTTCCTCGAGCCAAAACGATCGGGGTGCCGCGGTGCTTAAGCTGCAGGACGAGACGGGGCTGCTGGAACAGCGAACAGCGAACAGCTGGAACAGCGGAACAGAGGAACAGCGTTCGCAGTTCGTGCTGCCACCGCCACGCGCGCTCGACCGCGCCGCCCCCGTCTCGGCCGCAGAGCACGGGCGATTGAGCCCAGACGAAACATTGGCCCTCAGTTCCGGGGCTGCAATTATAGGGGTGGTTGACAAGGGTAGACAAGGGCGGGAAGATATGCTGGCGTCGGCCACGGTCCATGGAATTAAATTTACGGCGGGCAATTTTTAAGAGTGACCCGTCGGTTCTTTCCGAGATGGAGCTGCGGCGGGAGTCTGTGGCTCTGAACGTCAGGCATAGCGGTCGTCTCTATTTCTTGACGCCGCTGATCGCTTTCAAGCGGTGTAGTTGACTGATGCAATATTAGCTGGGAGGTGTTACTATGTTATGCGATGATTTTGGACAAATTACTCCTCGATGAAAATAGCGAGTACTGTTAATTTATCTTAATATTATTAAGTTGGCGCACGGTGAGATATAAAAGAACACAGCCCAAAGAATTTAAATTTATTCATTTTTTGCATTTCGGAATCATTTATATTAATCGGTAGGTAATAAATACATTACTCTGCGTGTTAAATATAATGCGATAGTTCAAAAATACGTGCTTAATCGATCATTCATTCTCAATACATGTATTTTGCGAAGGGAAGCAATAAACCAATAATGTAAATACCTTTATGTCAGGTGTTATTACGTAAGACATTATTCTTGAAAGATTAATTGATATTTATATTACTACTAATAATTATTTATTTCACATTAAAGAGTACTACATTTTTCATAACAATATTACGATTGACTCAATTTACAGCTGACTTTTTTTTCGTTTCTTTCATTCTATTACGCTTCACTGATTCTACTCCAAAAAGAAGAAAGTTTCTCTTTTAGAAGTCTCGCCGTGGACAATAATTAGTTCTACGAAGATAAACATTTATAATTGGTTTTAAAAATCACTTCATTTGGAAATTACATACATATTCACGTGTAATGGAAAATATCCTAAAACTGTACATTATTCAATACTGTAAATCAAAATTGTATAAACCTTATTTTACATATTCAAAGTGTGAGTTTCGTTGAAAAGTTGTAATATTATTTTTTTTTGAACCGAATTACTCAGTCAGTTCAAAACTTCAACATCATCTACCGAAAATCATAACACTTTTCTACCGTTTAAAATAAACAGCCTACGAGCATATTGTTCACTTTTTACCAGTTATTTCGGCCAGGAAGTATACAGAATCAAGCCGGAAAACCTTTATGAAGTGACTGTTTAATTAACAATTCGAAAATATATACAGCATTAAAGGCTTTTGTTAATACTTCCCGGCCGCAATTCTTTGGGCAGCAAAAACGTTTGATGATGATTATTTTTAATGATACATTGCGTGGAGAATGACATTTCGTTTCAAAAAAAGATACAATGTGGCTTATTCTATCATTTCGACATTCGTAGATATGTGAAATGTCTGACCATAATTAACTGTCCTACACATCAAACTAACAGAAATCGATATTTTGTTCTATGTCAAAATCAAAAGTATCGAAAACCTAACCATGTTCAATTGTACTGAACACATTGATAAATTATTCTCCCCAAGAAATTTTCTCATTTTCTACTTCAAGGATTGCATTGCGACATGCAAATGAAGAGAAGTCGTAAATGTAAAAAGTGACGTTAAGAAAATTACAGCACAATCAAAGTAGGACACAGGAAACGGAATTTATTCTCAGTGGCCTGTAGATCTGCATGACAATGAAGTCAACTAAATTGAAAAACACAATAGATAAAAATTATTTTCATTTTCATAGCCAATTTAGTGCATTATTGGATTTGATTTCTCTTTTAAGTTAACGAGTTTAATTAACAAAAAATAATTCAACTAATTTCGTTACATTATGAAATCCCTTTCGTATTGAGAGTAGTATCAGTTATCTTATGAAACCTTATATAAAATCTGTCCATGCGAATGCCATTAAATTTTATCTTTTTAATGCACAAGTAGGAAAAGTGAATAGTCCAGTGTTATCATTACTAAAGAAATATTACTGTGTTATCTAATTCTATAATAAATTTCGAACATGTGGTTGCACTTTGATCAGCACATTTTGTGTACAATGATAAGAAATATAATTACTTTTCCTCTGAAATGTTTTCGTGGTATCTTTAGTGCAGATTGAAATGGGGAATTTTGACTTGAGGATGTGAAGTTGTATTGCTTTAGTGAACGGTTACAATAATTTCGCAATACTCGTTTTTTAATATTACAATAATATAGCAAATATCTAAATTTTCAATAGCATCAAATTAAAACTAAGAAAAGGAAATTTGGATTAAATTAATATATTAAGTTTAAATTAGTGTCCTAAGAATGCTTTGCACTCTGCTTAATACTCCTTAATCAAAATTATTCGAAAGATCAATAGGTAGGCATTAGTATAGTTTTTGAAAAGTAAGTACATATAAACATTAGGATATTACTGGAATTTACATTTAAATATTCCATAATTTTATTTCGTATTGCAAATACAGTGCATTAAAAATATTATTTACATTTGAATTTAACACTTACGCTTACAGGAGGAAATCAACCGGCCATGAACAAATTATATTATTATTACAAAGCGAATACACAAAATGAATACTGATTTGCGCTTTTTAAGTAATTAAACCCAAGTTGAGAATTCCACACAATATTCCTTTTTTTTTTTTTTTTGTCTCTCTTCTTATCTCATTTCTAAAATTTTATCTCATTTAATTCTTAGATTTAAAATAATGTTTAGGGTCACTCAGAAAATCCTAATAGATTCAGTAAAGGTAACAGCAAAGGTAATAGTTTCACGTACAAATAATTTTGATATTATTTACACGTATCAAACTGCGTGATTAAGCCTGCTAACAGAATTGCTTTTAAAGGATATAAAGAGCTTGAGAAATTTCATTAATTTCAATACATTTCATTCGAAAGACAAGGTGTAAATATTTTCATGTTTTTAAATACAGAATCAATGATGATATGTATATTGATACAATATCGTCGGCGGAGAAACAATAGATTTGCGTAAATGACTTCGGACACCCTTAGATATGCTTTTAATTTTTGAAACCTTGACATCCCTGACATAGCAGATATCATTGGATATCAAGAGAAATGTAATTTTGTAAATAAAAATTGTAAACATTAGAAATATCGAAGTAAACAATATAAGTCTAACATAAACTTACCATACATTTCATACCGATGCATCTAATCAAACTGTCTTTATATGTAGATCGTATGGTAAACTTGCAGCAACAATATTACACACTTTCTGTGATTCCAATAATCAATAATTTTGCCCCAGTTCATAATAAATCAACATTCAATACATAACACCTATAATATAAGATGAATAATTATTTTTTAAGATATAATATTACAAACGTACACTTTCATTTCAAGAAACATTGTTTTAATGGTATTTTCTTCAATTCTTTTTATTATTGATAGCGATTAATATTAAATTGTCGATAAAAATACGTGTTTTAAAATTAATTACCAATTACATTTTTCTCGCTTATCCGACTCAAAAAATACCGGAGAGAAACAAAAAACAGAATAAGTACGGAATTATTTAGCTTAAGAACCAACTGATAGGTTCGCAATCAGTGTGGAAGAGATGAAAGTGGATTGTGACCTGTCTTAGCCAGATAATTAAAAAATTAAAGGTTTTCAACCCAATGCCCCTCAACCTAAAATACGAGATTGGAAAAGAAATATTCAAAAGAACTCGCGTGATTTCTAAATTGTTTAATTAAATAAATTACAAAAAGATTACAAATTTTCAAATTATTTTCACCTAATGTGAAAAACCTAAAGTACGAGTATGTATCGCTGGTAAATTATCTCCTTGAAAATGCAGTCTTCCTTAACAACAGAAAATACACCATTACTCGGAAATTATCTAAATTTTCTTCTCTTGACATCATTTTAGAAATCAGAAAGGCTTTGTGCTCATGATGTCCTTGATGGCTTTTTAGTACAGATTCCAAAATGGTGAGAATTATCCCGATTCCCGAATCGTTCGATGCGGCCTCAATGTCCCAGACCAGGTACTGACTTGACTGCAAGGCATTGCGATGTCTTACGCCTACGCGTTAGTATCAAAGGAAGAGTAGCCATACGTGGAACATGCCACGTACTACATGAAAGAAGCACTTCGTATGTTATTCACGGGCGTGTGCTTGTTAAATAACGTGTTTGAAAGCGAACTAAGTGAACAAGAGAGCTCTGTTCAATTGCAAGAATTAATAAATAAAAATAATTTAAAAATTAAAATCAAAAAGAGCGTATTGCGAATAATTTTTTGATTTGATTAAAAAAATATGTGTACCACATTAAAAATGTATAGTTTTTATTCGAGTTTTCAATCTACTCCTTTTCTCACATTTTCTCTGACAGAAATATTCGAAACTAACATCATTAAGAAGCTTTAATGATCATAAACTTTCCAATGATTTCGCAAGAAAAACTTCAAAGTAAGAATTTACGAAAACGAGACAAATTAGAGAGCTTTTCCCCTCAATTCCTCTCTAATTAAACATTTTCGAAGATATTTTTCCCATTACAGGGTACTCATAATTATTATATCTATTGAACCATAATTCACGCATTAATAATTTTGTGTTAAGAATTTTTAATTAGAAATTTAATACAAGCGAAAAATTGAATGAGAATATGTAATAAGATTTTCCAAAATTGCTATATTTCTATAAATGATTTGTAAAAAATTACAATTCGTTAGAATTTCAAGAACGGCAAACTAAACATGCAATATGCTGCGAAATTGGATGTGTTCCTTTTGAGCAAATAATAGAAAGTTTCTGTAGCAAAATTCTGAGCTAATTAATATGGCTTCTGTATTCCATGAATTTCAAGTACTTTTCTTGAACAAAATGTCCAACTTCATGCGCAAATTATTATTCTGGTATTTGCTACTTCGCAAATTGATTGGTAACTAACTAACCAATCTCCTCCCTCGCCCGTAACGAAGCAATAAATCAGAGACAAGCCAACTGTTTCTGAACGAGAATATCGTGGAGCCGCTTTCTTGAGAAGCCTCCAAGAAACAGTCGCCGAGTAATGGGAAGTCCATGACGGTGACGGGAGTGCATCAAGACGGTGCTCCCGCCCCCGGCGAGCGCAGCTGATGCTCCCACTTCATCCTGCTTCCGCGCCATCTCGCGCTCGTCCGCCGGCAGCAGAAGTCTCCCCTCAGTTGCTCCTCGCCCGCCCCGCTCCCGGCCCACGCCCTCTGCTCCCGCCCTATCCCGCCCCTACCCGCCCCTACCGCCCCTACCCGCCCCCCCCGCCCCGCCCCGCCTTCCACCGCCCCCCGACTCGCCCCGCCCCGACCTCGCCCCACCTGCCCTGCCCCGCCCCGCCTCGATCTCGCCACGATCCGCCTCGACCACGACCGACACGACCCGACACACCCACACCCCTCCGCCCCGCCACGCCCCCGCCCGCCCCGCCCCGCCCTGCCCTTTGCCCGCCCTTGCCCTGCCGCGCCACCGATCCGCCCGACCCGGCCCACCCGACCCGACCCGCTCGCGTACTCTTCAACTGCGATGTACCGCGCGCAGTCGCTTACAGAGCGGATGTGGACGCCTCCAACTTCTACAATTCCCGGACGAGGAACGAGTCGCGGAGCGTCGCGACGCCGCGCGGGGCATCGCGGTGAGGTGGGGGTGCGATTCAGAGGCGTTCGGGGCCGCAGGCCCCCGCCCTGCCGATGTCTTGTTGCCGTGCCCGGACCGCGCCCCTGGGGTCGGACGTATCCGCTCCGCGGCCCGCCCCGCCCTTTCAGCCGATGACAGCGAAAGTATGCGGGCTGCCTCCGGCTCCGGCCACGTGATTGTGTGTTTGCCCAGGTGCGTCCCCTCCTCTCCCCCCCCCCCCGACGCTCTCTTTGTATATCAGGGGTGGCCAACGCGCGGCCGATCGAGGCGGGCCCACGATTATCTTTTGTATAAATACAGCGTAAGAAGGGCCATCCGAAAAGGGTAACGCGCTTGTTACACGTACTCTCGTCGGTCGAGCCGGACCAACTCGTCGAACGATTATCTTTTGTACAAATACAGCGTAAGAAGCCATCCAAAGTGCAACGCACTTGTTAGACTTTTTTACGGCACGTGCGCAGCACTTGCGTAATGTTAGTCACAGAGTGAAGCCCAATTATTCATAATGTATATTTTGTTTTAGGCTATAGCCTTACAGCACCGATGAAGGCCGAAACGTCGGTAATGTAAAGTAATTGTTTTTACAGACTAAACTCAAGAAGGACATAGCATGCATATAATTCCAATGGGTGAAGAATCACTTAATATAAAAACGTATGACACGTAGTAAATATTTAATAATGAAAGAGTTCAATTCATTTTAAAAGAATTATAGTCGAAAGTCAAGAGAAGAACACTTTTTTTTCAAACTCAAAAGTTTGAAGTATATACTTGCAAATTTTTCGAGTTGCGAATGCAGTCATGATGGAATTCGAGATGATTATTTTAGATATAATAGAAATATTCAATAAATCTATTTCATGTATTAAAAGATACAAATATTATAGATCATCTTTGTCGATACACGACGCAAATGATAGAAGTTCAAACGATATCCAATACTAATCAGCAAGTCATTTCCTTCAATTGCCATAAAGCGGTAGAGTTTTGGTGGGGATATCTTGATCTTGCTTTGAATAGTGTCCTTTTATTTAGTCTTCCACTCAGAAATACTTCTCACAAAAGTCGAAAACATCTTGTACGTTTTCCATTAACAGGGGTGTTCCGGGGTGGGGGGTTTTTAATATTTTAATTTATTAATGATTTAAATCGTGAAATTTTCAGATTACGAAATTCAATTATTTACACCCTCAATTATCAGAAAACAATGAGAACCTTAGAATAGTTTGTGTTAAAAAATCTCTTCGTTTTTGAACTATTTGTTCGTGCGTCTAAGCTCTTCGAATTATGCAAACAAATTTGATAAATAATCTTTCTAAACGTGCTGTTTATAATAAAATATATTAATGCAGACTCTCTGCAAATAATAAATGTAACAGAAAAACAATAAAAAGGTAGAGCGCACTTATGGTACTTCAACGGACGTAATTCAAGGAAGAGAAAAAAAACCTTCCTTTCTTTTTTCCGTGTAATCTCCTCTTGCCATCTATGAATTTAATCTACAAAATATTGTTAATAAATGGGTGCAATAAAACTCAACTTACAAAATACGAAATTAATAAATTGCAATACATATTAACATTTTACTACTTTTATAATTGTCATTTTAAAGTTGTGCTGTCCATAATAATCTATTATTTGAAATTTTGATTTCTGTGAGACGTTAAATGTCAGAAGTACGTTGTCTTTTAAATGAAGTTTGTTTGTATTTACTAAAATTCTAAGTATTAACCAAAATTCTCCCAATTTAGATCTACGATAGAGATTATGTTCGCCGTCTTAAGCATATTCTAAAAGGGAAAAGAGATATACCTTAAATATTCCTCTTTATCGTTCTGTGAAAGTGCGTCACAAGATTTGTCATGACTTGATTTTCATCTCTCTTTTTTGACAAAAACAAAAAATTTAAAGGATAGGATTCTCTGGAAATCTCATTTATAATTAACTTAGGATTATCACGGTTTGAGTGTAAATACGTTTATTCATAAAAAGTTTCTCAAGCCTCTTGTAGCACAGTATTTTTGATCTTCAAAATGAATTTTTACAATTGAATATTCTTGACAACACTTTACCAGATAAATTTATCAGAACCTCACCAATAATGGATTGCCTACTATATACGCAAATTCCAAATATTCCAAAATAAAATCCAAAGAACAGCCACGAAAGCACCCTGGTTTGTAGGAAATAATTATCTCAAAATCGACTTAAAATTCCTTGCATCCACAACCAATTCACACCGTATCTCATTATTTCCTTTTTAACATGCAAAAGATTCCCGGTATCTTACATTTTCGAGTAGGTCTCATAGACCCTCCAACTTCGAGGCTTAGAAACCGGTATTCTCTATACTCCTTACGTTAAGTTGACATAACCAACAACATTTGGGGTCTCGATTGAGTTTCCCCGACCGACATTAAACTGTGTTATTTGTCTTGTCTGTAGTGTTATGTTGTGCATCGTATGTTCAACTTACGTCTAAGAGAGCGGAAAAGCCGAACGATATAAATAAACCTCTCAATGAAGTTGTTTGTACTAATAAATAATTATTTATAACTATTAATTATATAACGGACATTTTTATTTAACGCGATTTGTGCCGCCAACTTTTATTTCTAAATACAATATCAATTAAATAAATGTATTCTGCAAAGCAAGTCAAATTTCATAACATTTAGATAGTCATTCATAAAAAATCAACCACACTATTCATGGCTCATCAAAGCCTTTAACATCAAAATTTTATGAAATGTGTGATTACATTTGCCAAGTTACTTTTTTGTTCTCTTTCTGATATTCTTTTAATACCAATGTTAACAAACTTAACTTACCCTCAGCTAAATGCTTAATGCTTAACAAATCCTCAACTAAAATTCATTTTTGAAGATCTAATCGTCTCAATGGCGTCATGTGTTCACGACGTTCAGGCCTCTGCCGCATGTTCAAAGGCCCCCGATAGTTAAAAAAGAAACCAATTTTTTCACAAAAATAAATAAATAATAATAATAATAATAATAATAATAATAATAATAAAAGAGTGAAGTATGATTAAATTATGCGCAAAAAATTTGCAAAACGGAGTGATGCGTGGCGCATTAATGTATTGTATTTATACTATGGAAAGTCAATGGTTGATGCGAGAAACTCACCCAGTGATGAGACGTTTAATTTGTTTATCAAACTTGTCTTTGAGTGGGGGTAGGGGGATCGGTGAAAGTAAGAATAGGGGACCCTCAATTTCCCGTAGGGTGTTCAAAACGGCCCTGTCGAGGTTGCCCACCCCTGTTCGTCCGATTGTTCGTCGCCGGCCGCGCTGTGGCACGGGTGCGCCTGCCTGCGATCGAATTGAAACAAAGCGCCCTGCGAATGTGTCTCTCTTCCTAAAAAGAATGATTCTGTCATTTATCTAGCGTGGATAGCCGAAAACCCAGTTACGGCCTATTGTCAAAAGTTGTATATTATATTCAGAATTTATACGCAGCGGGGGCGACGCACGGAGTGGGTGATGTCCGAGGCGGCGACGGCGGCGGCGACGGCGGGGGCGAGGGCGGGAGCGGGGGCGGGGGTGGAGGAACAGAAGAAGCGTATTGTGCGCTGAATGGTGGCGTTTAGCGACATAACGGTCGCGCTGTGGGCGTTGGGTGAAGTCGTTTCGATAAAAATTGTTTCTGGAACATTTGCCTCCAAGAGATTTTATGCGGTAGTTAGGCCTATTCTGTAAACTCAACCAGTCCGTCAACAGAAGGCTACGCAAAGTAATCTTTTTCACTAGGTGATACGGAGTTTAAAGGTAAGCATAAAATCTATTAATTTGATTAAAAGAAGATTCTGAGAATGAAAACTGCACTTATTTTTGTCAGGGAATTGTTTAACCTATCGTACGAAATACATTTGAAATATTATATCCGTCAGAGAGATTCTAATGTTAATTATACGGTTATAGCTTATTTATTACTGATACAATTTCCCCCCCCCCCCATGGATTTAAGCTGTTGACATTTCCATGATATATTTCTTAAGGCGGTAGATCAAGAATGCTTAACACAAAGATAATATATTGCCTCTCGCGACTCAAGTCTGAAATGAAGAGAAGAGAGAGCAACCTCTTGTAAGTCTATTAGTCACTGTATTGCATGCAGCAGCATCAGAATTAGTTTGGTTGACTGCGTAATATTTTTACAGAAAGCATTCTCCCAAATTAAGTGCTTAAAAACTACTAAATACTTTTTAACTGAAAATTTTGCACATGTAATTCATTTCTGACAGTAATGGGTTTCAAAATAATTTTATGTCAACGCTGCAGCGATCATATTATTGTAAAATATTAATTATGAATCAGTGCTTAATATCTAGCAACCAACGTAGAAGGGAAATTGATTACAAATGGCGTATTATGATAAACACAACAAATATTCTTCATACGCTCACTCTTAAAGTTTACTTTAGACAGGTTTTTCTACTCCAGGTCTATAAAATTGAAGGAAATGCTCATGTACGAGACCATCATTGTAACAAAATTGCGAAGAATCACAAAGATAGACTCCTTCTTTGTTTCTTCCAGCCAAAAAGAAAGATCTTTTTGACTTGATTGTGAAATTACCATTCTTAAGACACACCGATCACTACTTGGTTTCAACCCGAAATAAGATTTCTTTGGCATTTTCGTAACACCATAAAATATGTTTTGATGTAATTATTAGTACCAAGTGATAAATTTTACTGCGATGTATATATTAAGAGCACTGTTATTAATTTAAATATACATAAGATGCGAAGGCATATGATCTAGGAATAAAAAGGACGGAGGAAATGAGAACTTATAAAAGTGCACTAAGTGCAATTTTTTAATATAAATGTGAAACTGATGACGCCGTGATATCAACTAGTTTTTACTTTACATGACGAGACACCCGAATATTTTTTGGCTTTATTTTGTTCGAGAAGACATATTTTTCGTTAAGGGACAGACTGATCCTGAAAACGTGTATCGAAAGAGTGCAATTCATGTATGAATACGCAACAAATTACAGCTAATGTAAAATTCCTATCAGCACAACTCACGATGATGGAGAATGTGTTGGAACTCGGTATTCTCTTCCGAAGAAAATTCGAGTAGCATGCCTGACAGAGGAATACGATCCTCGGCTGCACGAAATTTTCAATCAACGGGCTGGAATGAATTCATCCGCTTAAAAGGCGTTTAAAAGTGTTAAAAACGCCGCGCAAGGAAGGCGTAGCGATGGGTGGCGGGGGTGGGGTATGGGGGGTGAGGACGGCGTTGTTTGCGGGAGTCGCGACGGCAGTTACAATAAATTTCGCCCCGGACGCATTGCGATGCGTCGCTGAGGGCGGAGGGTCGCTCTCTCCGCCCTGCACGGGCAGGTAGGGCGGGCGGGCGGGCGGGCGCCCTATATCGGCCCTGTCAGGGTGACGCGGAGCGGCGGCGGCGGCGGGCGGAGGCGGAGGCGGCTGGGCGCGGGCCGTGGGCGCGGCGCCGGCTCCGCGGTGGGCGGGAGGGGCGGGGCGGGGCGGGGCGGGAACCGAAGGGCGGGGCGAACGCTCCGAGCCGCTCCGCGCCGCACCGCGCCGCGCCGGCCCGTAGCCAGCCAGCCACCTGGGCTCCACTTGCCCTTCCAGTCACATTTTCGGCCCGATCAATAGTTTATTTCAGAGGGGTAGGCCTCCGCCGCTGTCCCCTGTCACGGGAGAAAGAATATAAATTCGCTAAAACATTTCGCCAATATTGGATGGTACCGGAGGAATATGAATAGGAAGAGAGGAAAACGCTGTGGGGTGAGGAGAGAGAAGGGGGGGGGGGCTAAGGGGAGAATCGTTGCGGGATGGGCCGGGTCGCTCTTGAATTCGAAACGGTTATACTGTGCTGGAGTGCGGTAAGCACAGCGGACCGCTCGGATCTTTCATTTCCAGGCCGAGGCGGACGAACCGGCGAATAAAAGCCCGACTCGAAGAGATCCGTAGCTGCCACGGACCCATTCGCCAGGATTCTTACTCGTGCAGCGGAGCGTACCAGGGTGACCGAGGAGCGAGCAAACGCGAAGACATTTCTTTCAAAACATCGGAAAATGGCCGCTTTTTATGCTGTTGGTTGCCCTGACTTCTTTTTTCTCTCTTCTTCAGTGACAGGAGGCAGCGATGTACTGTCGCGTCCGATGTTGATATGTTCCAACATATGCGGCACGTTTCATGATGTTATGTAAAGACCCCGAGGAAGACAACTTTCAACGCAATAAGCGGTCGGTAAATTATACTTTAGAAAACATTCCTCTCAAGTAAGATCACTCCGTCATTAAGTTTTAATTATTCTAAAAAAATCTTAATTAAAATATGCGTATTTTTATTCGTAATATGTCACGTGACAGAATTTTCCTCGGTGGTTACGTCAATTTTCACTTATAAAATACATCTCAGAAATTATCAGGATGGAGTGGATTTATAATTCTATGATTTAGGAGATTTGCTAGGCTTTAGGAGATTTGATGTTAGCCTGATGAGTAGAATTTAGTGAAAGTGTGTTCGAAATCCTCACGTTTTGATGAAGCACGTTATCACTTTAGAACAAAAAAAAAGAAATTCATATTTGAGAAAAAGGATATTTGATTTCCAAAGAATTTCCACTATGTTATAAAGTAACTTAAGTTAACTTAGTAGTGAAAAAATGTTGAATTTCAGCGTAATAATATAAAGAATAACTCTTAATCTCAGATACAAATAAGCGCTTTAAGTCGAACACTGTTTTGTAAGCTGGAATGTTGATAAGATGTGTAAATTCTAATTTTATTCAGAAAATAATATATTTTTTAATTATCAAGGTGAATTTGAGGATATTGATGCTACATACAGTATACAAATATTATTTATGAAAATTATTTTACATTTTGAAATTACGTTTACCACAGTGATATTAGAGACGTTCTTCAGAATTAAGAGCAGAGCATATTGATATTTTTTAGTGAGAGCATTGTAATGACTTACCGTTTAAAACGTTTCCTTCAAAATAGTTGTTGGTGTAACCAAACCACAGTAGATACAAATATCTTACTGAAAGGAATCGACGATAAAATAAAAAAAAGTATAATTAATGAAATTTGAATTTCTATGTTCAATTGTATTTAAGGCTAATGAAGATAAAAGTAAACATCAAAGATGCAAACATAGAATAAATCTTTTAATAATTCAAAATACATCGATGTTTTTAAACACCGATGTTTTAATGATGGTTTAGTAATCTCTAATTCAAGCGCAACAAAATGTAATTTAATGGTCGCCATGTGTATTATTTAGAATTAATATTTAACTAAAAACAGTTTTTTTAAAAAAACGTCTCCATATGGCAAATTCGAGGAAAGACAAAGTAAATACCAACATTACAAAATCATCTCGCGAGAGATAGTCTGCTCCATGAAGGTAGTGCAAACCGTGTTCGTTGTGGTTCGAACCCATAAAGAGACAGTGGTACCATAAGTTACTATTTCATAATTTAAATTGTACAGAATTGTGATTATCGGAATTTTTCATCCATCAACAAAACAAGTAAAACCTAAAAACATCGAGCACTAAACATTGTTGCTCAAAAAATATCGACTTCAGTTCATCGATGTTAAAAAAATATCGACTTCAATACATCGAGTTCAAAAAACATCGACTTCAATATATCGAGTTCAAGAAACATTGTCTTCAATACATCGATGTTCAAAATACATCGATTTTAATACAACCCTATTCAAAAAACACCGACTTAAATACATCGATGTGCCAAAAACATCGACTTCAATGCATCGATGTTTACAACATCGATACTTTAATAGAAACGTCGTTATTTGAATAGAAACATCGCTGTTTTGGAAACATGGGCATCGATATCGCATCCCTAGTCTGTGAGCGCCGCGCCGTCAGGCGAATTTCGGTGGTTGACTCGGGACGGGCGGGGGGCGGCTCACGAAGCGAGGCAGGGCGGGGCGGGCCGTCTGCGTGCGCCAGCCGCCTAATTCGCGTCGCGATCCTCGATCCGCTAATGGCAGCGCGCGCGTATAAATCTGCCGTGGGGCGCTTGTGGTTCGCATGTCGGCGGGGCCGCCCCCACCGCCCGGCGCGGGCGCGGCGCACCGGCTCGACAAACGCCGGCGGCCGCCGCGACCGCCATCACCACTCCCACCGCCCTCCTCCCCGCCGCCGCCGCCGACGGCGCCGCCGCGTGAAATATGTAAGAAAAGTAAAACTTAACTGATCGCGGGAGGCGGGAGATAACCGTCGACGTTAACGACCCCCTCGGCCTAGCAATCTGGCATGAAGAATGGGCGGCGGCGCTGTATCTCAATGCGAGACCGCGTGTGCCAGGAGAGCGTAGTTGTACTTCTGCAACCCCTTTGCGCCTTTTCACGAGCCTGCTCGAGGTACCTGCCGGATGGGAGCCCCAGCGGGTTGAGTGAAGGCGTCGGCAGATATCGGAAAGAGTGAGTGCGGCGGCGGCCGATAGTGCAATTTCGAGGATCGACGGCGCTGGCGAACTATTCTGCGGCTACGAAAACCATAATTCACACTGGCTTGCTTGAGATCGTGTTTTTTTCTCTACCCGACACTCACATGGCGCATGTTAACACTGTTTCAAGTTCTAGGCAGGTCATTCATAATAACAATTTAAGCGGTTGTTTCCAGTCAGACGTAATGAGATCAGACAAAATATTTAAAATGCATATTCACTAACAAGATTATAATCATACGTAACGAATACTATATTTTTGTTATAAAATTAAACTTTCGAAAAGAAATCGTGAAAAAAATATAATGTCTTCTCCATCTCACGTTTGTAAAATTATGTAGATAAAAGATTTTTTTAACATTCTAAGGTAATGATTTCGTATGCTGAAATGGAAAACATTATCTTTATAATTTATCTGATTACACTAATAAAAACGTCAAAACAAAAGATTCGTTCTTCTCGGAACGGCGAATGTCGAATTCATACTACTTCGCAGAGTCATCATTTCAAAACATAGCACTTAAAACCTTAATTACGGAAAAATTTTACTCGCTGCGCGGCCAAGGACGATGTGAAGATAAGCGCCGTTCCGCTTACTAAACAACGTTATCTTTTGCACCAATGGGAGGATCTAAATGACACAAGCAAACAAATCTGAAAGTAAACTTGAGCGCTCTCGGTGGTGGGGTATTTCAGCCAATGAGGCTTGTACTTCTTCCTCCTATCAATTATCACTTCGGCCTTTATCCATTATCACTCCAAGAGGATCTTTGCTCGAAGTGTTCCATTTCAAGAAGGCAAACTGCGTGATTATTTATTTATTTGTTAATCGTTCCCGATAACTACGAGATAAGGACAATACGTGTGGTCTCTTTTCTAGGTAGGGCCCGCACGAGTGTGCAACGTGCTCAAGGAATTGCTGAACTGGCGTTGGAGTGCGCGTGGTTGATAGCAGATAACGTATAGTCTTAATCATGTCATCACTTCAAGAAAATTAGGTCACTGAAGTTTCCCGAGCGGGGGTGTAGCCTCGATTGCAAGTCCGCAATTGAGGATTCGTAGACATAGGAAAGCGTTTTCTAAAACAAGAGGGGGGCAACTTCATTCTGAGTTCCCTTTTACATTGATCATGTCTAATTACATATGACATATTTTACCAATAAATAAACAAAACAATACTTTAAGGAGAATGAAAGAATAAATATTATCAAAGTAAAAAGTATAATTTCAATTACTAAAAAATACAATTTATTCTATGTTAAACCATTCATACGGATGTCATATGGTTGTACAGTCCGTTCTCCCGAATGTTTAACAATTTTCAGAGTGAAAAAAGTGAGGAAAATCAGTGATTAAATATTAACATAATTAGATATTATAATATAATATTACGTTTTTAAATAAATCAAATATTTTATATCTTAAAGCGCACCTTTCAAAATTTTCAGAAGGGAGGCAAGCCTCCTGTGCAACATAGATTGAGAAGTCTTAGGATGGCCCTCGCGGTGGTGCTACAGCACAGAAACAGGTGGAGGACCAGTACACGGTTAGGCATCAGCTATGAAGCCGGATCCGCTATCTCAAAGAGAATGCCACAAGCCGACTGCTCTTATCTACAGTGGATACGGGAATGCTGGAAAAGTACTTTAAGCAATGGGGTCACATACTCCTTATTTCCACATTCTGATTCACTCCCATCCATCATCTACACAGAGACTATCACCAATGAAATACTACGGCAGTACTGCAAGTTTTGATTCCTTAAACGTTTCCGGGCAGATCAACTACTATGTACACTAGTCCCGTTAGTGTAGTGAATGTTTCACCAAGATGGGTGGTGAAATCCGGCGCCGACATACCAATTGACTTGTGAATATTTTTCTACAAGCATCTCCACCCAGCAGAGCACTGTCCCAGACAGGACAAGGTCTTAGGTCTCGATTGGCCTCCCGGCATGTGCGTAATGTAATGTATGTTAGTGTGAGGGCGTGAGGGGAGAGGATAGGGCGAGGACGAAGTATAAGAAAAGATCGCGCGCGGTCATTGGTTGATTGTGAGCACTGCTCCGGTATTCGTCCGGCATTGATGGGAGTAACGATCAAGCAAGACAGCCAGACGCAAAGAAAGCTGTAGAAAACAATTTTACTTATTCAAATTCTGTTTAAAAAGTGTCAATTTTCTCTAAAAGGTGGTAAAAAAATAGTGTTACTTAGATTTAATTAGTTCATGTTATTAAAATTTCCTGAATGTTAATTTTGAACAAAAGAAACTAACCGGTTAGATGGAATTTGTTTAACTAATCGAATGAAACTGTTTTTTTCATGTACAGTCTTTCTATGAACATCTACCGTAGAAAGAACAAAAATAATTACTACATTTTTAGTCGAAAAGTTCAACTCGATCGAAAGAAGATTTAATAGACCTTAAATATCTAGATGATTGTAATAATGTGCTGTTATCCACTGATGTTAATTAAGTTTTGCGTCACAAATTCTGAGTTGAGGGGTAATTTTTAGACGAAAATGTTACGTGATAAGTTTACAATTTCTTAAAACATCATACTTTTAGTTGCAATGAATATTATCTTGAAATTAAAAAGCCTGACAGGGAAGACAAATTAATCAAATGTACGCTGTAAGGAAAACATTAACAAAGTAATATTTTGATTTACATATTTTAATTTTGACAGCAAAGAGTCAATAGGCCATTCAGAATTCAATTTTCGTAACTGAAAGATAAGAAGCAATGCTAGTTCAAATATTAAAAGGCCGGTGTGGTAACATGGCCCTTGTCACAGTCGATCGCAAAAATATTACATAAGCTGTCGAGTGCTGCAGTGTAGTGCTTACGTCGGCAGCTACGAGCTGCCGGCTCTATGGGCACGAATGTTTACATTAATGCGGAGACATTAAGTAGATAATCCCAACCTCTCATTCCATGCCAGGACCCCACCGTTCAACCCCAAGTCATGCCAGGATTTTCAGTACTCCACTTCAGACCTCTTCCAGCACGAGTATTGTATGAATGTCACAGCCTGAGTAGCGAAGGAGAAACTCTGTAATGGAATTGTACACGACTTAGGAGCAAAATGTTCCATTTTTAATTGATTTTTTTAATTGATAATTGATATTTAAATGTCTAGCCGCGTGTCACGCCCATTTTCACGTCACATGCCACTTTACACTTTTTTAAAAATGTTTTCGAAGGAGTTTTTAGGGAAATTTCTTTCACAGTTGTATTTAGAGTGGTGTGACAAAATTGTCTCACGATATATAGGTTTCCTGACATTTTGACGGCATTACTTATGATAATATCGTGCGTTGGAGTTTGTATATTGAAAGTGGTTTTGTATTGTTTTAGTTACTACAAAACACTACTAAACTACGCCACTACTTAGAGGTTAAAAATGGCAGAACAGGGAGTAAAAAAAGTTGAAAGCGAGTAAGATTCCAGAAACAAGAAAAATTCAGAGAATGAGGAGTATGATACTGATGAGCCAGAATATACACCAGGATTGTGTTAGATGGGTGATGCTACAAAACTTGCGTTTCCCGACAACTATTATTTTGTGTCTTCATATGCCTTTTTCTCAGAAACTATTGCACATAACTCTAAAAAATGTTCACCAGTTATTCACCATGTATTTGCCATGATTTGTTGTTTTTCATTTAAGAATTCAATTATTCAAAACTCTGAAATTAAGTATATTTACAAACAAATGTTTTAAAAAATTGTATGTTGGGCAAAACATTATTGCACAATGAATATGACGTTGATTCGTTAAGAAGAAAACACTGCATGTGAAGAACATTGCTATAATGCGTTCGGGTGGCTCGGGTGTTTGGCTTAGTGGCCGGACGAGAGAGTCTTCCCCCAGCCCGCCCGTTAATCACTATTGTCCATGCAAGAGGCTCCATTATTTAGATGAGGGCTTTCTGCTCCGGTAGCCGGTCAGCAACGATTGTTACAAAGGACGGAAAAGGCCGAAAGGATACGCGCACAGACTTTAAGGACGCGGGCAACCACGAAGACGATGGATGCCGTGTGTGACAGTTTTTGCCGAGTTGTATCTGCGTTGATTATTTCATGTTTCAAGTAGCGTCAACTGCTGACGTCTTTTTTTCCGTTAAGTGTAGTGCATGCTTTTATAGAGGGAGATGGCGGTGATCTTCCCCCGATTGATGGCGAGATCCGCGCTGACCTACACGCGTCGACTAACTGTTATTGTTCTTCTCCCAACCAGGTACCAACCAGGCGGTCTGAACTCCTTTAGAGACGAAATAACTTGAGCCTCTCCACTTGGGGTTTTGAATGGCTGCACTGACGAACTGTGCACGCAGTCTATTCACAAAGGCTACTGAGCGCACACTTCATAGACCAAAATGTTTGTTAGATAACTTTGCGTGACGTACATTTGCACTTTTCCATCCACAACCAGAACATAACCATAACGCGCAACGCCGAGAGAGTGAAGAACTAGCAATTGCGGAGATTTGCAATGTAGTAAACAACAAAATAAAACTACTGCCCCCATTTCAAAAAAAAATATTGTTGAACATCCTTCCAACGGCTAAGCTACGTTTCGGGAGCAGTGAGTTCAAATCGGGTCCCCAGAGCCGCTGCTCTTTTTGTTGAGGGTCGGTGGGTGCCATCATTTGGGGCTTTGGCTATGGGGGCCCTTGGCTATGGGGGCCCTTGGCTATGGGGGCCCTTGGCTATGGGGGCCCTTGGCTATGGGGGGCATTGGCTTCGAGGGTAATGGCGCCGTGCACTGGTTGTGCCAGCCTAGCTAGGCCCTTGCCTGCTTCGTCCATTAAGATCTATCCCTATTTTCTAAGATATTTGTTTCGATTATTAAAATTAATAATGTAAGATTATGGTTTTATAACATATGGTTTTTTCTCACGCTAAATTACTAGTGTTACTCTATGGAGAAGCCTCACAACAGATATCCCGTGATTCCATTCCAATACACTAACACTAACCCTTCGTCAGTACAATATGAATAGCGAATCGGACATTCATTGGGAACGTAAATATAGTATATAACGTAACATATTTTCAGTGGGTGTAATGTAGTGGTACGGGCCGCACTACTGAAACTCCCGCAAAAAATCTATCATAACTACGTAACTAGGTGAATGTAATACATATCACTGTAGTAATGTAATGAAATAATTGTTATCGAAGAGTCTCGCCCAGTTCTGATGACGCCATCGTTTCGTTAATGTGGATCCTTCGGCTCTATCACCTTCACCGCGATCTGTCAGATACAGGGTGACAGCCGAATAAGCCCAGTTGGCCCGCGCCGTCATCATCACCGACCTTCTCTGCGCTCCTCGGTTATTTTTCCAAAGTCGCGCCCTCCGTCATCGCCCCCGGGCGTCATCTCCCTCGGGAATCGTCCCCGGGCGCCGACGTAGCGTCGCCTCGCGTTCCTCCGTCATCTTCGCTCTGGCCTCTCCCCTCTCCGCGCCTCTCCGCGCCGCGCGGCTCCGCCACCTGGCAGCCACGCCGGAGGGAGGCGGCGGGCAGGGCGCGCAGAGCCCAGCTGATCCGCCGGCCGCGTTTTCCAGCTGCCACGCCTCCCACCGCCCCGCCCGCGCCGCCCGGGCCGCGCCGCCCGCCACGCCCGCGCCGCCTCCCACTGCCCCGCGCCGCCCCGCCCCGCCTCGCGCCGCGCCGCGCCGCGCCGCTCAGCGGCTAAGCCCCTCGAGGTGTCGGCGCGGGCGGCGGGAGGGCGCGTAATTAAGATACAGATGATACTAAAAGAGGGTGGAGGTCTTTTTTTTTTCTTTTTTTTTCGTCTTGCGCAGCCATTGTCTAATTTCATACGGGCGACTCTAACCTGAAATGGCCACGTAATGGGGATAATATTTGCCTAATTCTATATGCCTCTTTTCGTGAATGCTATGCTGAAGTAGTTTTGGAAGAGGTACCAATAGGGAACATACATTATTGGATTATAAAAGTTAAATTTTTACAATATACGGTATGTATTAATTTTTTCCAAAATATTCAAGAAAAAATGGAAATAGAAAAATAAACATTCATTATTATATCTTGTTTAAAAGTCTTCTAAATGCCAGATTTTCGACCACAGAACGTCGCCGAACAGATCTGAATAAGGATTGGGAGAGGTCAAAACAAAGATCTACCATTACAGACGTAAATGTAGAGTAATTGCATTCGAAATATAAAATACGTTCGTAGTATGTACAAGGTTGTTCATGAGGAACCGGTGCTCAAGTGTGTAACCAGAGATGGATCCCGAAGGGGTGGATGTGTAAAGGAAATATACCCCCAACTACAACGCGAAAGACAGTAATCTGTAAAAATATTTGTTAATGTTTCATCGAGTTACGCATGGGGTCCATGAAAGATGAGCAAGTACGTGGTTAAAATTGACAATTCTTGAAGAAGGTCCGGCGGTGACAGAAGCGCATGGGGTACCTTTGTAAGAAAGATGATTCCAGTAACTATATTGTGAACTCGCATCTCACGTATAAATATAGTATTAAAGTGTAATGTAAAGTGTAATGTAAAGTGTAATGTAGCAATAAGAAAAATATATTTAACAGTATAATTTATCAAAATATGTAAAGTGTGTAAAATAAAAATTGATCTAATTCATTCAAAATATCTTACAAGCCCAAATATTATTATTGTTCCTGTAAAACAATGAATTTACATGAAAATCCGATCCCAAATACCTATAATGAAAATAGTATAAAACACACTGTGTAGAGTAAGTTTGCAATATATTAGCATGCATTGGCCTGTAGATTAAGTGAGAGATACTGCTATGATTAATGTTCGTGATCGTAGACCCTCATCACATTAATACAACAGGAGAGCAGAAGATGAAAAATATATCAAAAGATACACGACGTATGAAAAAATATATGACGAAAAAATAAAAGTTAAAAAAAAGTATTTTACCAGATCAGTGAAGTTACCACTTTAAGGCGAGTTTTAGCTTTAATTAAAATCACTAGTGGCTCGAAGTTACAAGTAATTGCAAATTAGCGCACTATCATACTCCTATTTCTGAACAAGGACATCCTCACTCAGTACCGCTAAGACGATTTTTGTTAATTTTGTGAAACTGAAAATAACAAGAAAGTAAGCAAGATATATAGAGATAAGTGGCATAAAAATGTCTAACTTATGTCGGACGGAACAGATCTTTTGGGAGACGGGATTTAATTCTGGTTGAGCATCGCTGGTTTTTCCGAGGTTAAAGTGGCTGATGAACGAGGCAGTTAGGAGGTTAGAAAATAATTTTCACGTCAGTAAGAAAATATAATTTGTAATTGGTTCTATGGCTAGTTATCTATGTAGTTGTCCATTGGTTATGTACCACAGGGCATTGGTAATTGTACGAAGTATTTTATTTTGGAAGGTTTGTAAGGGTTTCCAAACTGAAGAAACGACACTTTTGCTGTTTATAACATTAAAAGTTCGCTTTTTATAGCATTACAACTTACAGTAGTGCTCAAGAAAACAGTATCACCTTTCTCACAGTTGTACAATAATTTGCAATATAATCCTGAAAATACACCTCTGGATTTGCAAAAATTGAGCGAGTGAAGGAACTGAAGACACGGTTTGTAAGAGAAAAATCTTAATAGGTTTTTGAGAGAAGATTGTATTAGGAAAATACAGAATGACCATTTCTTTAGGTGATGCGGCTTTTTTTGAGCCCTATATACTACTACCACACATTAAAATCGCTCATAACTCAGAAACGATGCGTCCTACATCCTTAAAATCCGGATTCCCTGTCTTCCATTGGTCTTGAGGGGACTCTAAACGAGACTGGAGGGGACAGGTGAGTTTTGTGGGGACAGACAGGGAAGTGGCGGTGGATAGGTGGAAACAAATGAGGGTCAGATGGAACCGGAGTTTTGTTTCTTAAGTAGTTGGATCCTTCGATTACATTTTCTGAGATTTTTCTTTCCGGACACGCTCCGCAGCATGGGTGGTCAGTTACGAGCAGCAACTCGAAATCTATGAAAAATTAAACTGATGAAATAGGGACAGAATGGTAAGTTGTGTTACAAGTGCGCTCGAAACACACTTTGTAATGCTTTGCGCACACTTCGTAATGTTTCTCACACTATTATTAGTTAAAATTAAAAATAATATCATTTTGCACACAAGAAAACAAGGCAAATCGTATAGTGCACACCGTGTTAAAAATAATATTCTTCAATAAAATTAAAGTGGATATCTGATTTTCTGTGAAATTGGATATCAACGTTTAGCAATATTAGAACAATACCAGGCGTATAATATTGTAACGCTGTTAGAAGTTAGAATATAGTATGGTACTACAGATTTCACTTTTAAAATAATTATTTACTAAATACGGAATATACGTACGGACCTAGCTTTTAACTACTTCTTTATGTGCGCCATGATAGACATGTAATAACTTTAAATGAGATTTTTTTCTAATTTCTCGCATAAATGAAAATTATGTTGTAACTTTCTTGTAAACCAATCATCAATTAATGTTCAGTTCTCTTGAATGCAATACTTTTGGATTGCGGGATTGTATATGTTCGCAAGCTGTTCAAATTTCAAAGTTTTGTTGTAACATTGACAACTAGGAATACAGCATTTTTCTTGAGTGCAATAAGAGAATAATGTACGAAACATTAATAATTGTTATAATTGCAACAGAAGAGGATTCTATCACTCAAATATCATTGAATACTTACATTCCAGGTATTATGTACCGAATTTGAAGTAGTGTGTTAAAGTCGTTTTTTGTTTAATTAAGAATAAGATTCCTTCCCGATATTCTGAATTTCAGATGTTAATATCGAGTTATTTATTTATATTTTTAATATGACATCAGAGTTTTAACTCGGTAAAAACGACCTATACAGTATTATTGTAAGTTAGTACTCGTACTTCAAATGAACTAATTCAACGCATGGCTCCCTCTCTTTCTCCCTCCTCCTCGTCTCTCTCCTCCTCGTCTCTCTCCTCCTCGTCTCTCTCCTCCTCGTCTCTCTCCTCCTCTCTCTCTCGCCCTCGCTCTCTCCCTCTTCCTCGCTTCTCCCTCTCCCCCGCTCCCACTCTTTCTCTCCCTCTCCCTCCATTTCCCTCTCCCTTTCCCTTTATTTCCATCTCCCTTTCTCTCCCTTTCCCTCTCCCTCCTTTTCCCTGTCCCTCTCTCTCCCACTCCCTCTCTCTCCCACTCCCTCTCTCTCCCACTCCCTCTCTCTCCCACTCCCTCTCCTTCTCCCTCTCCCTCTGTCTCTTCTCATCCCGGAGGAGTAACAATTCCGCGGGGAGCGCGGAGTGCGAGCGCGCGGCGCCGCCTGGCAAGCGCAGGGAATTTCCCTCATTTCGGAGACAAGAGCGCGCGCGTTGTTAGTATTCCGGCGCTAACCGAAAGGCGCGCTCCTCTCCACCCGCGCCGCGCCGCCGCCATTCCGACGAGGCTGACCCAGAGAAGCAGCGGCTCGAGGAGAGAAAAGGAGTCCCCTCGCTTCGACTTCGATGTAAGTCACGAAACAAATAAATAACACAAGGCAAACAAACGGGGGGGGCGGGGCGGGGCGGGAGGCAGCAGGCAAGGCAAGGAGAGAGAGAGAGAGAAAGAAGAAAAAAAAAGAAGAGAGACGAGAAGCGCGGGCGGGATGCGAGCTCGCTTTGTGCCGCTGTCCCAGTAGCTTTTGACATTAACGCCCCGCTCTGAGGAAGACAGGACAGGCTGTTGCTACAAGCACTGACATCATTGTGCCTCACTCCCTTTGTTTGCCCAGGGCCGATCGGCCGATGTTCCTCGTCGACCGGGGCCGGGCAGGACGACCGAGACTTTTTACTCGATACGACACGGCCCTACATCGATCTCTATCGACTTCTTCGTTTTAATCGCGACTCCGTACCTCCACCCACAACCCGCTCCGCTTCTTTTATTTGTCTATTATAGAAAAAAATTACAGAAGTAATAAAATCCTAGAGGGCGATGCATCGGAAGTGTCAAAGATGGCCGTCTCGTACGATAAATATCTCCAGACAAGCAGCGCGGGCGCGAGCCGAGGCGTTTATTTGTTCGCCCCGTTCGTTAGTTTGTGCGCCCCGCTCGTTACGGGGGGAGGGAGGGGGGGTCGGCGTTGCGTTTCGTAACGGTCGATGATTGTTTTCGATACGGTGGTGTGCGATCTCTCGGAACGATATTCAAATAAGACGAAAGTCACATTGGAGATAGCACGCGTAATTTATTGTCGCGGCGCACTGGGCGAGTGCTCGGCGGGAGCACAGCTACCGCTCGCCGCGGGGAGGCGCCCCCTTGATGAAAATTCTTTTAATACACGCCGCCTGCCCCCGGCCTCCTTAGTTCGCGGGGCGTGCTCGCCTCTCTCTTCGCTACTGACACTGTGTGAGCTTTGAAAGCGGAAGAGCTCTGTCAAGGAAACAGGAACTGAGAGACGTGCGAAGTGTTCCTGCCGTCATTTTCTCCTAGAAACAAACTTTATTTTCGAATTGTGGGTTTAGATTGCCACTGATTCTTTCGTTACATAAAGACTTTTGAATGAACAGATTTGATGTCTATAAGCCCATTCTTTAAAAATTGATTTAGCTGACTCAAAAACTATGGTTTTGACAAACACATAAGCAAACGGTTTCATTCATGGCATTACACTTATTTTCCATTCAACTCTCAAATACTATTTTCATATATTATTAGAGATTTTATTTGAAGCAAAATGTCCACGACTTGTTTGCTTTCTTGGGAACTTTTGCACAGGAACTTCCCAATAATTTCACATTTTATACCTACAAACATAAACAATAAAACAAAATAAACTTGTTTTCCAAGTGCTTAACGTATTCATGAATTATTTTTGACCTTTTCATTTTTAGCGACAGAATCGTGTAATGAAACTTACTCAAATTTCATAACTACTTTTAATCACAATTCTATTTAAATACAATATCATTTCTTTCTATAAAAGGATGAAAACTGCATAAGGACAGGAATATCCTTCCGATCTCTCCTCGTAGGAAAAAAATAGTAAGATGATATGACTATCTTCCAAAACTAGGAAAATAAGTCCTTGTTCCATTTTAATGAGAGAAAAAAACTTAATAAAATCCACAGTTGGCATCTGGGACATTTATGATCTAAATAGAACTAGTGGTTATTAATTGCTTGGGCTACTCTGTAACTTCTATTTGCATTTCTGAGATGTACAGAACTGTTTTTATACCTTGGAACTCATTTTCTTTACAAAATAAAATTTGAAATACTTAGAAAATAATATTAGTATTTCTTTATTTTTGGAATTTTGATACAATATAATTATAGAATAAATATATAATGATGTGAATTAACATATTGTGCTATATTGACATGAAAACTATTCTTGCTAATTCAATAACATCAACATCTCTAATCATTGATTTCCACTCGAAAATATAGCTATGTCAAAACTTTCTGATAGAAATGGAGATATCCATGTGGGATGTATTGTACTATTTTTTGACATCGGTTATTTTCTTTCTGTTCATTGAAGAGCAGCTGAGACACAAACGTTCTTGAAAAGCAAATCCGGACATGCCTTCCATTTTGCCAACACGAATGAGTACTTGATAAACTCATCAATATATCAACTCAACTGCGAAGAGGTAACCAAAATATTCTCTATGCTGCTCTATTTAGAAAGAGACATACCAGGTTAACAATGAGGATTGCCTGGACGAACCAGACAGAGACTCGGTTGTCTTCTTAAAATAGTTCGACCACCAGGTTTTGAAGAATATTTTATGTTCTCAGTGTCAATCACTGTTGCCATGAAACATTAAGGCTTTCCTAGCTGATACTACTAGTTCTTCTGTGAGAAGGTTAGACTGTAGTCCTGGGCGTCTTTCTCTTGTCCAGGCATTCGAATTTTTAGTTGGCAATAAAACTCAATGAAAGAGTTCAATAAAAATTAGACCTCCGCCATATTTTAAGCGTCCTTTACACTTTCCGAGGATGATAATCAAAATATTTGGAGCCGTTATTGATAATATTTTGAAAATAATGAGATTTGTACCCCCACAAATTTTGCTTTAATGTTGCAGGGTCTTAAGTTCATTGGGGTCGATCTAAGAATATCAATTTCGGGGAAAATCGTCCGAAGTATTTTAGCACTAGCGTTGATCACAGACGAACTAACATATTTCATTGTTGCAAACGATGCATTGTAGCAGCACGACAAAAATCATGAAATTAACTAGTTTAAACCATGTTCAAAGAGTACTTTTTGCTAAGTTTTGGAGTATGATTAAAGTATTTCGAAATCGTAGTCCGCTTTTATTTTGTAAGTGCATTATATTCCCTACAGTTGTCTCCATCCTGATTTATAGAAAAAACTCAAGTGTTTACTGCAAAGTACAGCCAGAAGTATACGAACTGGAGGTGCTCATACCTGATATGTACTCTGCGCTTAAAAATATGTACCTGGACAAAAATCCTGGTCATTTGATGGGGCTGCAACTCGCATTTTTCGGGGGACACCAGTCGCAATTGAGGTAGAGTAACCATTGTCTATTGTTGTAACCATTGTCTCTGTCATAACCATTGGCATTTTATTCGTTTCAAACTCAAATTCCAAAATAATTTTGCGACAATACTTATCAGAAAATAGTAAACGGATTTCAAATTACGTCTCATTGTTACATATTATACTAAATTGGTTGAACAGCCCTTTGACCTTTGTATTTCATTTACTTCTTCGTCTCATTTCCCTCCTTTCATTCCACGAGTCTCTCACGACAGTATCGCCTCTGTCTTCATTTCTTCCATCTCGGTTGAGTCTGGGGCGTCAGTCTCCTCCCCGTTGGGCGCTTCGGCCTGAAGAGCGCGCTGCTCCGCCGCCTCCGCCGAGTCCGCCGCCTCCGCCGCCTCCGCCGCCGCCGCCCGGGCAGCGTTGGCTCGGTCGCACAAAGGCGGCTGCGCGGCTAAGTTAAAATTCGCCGCCATGACGGCCGTGGCCGGCCACTAGCGCCTCGGGTGAGGCGGCTCCAGACACGCGCGCCGCGCCGCGCCGCCCGACCCTGGTCACGCTCGCTTGGCCATCGCCCGCGCCCGGCCCGAGCCAGGCCAAGCCTCCAGACCGGACAGGGCGGGCGGCGGCAGGCGGGCGGCGTGCGGCGCGACGGACCGGGGGTGGGCGTCGGGGGCGGTCGTCGGGGCGGCCGTCGGGGCGGGGTCGGGCGGGCGTGCGGGCAGCGGTGCGTGTGGCAGCTGGGGTGGGCAGCGCGGGGTGGCAGCGGGGCGGGCAGGCGGGGCGCGGGCAGCGGGGCGGCCAGCGGGGCGGAGCCAGGCGGCGGGCCGGCGACAGCATAACAGAAATTAACTGGATTTTTGTCAAATTTTTATTAACGTGGTTTGGACAATTTGCAACGTTTTTTCTCCTAAGAAGGTAGGATGTTAGATATAGTCGGAAATAAAATTTAGACATTCCCAAGGACACGTTTTCAGAGAATCAACTTTGAACGGGTTATTAGAGTGAAGAATCCGAGCTCATTGCACTCTTGTCCTGGGGGGCGTAAGATTGAATGGTAGTATTTTTCATTTTTGACCTTTTCTTCATGTTACCGATCTTCAAGAGAACTCCAATAAAATTAAAATTTGATGATAAATACATACGGTCGAAATGAAAATTGTATTTGAACCATCACTTCTGGAATACATCGAAAAATATGAATGCGAAGCAGAATGCATTGCATGATTTTATTAATGCTTTTTTAAGGCAATTTATTACACACTTTAACGGGCTTGATTCGCATGATTGGTTTAAATGAGAAGTCAACAAAAAACTAATAAGTAAAAAATTTAAAAAAACACATTGTTCTCAATATATAAATACGATTATGAAATTCACAATGTCCATTCAATCACGTCATTTGCATTCCTACGAGAAAGAAACAGCAGTTGAGAGTCAGTAAATCGATGCTTACTTGGTCCAGAAGACATCGACATGACAATTATAGAGTTAAACCAGCGTGTGCTCGGATGTATTCGACAAAATGTGCATGCTCGACAAAATCAATCGATGACAGCGGTCCAAACTGCCCGTACGCCTATTTCGTTGCCTATCAGTTGGTTGCGCGTGGCACTGTTTAAACCGACATCGCCTGCTAATGGGACAGATAAAACGTCACCGCACGTCACATATTGCAGGCATTAACGAACGCATTTTCTCGTGTTAATGAAGTTCTAATATGAACTCGCTGAATTAAAGTTTCACGCACCTCCGAAATATTTTTGTAATAAAAGCCTAAAGGTGCTGTTTAAAAAAAGGGGCAACCCAGGTAAACTGAAGTGAAAGTAGACGATGTATACAGCTCATCAGCATTCATTTCCAGATTAAGCAATTCAGTATAGTACATCCCTTGCAACATTTAAACAATACAAAACTTTTTCATAAATTTTCTTGCCTGTGTATATATATGTCTGATGACTAAATACAATGAAAATAATGAGTAATGTTTCAATTTATGTAATTTACTCAACATCATTAGCAGCTTCCTGGACGAGAATTTCAACGGCCGGCTCTTCTCATCGATATTTTTCCGTGGTTTCTCCGATCACTACCCTGCGAATAACGGAGTAGTATTTTCATTTTTTGAAGTTCGGGCTAGTTTAAATATGTTTTTATTTATTGAAATTCAGGATCGCCATATTTTAATTATTCTGTAGGATATACAATCAATTATTTCTTTATGTTTTTTATTGGTATTGTAAACATTCCTGACTAATATTATAAATGCTGCAAATTCTTCGAAGATCAATTTCCTTGGGCAGAATATATTTCTAATTTACTCTCTTCAAATCCCCCTTTCAAACACGATATTTCGTTTCGTACGATTCTCAAACAGCCATCTACCGTTTAGTGCTCCTGCGCAACCCTCTTCCCAAGTGATTCAATGGTAGAAAATCTAAGCGTGCGCAGCATGAGACGGGGAGGAGTTACATTTTTGGGCCCCCTGTTAAATTAAACCTTTGTATTTACATATGGTACATGTTATTAATGAACAAAAAACTTTCTACATGATCAAGGAAATTATACTTTAAATGTAAGTATGTATTTGGAATTTTGGATCTGGCTCTGCCGGCTAGCTAACGGTGTCTCCTGGGTCTGGGCCTAGTCTCCACGCTTGAGAGGTAAGAGAGACATGTGGCGAACATATTGCTTTCACCGTAACTAGCAAATTCCTGATGCCTGATATTTTTTTGCCACTCAATTACGTAAACTTAGACATTTTCAAAAGAGAGCTAGAACTCTATTTTTGCCTCGACAGAAAATCGAAAGTGGAAACACACCACGGCTATACATTTAATGCCTATAACTATTAAATACAGTTGATTTATATTGAACCATATAGACCCATACAGACCCATATAGAACCATATAGAATCATAAATACAATTGGTGTATAGCGAACCATATATTGAACCATATAGAATCCAGAAGGCTTCGAGAGTCTCTTCCCCAAACGCCGTAAAGCTATTTCCCAAATTGTCAGGTTAGAAAGAGGGGGAAGACAAGAATTCAACACACTTCCGAAAATGTATTGTTTAAATATGTAAGACTATGAAACCGCGTTTCAACTTTTCTTTTGCTTTTTGCCTTTTCAAGAACACGTCCGTCAGACTGTCCGTCAGACAGATAAGTCTGTTACCAATAAACATTACATTAGCTCACATGGCAATAAATTTTAACCATTGAGTACTAAAATAAATATATTGCATGTTAACGAGACAAAGTAAATTATTGGGATGTATGTCTTCCTTGTGATAGAACATGGGTACACCCCGTCCTTCAGGCGCCCGCCAATAGCGGTCAGCCGTCCCTAATTTCGCCAGCCGCCATCTTGCCGCGGAGGGCCGGCGCGCGGCGACAGAAGCTATCGCCCGATCGCGTAACCCGAGGCGTCGGGCGCGGGCGGCGTCCGAGCGGCGCGGGGGGCGGCGGCGGAGGCCGCGGGCGGCGCCATATGGCTGCCGCTGCGGCCGGCGCCGCCGCCGCCGCCGCCGCCGCTTTTTATACGCGCCGCGCCCTTACCGCGCCTAATTATCCGCGTCGGACGCCGCGCCGGCCCGCGCCCGCGCCCGCACCCAGCGCTCGCCACGGCCGCCCTCCCGCTGTGCTGCCTCGCCTCAGTCTCGCGCTCGCTCCGACGCGCCCCGCGCAAACAACGGCGACTGGTTTACGGGACACTTCACGTAGCCCGACCGCGGACGCGCGCGATCTTTCCTTCCCCTTCCTTGTCCTCTCCTCGTCCCGTACTTACACACACACACTTACACTTACAAGAACTACAGACCACACGTGCCGGGAGGCCGGTTGGGGAACGTAGAGCGTGTCCCGACTGGGGCGGTGCTGGTGGGAGATACCTGGTTGGGAAACCCTATTAGGCGCCGGATCCGGGTCTCACAACGGTCGGTCTCCGCTGGTTCTCCTAATGCAGAGGGCGAAGATCTCAGCGACTTCTCGATTAAAACATGCAATACACTTTCGGGACTAATGACCTCAGCAGTTGGCATGCCTGGAATCGCTCAATCAATCCTCATAGCCCGTCATGTATCGCTATTTACGTCACTAGAACATTAAGTTAGTGTTTGGCGTCCGGATAAACTGTTGACGGACGAGGCGACTAAACGAGCAGAGTACGCCTCACTTCCGTACGAGGATTATCTTATTTCTAATTAACGCAGACTTAGAAGTATCTACTCTTAGGATCATCCTCAACATGAGGTGACTTGTTGACTTACTCCGTCTTTGCATTTTGTTTATTTCCCAGGACCCAGTTGTTTTATGTGGCCGTAACTTCTCTGCAGCACGCATACGGCAAAGTCGAATAGTCGCAAAGTAACACTTTGCAACTAATAGTCAGGGATGGCAAGTATCCTTATATGAGTGCTGAAAATGTTATGTAATTAGCTTCCACCGGGTTGTGCCCATTTGCAGTTCAAAGAAATTTATCTTTATCTTAAAGCTTATTTTCACATTGGTTTCTAATATATTACTTATGAATGAAAGATCATTATCAAATACTTCCATAAATATGCCCTCATGCCATTTCTACTACTTCCGAAGCAAACAGGCACAAGAGAGAACATGAAAAAGAGACGAGGAAAACATGTGTGAAACACATATTTTATTATCCAAGTTTTAATTTCAAAATATTAACCTAGCTAACCGTCTTCATAATTTCGCTTTTAGTTTTTTCTACTTAACATTTTTCTACAGTAATAAAAAAATATACAAACATCAAGAAATTTTATTTCAAGAATGCATTCGATTTAAGTATACTTCAATTATTATTGAGAATAAGATTAGCCTGTTAAGTTAGGAGAAACTGTACGGAGGGGGGGAGCACTATCATCTACTCCTCCTGTGCTCCAATTTTCGTGTTACGGTGATATTTGATTTCAATTTTTTTCAATTTTAATTTCGTCTTGTTCTTCAATTGTCTCTTCGGAATCTATTGATCAAAATGTATGTTTCATTTAAAATTTCCTTCATCAAAATGTAATTAAAATAATGTTTACGATAAGAAATATGAGATTGAAAAAATATGTTTGTGTAATTGAAGATACAATTCATAGTTGTTATTTTACTTTGGTATCTTACTACGTAGTTAATAAAGAGAAAGTATTGTAATCGTGCGGCGGATCTCAATTTTCGTCAGAAAAAAACGTTTATTGTGAAGTCTGGTTTCGAAAAAGTGGATAAAATTGTACATGTATGTCGTAAATAACTTTCCAATTTTTTAAACATTTTTTCTACTTACAGACTAAAGGAAGCTTAAAAAATGGCTCTGGTCTAATTTTCGTAGATCTCCCTCAAATTTCGAAAATTGCTGAAGTTAAAAGTAATGAGAGACAATAGTTGATTTTTAAGCGTCGGAAATGTGGAGTTCAGCATGCAACTGTAACGCACTAATTGCCATACGCAACTAACGTACCCGGCTTGTTGGCTTGGAGGTTGCTGAGTTCGAATCTCTGCACGGAGAAGCCATTTTTGCTTATTGGAAACACTTTTGAAAGTTTTTGTAGAAGAACAATATTGTGTTATCGTTGGAAATAATGAGAGAGAGTGTGTGCTGTTGTAGCATCACAAGTTACTGATATAATTGTTATCTTCAGGTTTCAGTTATTGTTAATACTCACGTTCACGAGTGATTATTCTCAATGAATGTTTACCGTGTGTGCGATATCCCGGAAACAAAATATTATTCTAATATTGCTAACATTTCTAATATGCTTCTAAAATATATCTAATAAATTCGTTAAATCAACATTTTTATGACTTTTTACTTTTGAGATATTTCTTAAATTATATCAATTTGTAAGAAATGTATGTAAAAGATCTTGCATCACTTATGACCGATCACGAGAATATAACATAGTCGACAAACATTTCTATGACTACATTTTTACGTAAAAACTGACAATTCCAATGTTTGATTTTGAAATACATTGTGTATGTGTCATCATTCCGAATTTGATGAAGCTGAATACTAACTTACACTTAGAGAAAAGGGAGACGGTTTGTCATAGCGCATAATCGTGTGATTCCTCGTGAATAGGTGTTACTCTTATTAAGGATTTATACATCAACGCATGTTATACAGAAGCCTATAAATATAGGACTGGAGGTATTTTTTAATGAAATTTCGATTCTTTCATGATAACTGTTTTCTGTAGTACATCTGAAATTGACATTTTCTGCTGCATACAGAAATATGGCAAAAATTGAGTGGCTACGAACCGACCCCCAATCGAACTTTTTTAGCGTTTCTTCATTGTCAGACTTCCTTTCTTCAGTCTGATCGAGAGTGTCAGTAACTGACGTTGGACGGCAAGGCAACGTTTGTCAAGCTAAGTTCCAATTCAAATTCAGTAACGTCATAACTATCAGGATACTTTGCGTACGATAAGCTCCTCGTTTGGAAAGCAATTCAGGATTGTCACGAAGTGACATCCCGTCCCTTACAGCATGTTCACCGTTGGTACACTATCATACATCATTACCCTGACCGTATTTACTTAATTCCGTAATCTAGAAGTAGGTTACTAAATCGGGCGTTGGGGGGAGAAAAATGTTTGACCATGCGTATCTTGGGAAAACACATCAGTCGCTTCCAGAAATATCGCGGGGAGAACGAGGCCCCGCATCTTATTTGGCAACGCGCTGCACTTTGGTGCGGCGTGGGGATTTGCGGGGAGCCGCGTTGTTGCGGGGAGGCGGGGCGGGAGCGGGGGGGCGGGCGGGGTGGCGGGCGGCGGCGGGGCGTCCGTGCGACCTTCATGCCCCGGGTGATTGATCGCTTATTTACCCTGACGCACAAAGTGTGAGTAAATGTTGGCTGCTGTCTGAATCGCTGCGCTGCGCCGCCGACCGCCCGAGAGGTCTGGGCTTTCTACAATGCTCGACGCGGGGTAGTGCGGGGCAGAGAGGGAGGGCAGACTCCCAGCGTGTTTGTCGCGCCACGGACTGCTAATCTACGACTTTCGCTCTCTGTGGCTTTCGCGGAAGGCTCGGGTGAACGGTCTCCCTTGAGTGCTAGGCTGGAGGTGAAGAACGGACGGAGAGCGGCGTGGATTTCATAGAAACCGAAGCCTCGGGAACTGTAGCTCTCGCCATTGATTTTTCAGAGTTTTCGTCCCAGCTGAGTCAGTTTGGAGCCGGCGTTGCTGCTGACTCTGCAGCGAGTCTTACCGGGAGGTCGCAGGGTTCGAGTCCCGTGGGAGCCGCATTTTCGACATGGGAGATATGAATAAAAATAAGTACTCCAGATCAATTGCTCACTAGTACTAGTAGGAACTACGTCTTCTATTGCTATCTGCTTCGATAAACTATTGCTTTTTTTTCATGTGATTGAAACATTTCGTGAAACATGGAGCATTTACTTATCTCTCTGAATAATTGTTCACTAACTGATCTGTTGCAATTGGTCGATTTTCGTTTGTTTCGTTTGTCTACGTTACCGCGCGACGCTTTCTTGTTCCTGATGGTGTCCACCGTGTCAGTTTAAGTCGCACAATTGACGTGCATTATTGGCGAAATGGTAGGAAATCTTCCATCATTCATTCATTCACTATCTCAAACCTCACAACATTAGTGTACAACCTCTCTTTTATCCATTTAATACGACTTGAGTCACCTACAGAGGTTGCTCCGAAACTTCGAAGTCAATGCTTCGCACTAGAAGCAAATTCTCGATTTTATTCATACGAAAAGTAATGAACTGCTCCTCGGCCGAGCAGTTTCGCACCAATGGAGATCCGTTTTATGTGATTTACACATGTTCAATTTTTTCATCCTCCGTAGTTTTGAGCGAATTCGTGCAATTTTTTATAAATATTACGTAAAAAAGTTTTTCTCAAATACTACTCCGAACTAAGGATAGAGCTCAATACACTGCATTTTATAGTACATGTTCCATTTTTATCAAAACACTTTAAATATTCAAGAGACGGCTAAGGAGTTGTAGGTTGTGTAATTATGTAGTGTATGGCTGTTACAAATATTACAGAACGTATATGATGTGAAAAGAACACGTTTGATTAATAAATTGGTCAGAATTGGGGCATGAAATATTAGATAATATTTAGAAAGGAAAGAAAGGTCTAGACATCTAAAGAAGTGCTTGAAAAGTAAGAACATTCGTGACATAGAGAAAAAATAGAAACTTATTCAAGATGCCGATGAAAGCTATGGTTCGCTTGTGTAGAAACAAGAGAAATAAGGCCCGTTTTTGGAAATGAGCTTTGGTCGCCGACTATTTCTCCGTTTCAGTGTTTATTTATTTTTGATCAATGTTTCATAATATCTCATTTTAATCCTGAATATAGTCTTCAACCACTGAAATAGTTGTTTACGTAACTAGTTCAGAATTTGAGTCTTTAGTGTACGAATAAAATGACTGATGAGATGTACGACTTCAGAAATAAAATGAGTACAGCAAAGACATTTTTGTAAGAGTGGCATATAGTATATTTTTTTGTTTTAATTAAATTCATGGAAACTTCCAATAACTCTTGAAATTATTCTCAATATCCGCGGCGGCAGCCATATTGATTCATTACATCCCAGAACCCCCCTATACTTTGCAGTTCCAGTAGTTTCACACGGCCCTGACTTCTTTGCGGTGCGGCGAAGTCCATTTTGCCGTTCGTGACCCGCAAAGTAACACTTTCCGAACAATAGAAGTCAAGGTGAGTACTATTTTCCATGCGCGAGTGGAGAAAAAGTTCATTTAAACGTGCGCATAAAAATCTTCTTCCCTCTAATCCTCTCGCCGGCTCTCTTTAGAGGCAAAACCCGAGCGGAGGAGGCGAGCGAGATGAAAAGAAGCGCGTGCGGCGCAGCTCCTCTTCGCCTGGCATCGATCGCCGGCCCAGGAGCGCAGTTGCCTTCCGGCCCAGGGAGGGTCCGGATGTTTTCTAGCACACCTGAACGTCACTAACACTGAAGGCCCATGGCTGCCTTGCCTCGAAGGGTCGTAGGTTCGAAGCCCGCCCCGGGGATGGATGTTGGTGTGTTCATGTTGTCCCTAGGTGTGTTCCCCTTGCCGTTACCGTCAAAGATATAAACGAATGTTACAAAACTACAGAGTCGCTCTATGACTAGAGCAGTAAAGCGACCTTCAAAAATCTGTAGGGCGGGTTGCAAACACAGTTTGTTGGGGAGAACTGTATTTCTCGATATTTGGAGGTTCGAGAACAACCTCACAGCCAGTGGCGGTCTGGATTGTTCGAAATCTCGTCGAAGGCAAGAGTGCATGAGTTATAATAAAAGTTAGCTTAGCCACTAGATGTCTCTGCTGTAATCCTAGAACGGCAATTGCGCTTTAAGAAAACCTTTTGAATGTTTACATTGTAGTAAAACATGTCTTAGGTACTTTATGAGGAAATCGAAATGCAAAGTAACGCATGCGTTGTGATGTTGAAAGTCCGAAATGTAGCTAAGATTAGGGGTGCCCGTTAAAACGCACCCTAGCCAGGCGTTGTGGATAAAGCTGTATGAATGTCATAGAGTGATCCATTTCGGACTTCTACCACCAATGTTAAATTAGCCACAGAACGCTGGCTAATTTAGGAAGTGAGGAAGTTTGTTTTATGCAAATCGTGAAGGTTCAAGGCCGGGGCGGAGCCTCTTCGCCATGTCGGACAGACGTAACGAAGCGTCAACTGAAGTAGACAGTGAGTTTAGTGAGGTGATATCAGGTAAATAGAAATTCAATAATACTACTATCTGATATTCCTCATCACCGTAACCTATTTCAACCTTCCTAACCACCTCGCATTGGGTAATGTCAACATGATCCGGATAGAGCCCGATGTTTGCTAACGATGTTTGCTGTTTCTACTTCGAACATTATCCACTCATTTTGGATAATGTGAACACTAACAGGCTACTGCATAATTTAGCAAGATTCAGATATTACCCTTAATACTATACAAACATAAATTAAACTGAAAAGTTGTTCTCTGTAATTTTATAAAAATACTTAATTTAATTTTCTCGCGTCTCTCTCGGGGTACATGAATAAGCAGACCAAACACGAATCTACCGTCGAGATGCGTTGTTTTCGCAGAATTTTAGAGGCAGACTTTGTCGTCGATTGAAGCGCCAAGTCGCTTCGTGGAAGAAAACCTTACTCCAATACCACGATCCCTACTGCAACACATTAATCCCTACTCCAATTCCAAGAAGCGTCAAGTCGCTGTTATTTCGGATACCAAGAAATATTTCTCGAATCGCACTTTCGTATTTTAACCGTATTTTTTCTAGTTTATGTAATTGATAGAAATATTCAAATAAAATGTTGAATGGATTTCAACTGTTCAATTTGAAAAAAATTGGTTGGAGCATGGAACAATTTCAACTGTTTATTTAAATTACACTACCAAAACACTTATAACTAGCTGAATGAGGCGTCGTTGCGCTGTTAATTGCTACTTTTAAATAAAAAGAAAATTTAAACAATCAGTTGTCTGGGTTTTCATTCTCAAGCGTAATACATTAAGAAATATCTATTAAGAATTAAAATTAATAATAAAAAAAATGTATAATCTCAGCTCTTCTTGATGAATGTACATTCGGGATACTGCCACTACACACCCCATATTATGGTGTTCAAACACCGTATCCGAACGCTCCCAGAAGTGTTGTTTTGAAGAGTACATTTTTTCAATGTATAATCAGGCGATGTATGAAAGAAAATGTATTTGAAAGCACCTATTCTAGAATACCATTCGATTATTATAGATTTATATTAGACTATAATTTCATAGTTGAAATTATCCTACAAAAGGTTATTATTTTATTGTCATTACCATATATATTACACTAACAATATTATCCTAAGGGGTGTGACACGGGCGAATAATCTTTTCCTCTTTCATGATTCAAGTCTTGCTACGTATTCTGTAAACTGCGGCGTCCGGGCGTGTCTCCAGCGACCTATGTTATTCATCGACGGGTTGCTGTGGCTAATCTCTGACGTCATGTTTAGCGGTAATCAGAGCTGTTTGGCGAAGCCCTCTGGGTGCTCTCTTGGCAAGGCGGTGGCGAGTTCGAGCGAAAGATTCAAAGATTGACAAGCGATGAAGAGAACGAGATTTTGTTTGTTAATCGAGCTTTTTATTCGAGTTCTGAGAATGTGTTGTTTCTACGAGTAACATCATGTTCAACTTCGTTCGCATAATTCTTAGACTTTGGTCTTGCAAATTAGTCGTAGTACTTGATACCGTTATTCTCACGTTCAAAAATATTTAAACTTAATATATTTTAAAACTTTAATAGTGTACAAAATTATGTTTATTGGGGCATATATTGTTTTCAGAAGTACATAACAGCTACGTTTTGGGTACAGATTTTACCTATCTTCATCTAAAGAACAATTATTTTCAATTAAAAACAATACAAATTTATTTATTACATTTGGTACATATGTTTACAAACAAATTTATATGATGTATTTTAATACAAGATTATTATTCTTAGCATAAAGATGACAAAACTCTGTATGCAAATGGTAGTCAGTTTTACTTCTGAGGGCAATATGTGACCAAACAAACATCACGTATTAAAATATTAAGTGTTAATGTATTGATTATATATGTAAACCTGTCTGTAAAACAAGTATAGTAATGAGAAAAAAACAATACCCAACACCAAAACACCTTGCGTTAATATCGAAGATACACACATACAAAATAATTTAGAATATGGTACAAAGCTCTATAAAATACATCTCATTATTAAACAAACTAAAGAAATTAACTTATAATTAACACATTTTCATAGCAACGCTTCGATTAGCTGACTTATATAATTATCATGTTCTAATAAATCAATTTTCATTTAGCGTTTTAAATTATCCCAATATATATTATTCAATGTATATACTTCATCAAGAGTACATTTATATTATAAAGTGTATGTTCCCTCACATACTTAGTTTTAAATATTGTCAATCTCGTGAATCATGATCTATGGATTCACGTTCTGCCGGAAAAACAATAATTGTAGTAATTCACAACGTTTCAAAACTTAGGTGCCTTGAAGCATCCCCCAAAAACATATTTTTCTAGTTGTTTTTATTTCATAATGTACTACAAGAATCTGCTTAGAAACAACGCCGATCCATATGCCTCATTGAGAGGAATCAAATGAGCATTTGATCACCTCCATATGTGCCGTAAGTAGCTCGGAACATGTTTTAGTTGCCTAAACGCAAAAAACACAAATGTTTAGAATTCGTAGAATCTTCTGGATTTATCCACAAATAAATCATCAGTTCCCTACCAGGAGACGGAGACGTTCCGAATGACACTTCATTTGTCTCGATTGATGGACGGGAAGGGGTCTAGCCATGAGTGACGGACGGACGCACGGACACACGACAGACGGACGGGCGCTAAAAGGAGATTAGATTGCTATCCCAAAAACTTTTCTCACTCGCAACTACTAACGTAAGAAGAGAAGATATTGTTGCGCCGGAAAACGGCGAATTTTAAACGTTTTTTGTCAGTTGATGTGGAGCAACTGAAAAAATATCGTCCGGAAAGTAATGCGTACAATCTCGCATTCGTAAAATCCAGGAACAAGTGCGTCAAGGAATAACCTGCATTCCCGCGTCCGCTGCAAGACGTCGCCAGCGAGTCTGAGCGCCCCAGCCACGCCGAAGCACGACCGTCTCGCCGCCACAGCCTCCCCTCTCAGCGCGTATGGCACGCCCTTGGCATCGGAGGGCACCGTCCCCCTCCGCCGGCCCTTCGCCGCGCCCGCGCCCGCGCCCGCGCCCGCGCCCCCGCCTCCGCCCCCGCCCGCGGCGGGCGCGTGCTTCGCATACCGGTGCGCTCGGTGAACGAACACGCGGCCCTCGGGAATTTAGTTGGCACTAGCGGGAATGTAATGTGATGTATAGTTACGAGTGGCGCGTTGTCAGGCGCGGCCGCGCCCGACTAAATACGAACTAAATACGGACGGAGGGCGACCGCGCGCGGGAGAGCTGCCGGCCGCAGCGCGCCGCCCGCCGGATTGCAATTCCGGCCGCCGCTGCCGAACGGAATTCGAGCTGAGGCGCGCAGGCTATTCGGCGGCCGTGCCCCGGCGCCCCGCCCCCGCGCCCGTGTCGATCCCACACCCGCCCCGCCAACTATGCTCCAGCCTCGACACAAACTCCTCTGTGCTCCTTCGAGCTCGCCGTACATACTGGTATGCGACGATTTTCGGATTACGTTAGGTGGTTTATCGTTAATCCGGGATTTTCGTTAAATGGAATCGTTATAAAAAATTGTGTAGTCTGTTTGAGACGAGGATTGTGACAAACCCCACCCCGCCTCTCACCGCCAACTATGCCCCAGCCTCGACACAAACTCCTCTGTGGTCCTTCGAGCTCGCCGTACATACTGGTATGCGACGATTTTAGGATTACTTACGTAAGGTAGTTTATCGTTAATCCGGGTTTTTCTTTAAAAGGAATCGTTACAAACATTTGTGTACACTGTTTGAGACGGAGATTGTGACGAACCCCTCTGTCACGATCACTCCACTCTCTCTTTAGCACGAGCAAAATGCTCTCTATCGCGTTACTAATTTCATACTTCCTGGTACCATGCACTTGACTATCCGACAAGATTGGACACAAACAATACAAAGCACCCCGCGCGGATCTGGCCGTGTCGATTCCAACCCCGCCTCTCCCGGCAACTATGCTCCAGCCTCGACACAAACTCCACTGTGCTCCTTCGAGCTCGCCGCACATACTGGTATGCGACGATTTTCAGATTACGTTAGGTAGTTTATCGTTAATCCGGATTTTTCTTTAAAAGGAATCGTTATAAACATTTGTTTGAGACGGGGATTGTGACGAAACCCTCTCTAATGATCACGCCGCTTTCTCTTGCTTACGAGCAAAATGCTCTCTAATGCGTAAGAACTAGTTTCATATTTCCTGGTTCCATGCACTTGACTATCCGACAAGATTGGGGAAAAACAATACAAAGCACACCGCGCCGATCTGACCGTGTCGATTCCAACCCCGCCTCTCCCCGCCAACTACGGTCCAGCCTCGACCCAAACTCCTCTGTGCTCCTTCGACCTCGCCGTACGTACTGGTAGGCGACGATTTTCGGATTACGTAAGGTAGTTTATCGTTAATCAGGGTTTTATTTAAAACGAATTGTTATAAACATTGTTTGAGACGGGGATTGTGACGAAACCCTCTCTCATAATCAGTCCGCTCTCGTTTTCGCACGAGCAAAATGCTCTCTAGCGCGCAAGTAGTAACTAATTTCATACTTCCTGGTCCCATCCACTTGACTATCCGAGAAGATTGCGAGCAAACAATGCAAAGTGGCCCCCGCGCCCTGCAGCTGTGTCGATGCCAGCGCCAGCCCGCTCCGCCATCTATGCTCCAGCCTCGATACAATTCCTGTGTAGTCTTTCGAGGTCACCGTACATATTGGCATGTGATGCTTTTCGGAATACGAACACCCGTTTGGGAAAGGTAGATTATTGTTAAGCAGGTTCTTCTTTCAAAGGAATATATATCATATTTTGTTTACGCTATTGGACACGGGAATTCTGATGAAACCAACTTTCATCAACAGTTGTCTCTTTCTGTCACAAGTAAAACGTTATCTAACATACAAGTAGTAAATAATTTTATACTTCCTGGCTACATGCTCTTGACTACCCTGGAAGCTTCCGGAGAAAGAATACAGATATCCAAACAGAAAGCCATTAAAATTGCTAGTGAATATTGCTAGATTAAAATATTTCCTGCCGTCCTCTGACACCAATATCGTCCAAACAACTTTATCTAGTTAATTATATACGTGATTACTGAAGTTATTTATTGATTGATGCCACCGGGCACGTTAATAGCTATCGTCAGTTAGTCCCGTTAAGGTAATGAATGATTTATCTTGGGAGATAACGGTTTTCTTTCCTCCTGGATAGCGAGGTCCATGGGCTTGCGGGGTATTACCCCCTCTAGATATTTCCCCCAGCGGGGCACCGCCCCATCATGGAGACGCTCTGAACTCCCAACTGGTCTTCTGGCATGTGTGGGAGCGTAGCGAATTTAAGTGTGTGTGTAAAGGGGTGGGATAAGACTTTAAGAGGAAGGATAACCTGAAGTCCGTGGCCCGTTTGTTAGGATACTTCTCTGGTATTCGCCTGGAATCTACGGATCAGGGCAGCCGATTGTAGAATCTTCACCAGCCAGCGACTGAATTTGATCTGCAAGACAGACTGAATACGTCCTACATATCTAGTGTCGAAATTCCACCATTGTCTCGGCTCGAACCCTAGACGTTGGTATTCAAAAATTTTTTTCTCATTGCTTAAATAGTATTCCTGGAAACAGTTACGAAATATTAATATTCATAATACTGAAGAATAGAAGTATTGAAGCTTAACACAAAAATCATTGTGTTGCAACCATACGTCTGATCTTATGAAACAAAGTATTCACATTAAATTGATACATTGAGTGATTGATTAGCAATTCCGCGCACGTGAACGGCTAAGGACAGTAATCCTGTAAGTGTAGCACATGCTTTTGTTTCTCGCTGGAGGTGTTGATCTTCCTCTGCGGGCTGGTGAGATTCAGCTCAGCCTTATTTCACCTGCGGGGTCTTCTGCAACCAGGTATCTCCCACCAGCGGGGCACCGCCCCCTTCGGGACAACGTGCAAGCTCCCAGGCTGTCTTCCGGCATGAGCGCGCGTCAGTGCATGTGTGTGAGGATAGGTCATGAAAAAGGAAGAAAAGACCACGCGCGGTCCGTGGCCCGCGGACCGGCCTGGTACTGATCGGAGATGCCACGCGAAACTACCGATCAGAGCAGCCGGCCATTAGGATTCTCCTCCAGACAGCGGCTGAATTCGACCCGGCATTTGAATCGCACTGTGCGAAATCACGGCTTGTCGGCTTCGCTGTCTGTGAGCAGCGCGGGCAGCGATCGCTGAGCGGCATTCGCCACGCACACGTGCGGTGGAATGGAGAAGATCCTCGCGGGCGGGTTG